>CAVNZK010000131.1:0-600000 GCA_963693345.1 Pieris melete | reverse complement strand
AAAATAACTGTTTTCTTAAAAAGTTTTGTAAAACGCGGCCTCTGCTTATCTCTATTAAGAAAGCCCGCTAAAGCTATTACGTGTATAGCCATAACGTAAAATACGCAATAGCCAATCAACTAAATTACCGCAACATCATTCAGCGTCCGACAGCATTGTCGACGAGTCACAAACACTGCCAAATTTAGCGTCGTTTCCTGTCGTTACGACAGGAACCAGAAAGTGAAAACTAAATCTTTAAGAGTGAAACTATTGTAGTGTAGTAAATATAAGAGCAAGGTATCTCGGACACACGAACATATTGAATGAACATGTAGAACACTAAGACTGTTCATGAACATTCTTTTAGATAAAGCTATGTATCGTAGAAAATTAAGTCAGGCTGGATTGTAATCCATATAAAGTCGCTTCTCCCTTTTGTGGACTTTATAGTTAAAAGAAAAACTTACCATCTAGTAAGAAAATAATGACTCATCACAGTTAATTTAGTAAATAGCTTACCATGGCCAGGATTTTTCAGCGTGTTTCGAATTAAACGCGTAACAGAAGCCCATTTCAGTGAAGACAGGCTCCACTAATTCACAACATTCCTCCGAGTCGCCTTTCCATTCACAGTCGTAGAAAATATTTTCACAGTGTCGCACAATCTACAAGTATCCATACTATGTTTAGTTTACAAAGCGGTTTTAAGGCACTTA
The DNA here is from genome assembly GCA_963693345.1 of Pieris melete. Lineage (NCBI taxonomy): Eukaryota > Metazoa > Arthropoda > Insecta > Lepidoptera > Pieridae > Pieris > Pieris melete. The sequence continues at coordinate 599,302 of CAVNZK010000131.1, read as the reverse complement.
CTGTGATAGATTGGTCTGGTTAAATTATACTAGAACTTGGATTACATTTTAAGCATACGACAGTACATTTTAATATGAGCTTACTTTGATGATCCTTCTTTATCTTTTTCAAGACCATAAAAGCCTACTAAGCTTACCGCGTAACCTCAATAGTGATTTTCATAAACTCCATTAGTGAAGTGAAAACTTCTTTAGCGGCGTTGTACACTTTTTTTGGAATGGGTAAAAAATTTTAAGCTCGCGTCAGGACAAGTGACCTGATCGAAAATTCGTAAGACGGATGGAGAGTAGACAGCCGGCGCGACGTATTTAATGTAATATAAATTATCATGTTTGTGTACGAAGCGCAATAAATAAATATTGTATTCTACCACATAAATGATAGTACATATTTTATACTGATAGTTAAAGCAATTCGTGCAAAATTATTCCCTAACCATTCCAAAATATCAAACATGCAAAACGTTAATATTCAAGTTTTCACTTCTGCCGGCAGTCCCGAAGTGCAACTAGTCGTTTTTATTTAAATATTGGCTAACATTGGCTCTATCAAAAATCACTAAGGTAACAAAACGCGCTGGTGGAGCGTACTCGGCTTACTGAAACTAGCTTATTAACAAGAAAAATACCTTCCAAAAGATATTAAAAGATTAAACACTGCAACAATGCACTGCGTACCAAGCTAAAACGGTGAACAGTGAGCTTTAAATATTATATAAAATACATACATTAAACACAGCATCTTTTGGATCTAATGTGTTTACAGATTCATCCTTTGTGAATTCTAAAGCTCTAGTCGCTATGGACCGATAGCTGAGAGTCGAAAGCCATCGCAAAAACTCTTCGGCGTTTGGAGGCGTTTCTGATCCCCATGTTCTAATGAAATATGTATTTGTTTAATACTTTTACATATTTATAAAAATGAAATTAAAATTCATTAAAATTAGAAAAGCATGTGTAATTTCTTATGATTTATAATGTCTTTCTTCTCTTATTGATTGTGTTTTGTATTTAATTTGAAGGCTAGGAATACTGATTAAATAAATTTCGTAATACGGTTTAAAGCGATTTCTTCAAGACAATCTTATTATATAATATGTAAATCTTTTCTTTACTTTAAAAAAATACTGATTTTTTTACAATATCATATTATACAATAAATATATAACATCTAGAAACTAATTGGAGGATCTGCTTATTAACACAGATTTTGCCCAATCAAATAACTTTGCGTAGAATAAAGTGACGTTTTTGTTCTACGTAAAGTTATTTGATTTCTACCATTTCCATTACGTAAATGTACCTATCTACGTGTTTGTATTCTTCAAGTGCTAGGCGCTAAGCACGTAATTTTAATTAAATTGTAACACATATTTATTTACTGACAATATTTTAGTAGTTCGTTCAAAAAATCGTCTACATTGAAACACTCCTATATACGGTAATGATAATTATTGAATCGTGTTAAGCTTTAAATTAATAAACCTTTTATATTCGTCATTTTATAAAGATACTGTGGTACAATTTCGTTGAAAACATACTTCGAAAGCGTGAACATGTTTTGTCTGTACTTACTTTTCTATGTATTCTTGTAATAATTCATCATCAACGGCATTCCTATCACATATAGTGACGGCTGGAAATGGTACATCCCAATTATGAAAATCTGTGTCCAGACCTACATGAACATAACACAAACATACTGCTAAATCTATTTAAACATATTTAATTAACACGCATATTAAATTTTACCTGTAATTGTTGGATTTGTTTGAAATTTCTCCCACAAACTAACGATTATAATGCACGTTGCTATTGCTCCTATCGCAGTGAAACTAAACCACATAAATCTGTAAATTCGTCCGAATTATAAATAATAGATATAAGCAAAATATGATTAATTAGTAGCCCATATTAAGGGACCGTCCAAATATTACGTAAGCATATTTACTGCAATTTATCCCCCCCCCCTTCTTCTTGACAGCAAAAGTAAGCAAAACTCTCAAAAAGAATATGTTCTATATACGTATTCTATAAACGTATTAATTTCTGGTAGGAATCCTCGAAAACGCATTTCTATGGATTCTTGTTCTATGGATGAATGTAAAGTCTCCAATACGCATTGGGCTACCGTGGGGACTATAGACCATTCCCTCTCGCCTATGCCTATGCCCTTTGGCCATTAGTGGGACATATACAACGTGTAATTAAGTACGCTGAAAATCTTGAAGTTTATTAAAATTAAAAGGAAGGCCCCTTCAGAAGAATTTGCCACGGGCCCCTGATGGTATAGTTACGCTCGTAAATAATTACAACCCAATTCCCCCCCCCCCCCTCTTATAGTGCTTATGTAATACTTGAACGGCCCCTAATCGTTATTTAGACACTTTTATATTCATACACTTGCTTGCAGAACACACAAGAGCAAGAGCTAAAGCTAGTAAAAAAAGATATTAAAAATCTACTTTTGTCAAGAAAATTGATCTACGCAATCTATTAAGTGTATTAACCACTCTAACGTACGAGCCGCGCGACTGTTTTCACGTCAACCGTACAGCTACTCGCGACGACAACTCATATAGGACAGAAAAAATACACACCAGGCGATACAAGATTGAATACACGGACCAATGGATGGATACTGTACAGGCACGGCAGGCCGTACGGATCATGGTATCAAAAATCACAGCTACCCAAAGGTTCGTGCATCTATCTATAATAGGTACCTACTTTTCACAAAATGGCCGCTCCTTCTCTGCTATGTAACGTACACCATGCAAAGTTGAATTTTCAAAAAACTCAGTTGTCTGATGACGTAAACTCGTTCCCAATAATGAACAAATATTCTCATCTTTTTCCGGAAACCAGGTTTTTCGTTTTCTTAGCGCGTTAGACGGATGAATTTTCATTTCGATAATTTTTATGTCCTATTGTTACGAATTATTATTGTAAATGGCGTGGCATAAGTTACAGTGTCGCATGCTTTTATAAATCACGCAACCTGATATTATCAGTATTGACTTGCTCAATGAACAATAATTTACTCATTTGGTTTTTAGTATATGATTGCAATATTCATTATTTCATTATTCGTTTCCTAATGACGATAGTTAAGGACCTATCTGGTCGCCAAACTCTAATAAAGTACATTGTTTCTTTCCATTTTTCGTTTCTTGAAGTAGGGAGAATGGAAATAATATATGGTGGAGTTAAGTAGTTTATGTATCAATTTTAAAAGATTGACACGATTTAAAAAACTTCGCTCGATAGAAAAAAAATCCAAACATAGCCAATTTTTTACACATTGAATTCATTTTATGATGAAAATGTATATAGAACATGATTTTGAAATTTATACGACATATTTTATCGCAAGCCAATTAGTAATCCATTCCAGAAAAAAAATGATAAAATTACATTTATTTAATGATTTACATAGGTAGGTAATTGTTATTACGCCCTAGTGCTCCAGCTCTCCACTGCGCACCGCAGTCCACCCCGAGAGACTGACACAGCAATTCGTGCTGGAATAGGCCGATTGCCAGATTATTTATATTATTATATTATTGAACGGTTTTTCTCGATATAAGGAGAGAAGATAAAAAAAACAAATTTAACCAATTACCTACAAAAATTAAAACTAATTACACATTGTTTAATATCTTTGGTCTCTGTTGAATAATTTACACTGATTAAAAAATCTGAGTTTCTTTAAAAAAGAATTTATTTTGGACTTTCATAAATAAAGGTTTAAATATTAAAATAGGCTGTAGAATCTACTCTATATCGACTTTATTTTTGCTAGTACCCGAAATTAAAATTATATAGTACCTATAAATAAAAGACTCGATATTAATAAAGTATATATTTTCTCAATTCTTACAAAGCACTCATACTGTTTATATTCTTCGGTTTTGGATCGTCGACAGCGGCTTCCGGCGGAAGTAATGGATCTATGTTGATATCTAGATCTTTCAACGCATCGTCCAAGATCTTAATCTTGCCAAGTAACTTCTCCGCTTGTAAATTGTAACCTGGCTCTAACATCTTGCCAGATGGGTTCAATTTGAATAAATATTCTGCCTGTGTATAGAAATAAGCATTATAATATACCGAGAAAAATATATGTGATCGGTTTATGAAATTAGGACAAACGTTTTAGTTGCCATGGTTACCATGTTCTGTTTCATAATGGATGGATAAAGTACCAAATAGATACTCGTATGCAACACAAATTATTGGGAAGATAAATTGTGCTATTTGACATTCATCGGACTCATAACTTATGATGGACTTTATGTGACGAATAGCGCTATCTGACAGTCGTGAAACGCAACAATAATGTTTATCCTACCAATAAGTAATAAATTGCTAATTTGGAACTTATGTAGAACTTATCCGGACATTGTGAAACAGACCCTTATTATACTCTGATTTTTAATTCCGTAGAATTCTGACAGCTATAATTGTTCGACATGTCAATGATGGCAAACCTTTTTGGCCGGGCACATTTTTCAATAACAATATGAGTCTAAACATCTGAGTTTATACATACATTTTATTTGTTACTGAATGTATCTATTTTATTAAGTGCCGTGCTCCACATTAAAAGTGGTTTAACGGCGAGTGGTAATTACGTTCCTTTTCATCACAAACAGTAAAAAACGCACGAGTAAAGTATACGTTAGTTTTACTATAAAGTCTAAACCAATGACTATTATATCTCTATAAAGTTAAACCCGCGTGACTGTAAATTTAAATCGAATTTAACATTGCTTAATCATTTAGGTCATCTTCAATGTCGTGTCAATTTAATTTTCCTATAAATTATACTTTGCATACTTCAGTTAAAATAATTACTATTTAGTACCTAGGGACCGTTCAAGTATTACGTAACACTGTATTACCCACACATTGTCTATGCTTGAAAACGAAATGCATTTTCGAGGATTCCTACGTTTAATATGTTTATGTACTATTATTTTTGAGAGCTTTGCTTACTTTTGCTGACAAGAGGGGGGGGGGGATAAATTACAGTAATTCTGCATATTATACATCTACATAGGTAAAATTTGACGGTTGTGGAATTAAAAATAATAAGTAGATTTAAGTGTTTCTATGTAATTTTATAATACAGAACTAATATAATAAATATACCTGTAAAAAACGACAAACGAATCTATTAAATCTAACATGTTCCGAAACAGTTTTAATTGCGTGGTATGTGTCTAATTTGTGTGTTCTGCTTTCGTGTGTAAATATGGAAAAGTTATGAGTTACTAATGATTTTTGTCTGTAACTCGCTTTAGATTTCAATCGTACGAATATACAAACAAATAACTAACGTGAAATAATGTCAAACAATTCGTAAAGTTCACAATACTGTCAGCTATTAGGCAAACAAAATACTGTACAAAGGTTATTAATTACATTTGAAAATCTCGATGTCTGAGTTTAAGCTTACAATATAAGAAATATTTCATTGCCGCGCTTGAAAATAGTTATTCTATTATATGTTAATTTATTTGGATCTTTTTAACTTCCAATTAAGGGTCTAAATTTCTAAAGAATACACATGTATTAATGTGCTAGTAAATTGACCGATTTTTTAATACAGAATCCGTTTAAACTAACAATAGCCTGATAACCCGTAGCTTTGGTGTTTCGTTGTGGATTATGACACATACACATTTCCTTTGAATAATTTTAATGTAAGGAGAGGGTATCTTGCCGAGTTTCTTGCCCGTTCTTCTCAGAACAAGGCATCCAAGACATATGGCGTAGTCTTTTGCTCCTTCACGAATTATGTAAACGTTTTTGACATACATAAGAATGCGCTAAGACGCATCTAAACTGAATAAACGTATTTTGATTTTGATTAAATAGAGATTTTGAGGTTTCTTACGAAGGTTTCACATGATAAATATATAACAACATATAAAAAATATCAACATTTTCATCCTCACGTCATTCACCTTTCTATCACTTACCAAGAAATCAATAGGATCATCAGGTCTCAGTTTGGCTACTTCAAGTAAGGCAGGCGTCAGGGTAGGGAAAATATGGTTGATGAGATAGTTGCGCATGGGTTCGCTGGCTGCAGCCAAGGCTGCCTCTTCTTCTTCTTGCATCAGGATGTATAACTCCGACTATTATAGTTATTTTTATAAATATTTGTTTATGACTTGTTAAAACTAAATTACTTGGCGAATATGATTTCCCGTGACCTTACATATATGACAGAAGTCATACTGGTTATGACATGCGGGAGTAATATAGTTTACCCTAAGACCATCTAAAATGAATTTGGTCCAAGGTTCGTTTCGATTTTCGGGGAATGTATTTCCGCACAGACTGTGGGTGTCCCGGTAAAACTCTCCCATCATGTCAATATTGGGGAAACTTGGGGTCACGTTAGCATTCTAACAAAAGAAATTGGTATTGGCATTCTACCCTGCGAAACAATAATTTGGTAGGAAAAGAAAGTTAATGTGTAAAATACATATAACACTGACGCACAAATATATACTTATTTGTTACGGTTAACACAAACAAATCTAGAAGTACTATAATAAAAAATATATACTCTAGTTAAAAATAACTTACCCAATACTCCATTTTGTCTTCATGTTCTTCTTGCATTTTCTTTTCGAGCTCCTTCAAAGCGTTTGCCTCCTGAGATCGAAGGGTCTCACATTCCATCTTCTCTTTCTTTTCAGCGGCTTCGATCAAAGCTTTAAAACCAGGGTATACATAAGGGACTATTATGTATGTAGGCACCGCAAGCGAACCGCAAGCGTGCCGCAAATAAAAAGCATGGTGTGCCATTAAACAGGCTTATATTGTTTAAGGTCTCGGTATTTAAATAAAACTTCTTCACGGATATAAACGCAAATTTATTTTGACGCTTCGAGATTTACTTACATCGAGTATGTAAGACCTTCATACGTCTTAATGATATCTACGAGTATATGTATTCGAATGTAATGTTATAAAGACGAGATATTATTACTAATGTTTGTATGTTTGTAACCTATAACTCAAATACTGCACCGATTAAAAAAAAATCGTTTCATAATCATTTGTTGTTTCTAATAGACAACTAGGTAATATAACTTCTGTGCCTGATAGACGGCAGACACCATCGACTTTTTGGATCTAACACCGGTTTCCTCACGATATTTTCCTTCACCGTTCGAGCGAGGGTTAAACATACTCTGACATAGAAACTCCATAGGTGCACAGACGGAGCTCGAACCTACGACCTCAAGGATGAGTCGCTCGCCACTCTTCTACTCCTATCCGATAAATCAAACCTACTATACTCACCAATAAGCTTCCCATACCGACAAGGCCGCCCCATTCTCAAAGCAACTGCCGCATACGTCCCCTTCATACCATAATCCGAATGTTCCTTTACGGGAACAACCAACGGATGTATATCAAGCTCATCAAAGAAGTTCAGAGGAGTGACGTCACGTCCGTCATTAAGCCTGAATTCACTCAGTCGTTTCAGGACCGTCTCCTCGTCTAGCCGTGAGTCACCGTCCGGTTGGCGCATGGCCTTATCACAGACAAAGTCGTCACTTGCTTCTAACGATACTACGATATCTGTGAATGTTGGGACAGTTTATCGTCTTATTCATAAACTCAGTTGTATAGGACATTGTAAACATGTATTTAATTAGTTTGTTACCTGATTTTAAGGGTTATCTTTAGAATAGGGACTTGGACCGATTACTTATGTTGTATTGTTAAAATAATATTCTTCGTAGTAGGGTACACCTATGATCCTTACATAGGGAGGACCGTCTTATTAATATTACTTAAATAATAATTAATTTGTATTGTATTGTAATGTAATGTATAACATATAAAATGTACTTAGAAAAGATTAATGCATAGAAAAGGCTTTCGGTTAATTTTATAAAAAGAACTTAATTGTATAATAGTTTTATAATATTTTTAAGATGAAATTTGCCAATACATAAGCTGTAAATAAATAACTAAGCACTAAAACAATAATAATTCAATTCATCTATAATAATAATAATCTTTATTCATTTCTCACAAAAACTTCGTACATAAACAAACTTACTTAACTTAACTACTTCGTAAAAAAGTTAGACAATTATATCTACTATATAAAAATAAGTCGGGTTTTCCTTGTTGACCCTATAACTCCAGAACGCACGAACCGATTTCTACAGTTTTGCATTCGTTGGAAAGGTCTCGGGCTCCGTGAGGTTTATAGTAAAGAAAATTCAGGAAAAATTTCAACAGAAAAGCGGGATCACCAAACGAAATGTTACATAAAACGAAGCCATCTGGTGGCGAAACGGAGTTCGCCGTGTTTGCTAGTACCTATTATTATAAATAAATAATTGTCTCTTCTTCTATTTAGGTAAAATGCTAGTTTGTGTGAGACTGATGCTTGCTAAAAGTAAGAGTAAAGGTCATCAGGCCTCCACCACTTCGGATCGACAGAATCTATGACTGTCATATGTGAAAATTCAATACCTTTTTGAAGTACTTAGTCTAAGTACCACGGATTTGACAAGGTACGAAAACACTTTGTTGATAGCGTTAAACAATATCAAAGATAAGGATATAATACTCAAGGATTCTTATCTAACTTTCTCTTGTTACGAAACACAAGGACAGGCGTAGCCACTTCTCCAATAATATTTCTAATATTCAAAGGCTAGTGGAGGCCTGCCGCCTCGAAGCCCTACGCTTTTGTTAAAATGAGTGCCGTGTTTTACAATTCTATTACAAGAAATAAATACTTCAGATAAAACAGTTAAATTAATTTAATTAATAGTATTTGTATGTATTATTAAATTAAGTATATGGCTTTTATAATATGTATAAACAACCGAGGTTGCTTTTTTGTAGAATCTACTTCCAAGTCGATGGTAAATATAAAATATCTAAATATTAACGACGCAAAAGTGTTTAATAAAAATACTTTAAATACATAAGATTAGGATATACTTTTCTAAATTTAAATTAATATAATCGATAATAGAGCAATTTTTGACAGTTTACGCACTACCAAAAAGAGTGATGTCACCGCACAGAGCATAATATTTCACACGGGACTATTAGTCGGGAATTAATATAAATCGAAATAATAATCCTACCTGGCAATAGCTTTTTCAGTACATTGCTGAATAAATCCAGATCCTCATCAAACGGCTCCTCCTCTGTTTCCTCACCAGCTTCAGAATCTTGCTCATCGCCTTTGTCAAACACTACACAGATTTGCTCAAATAAATAAGCAATAAAGTTGTAATTGAATCGAATACAACTCAAAGGTCCGATTAATTTAGATTTCTAGAAACACACATTTGTCAAATCTCGGAATGGCACTTGCTTACAAACATTTGTGTCTTCCAGAACAATCTGAAACCAACTTCATGAAACTTTCGTTCCTAACCAGTGTTGGCCTGGCTTGAGCATGCAACAACCCTGAGCCAGTTCTTTGAGGCAAACGGGCAGGAGGCTCATCTGATGTTAAGTGATATAGCCGCTCATGGGTGGCTCGCAAGCGCGCTGCCGGCCTTTTAAAAATTGGTACGCTCTTTTCTTGAAGGACCCTAAGTCGAATTGGTTTGGAAATAGTTCAGTGGGTAGCTGGTTCCACATAGTGGTGTTAATTCATCATCTTCAAGCAAAAAGGACAGCGTGTGTCAGACACAGAAGACTGATCACCTCCATACCTATTAAAATGATCACGAAACAGATACAGAAATCTGAGGCCCAGACCTAGACCTAGACCCAGACCTTGGTTGGATCTTCAAATGAAATATTATTATCTTAATATATATAAATTACGTGTCACGTTGTTCGTCCGCTATGGACTCCTAAACTAACCAAACCGTTTGCAATCAAATTTGCACACCGTGTGCAGTTTGATCTAACTTAAAAGATAGGATAGCTAACATCTCAACTTATAGCCGCAATATTATTTTATTGCAAAATATTAGTTTATTATTTGGTAGTCACAATTCTAACAGATGGCGCTGTGTTGAAAGTACCAACGTAAAATAAGCAACAATTTAATGGCATTACCACCAAAAAGCATGGTGGACTGGTGTTCTACTGCCGTTTCCCTTGAATAGTTTACTACTATGTAATATAACAAAATTCTTAGCCACAGCAACGCTTGGCCGGTATGCTAGTTATTATATATATAACAATGGCTTACGCATAGAGCACTGTGTTATCGTAGTTGGAAATCCATCCAGAACCCAGCCTCTGTTAATGGCTTCACGATTAAGCATTCTCTGACGCAAATATCTAAAGTTAAAATTTTTACATTTTCATTACGGATTTCCAGGGGTAGGGAAAAGATATTTTACCAATTTACGTTTTTTTATGAAACATGTATTTTAGATACAGCTTAGATAACCTTAAACCAAACAACCAAAGTTTATTTTCCATAAAGAGTTATACTGCAATAAATTTAGCTATTTATTTGAAATAAAATATGCATCTAAATTGTAATGTTGGAGCTTTCCTCGCTCAACGAATAAGTATCATTACATACAAGAGGAAATGCTGCCAGCGTTAAAGACTGCCACAGGGACCAAACTTTTTAAATTTGTTTTAATTTTCTATTTATTAAATTTTAATTATTATTATTACTATGTAGGTTAAGAATATTATTAATACTGCATATTTGTGAGTTCGAAAGAAATAAATTACATCTTGTATTGTGTAGCAAAAAAAAATTGTATATTATTACAAAAAGATAAACTCCCAAGTAATATCAAAAAGTAGTGCCTACACAAAAATATAATATATCTATATATACTTATATATATCTTAAAGCTGTAGAGTTAATGAATACTGTGCAAACGTCCTATTCAAATTATAATTAGATAAGGAAACCGTATGGACGAAATAGATAAATGTAGAACCTTTATGTAGAATTTTCTAATATTTGAAGAATTTTTCTAACCACTGTTGGATAAAAATATAACATTCAGATTAACACCTGGTATATATCGTCATGATCGTCGTCGTCTTTTCATCATATTTGGATACTACATTGACTAAATATTACGGCTACATTTAAAAAAATCCATGTTATAAATTTCAAATTAAACATTCGGTAAAGTGTCGGATTTGATAGATAGAAACATGTGATTTTTCTAGAAAACTGTGTAATTTGATGTTATTAATTTATTTTGTTTCAAAAGATTTTGGTTTCTTTTTGTTTGTATGCAAATTCTCATAATAACAGAATATGAATTAAAATAGTTATGACAAAAATAATTACATTATTTTGAAATGGCTGCCCTGTCAAGTTTACTATTTGTCAGATCCGTCACTATTGTACGACTATGACGATATTATATACGAACCCTAGTAATTCCTCATCGTTGAAGGCACGACCTGACTGCAGCATAGCAAGTGTTTGACGAGCATTCTCCTGAATCGCTTCCTCTTCACCGGCATCGTCTTCATCATCAGGCGGTGAAGCATCTTCCTCTTCACCAGTGGGCATTGGCAGACCAGCCGTTTCCCCATTTTCCCAGTGTTTTATACGCCATGTCTGGAAATTTGATTAGCTCAAATCCAGTACACATTTCTGTGCCAAATGATGTATTTCATTAATTGATACAACGTCCCCAGAGGGGGCAGATAAGGCTAGAGAACCTTCCCTTGACAGACGCCCTTGGATTGGAAAACAACTAATATTAAACATATACCTTTCTAGTTTCTATGTAAAATAAATAAATAAATCAGTGGCGCTACAACCTATAGGTCTTGGCCTCAGATTTCTGAATCTGTTTCATGATCATTTTTAAATCTAATAGGCAAGTAGGTGATCAGCCTCCAATGCCTGACACACGCCGTCGACTTTTTGGGTCTAAGACATGTCGGTTTCCTCTCGAAGTTTTCCTTCACCGAGCAAATGTTAAATGCGCACATAGAAAGAAAGTCCATTGGTGCACAGCCGGGGATCGAAACTACGACCTCAGGTATGTGAGTCGCACGCTGAAGCCACTAGGCCAACACTCTTTCTATGTATGAATGTAAAAAATAAAAAAATTACAAAACTATAGTGATGTAAGTAAATAATTAATTAAGTATTATATATTATTACACACCAAGTCATTTATTATATCGTCTACCACTGTGTCTGGTGAAATATAGATCAATCCATAAGCTTCACATATAAGTTTCGACAAAGTAGTTTTTCCTATAATAGGAGGCCCGTAGACGATCACCTAGAGTTATAAAACTAAATATTTATTCATTTCATAGATAAAACCATGCTTTACCACTAGTACGTAGAAAATTGGACTAAATAACTAAGCCTCGTATTCATGGTAAACATTTGTTTAGCAACAGTTGATCAACATTGTTGTTGCTGGAATCTTTGTTTAAATCAATATAGCCACCACCACACGCCAATCTTTTTTTTTTAATAAAGACAATTCACACCAATTGACCTAGTCCCATGCTAAGCTGGTGAAGCTTGTGTTATGGGTACTAGGCAACGGATATACATACATATTATAGACTAGCTGATCCGGCAAACGCCGTTTTGCCATGTCATTATATCATTTATGGTTATTGTGCCTTACTCGACATAGATAGGTATAGTGTGTCGCGGACTTTTTTGTAGATATTTATAAGATCTACAATTACTTACCATTTTATGGTTCTATCTTTAATAGTTTAGGCAGGGTACGCAAAATAAGTAACTTTTTTGGTTGATTTTTTACACCTTGTGTCCGAAAACCCCTAATATCTTACGGAACCCTATTTTTGTTCAAAATTAAATATAGCCTATATTACTCGTGGATAATGTAGCTTTCGAATGGTGAAAGAATTTTTAAAATTGGTCCAGTAGTTTATGAGCCTAATCATTACAATCAAACAAACAAACAAAGTTTTTATCTTTATAATATTAGTGTAGATAGATAGACATATAAATACATATTTAAACACCCAAGACCACCAAATGCTCATCACATCGATGTTCGTCTCAGCCGGGGATCGAACCCGGGACCCATGGATTCGTAGTCAGGGGTACTAACCACTAGACCAATGAGTCGTCTAATCTGCAGTTTTAATGTTGCCCAATGAAGTAGTGTTTTTGTGTTCTCTTTATCTGATGTATAGGTGATTTGATAGAAACAGTTCTATAATTGCATTATTTTATTATTGTTCCACACTACTGCCATGTTATAAACGGTCGTAAACACGTCCACACACGTCAACAATTGTTGATAAACAGATGTTGCTATTCGTCGGGCGAAAACTGCAACACGCTGTGTTTCCAGCAACATGTTGATTCAACATTGTTGCTAAACCAATGTGTACAGCTTGCTAGCCAGTAGACTGTGAAATGTGTGTTTAAATTTATATGTATTGAATGTCAGGAGTATCTGTATGTATGTAATGTATGTATGACCAAGCTGCACTAGATAACTAAATATATGAGAGGATGAGTTGTAACAATCTAACAACCCTACGGATCCCTCACCATGAATACAAGGCTTTACGGACGAACTTATATAACCCACTTGGACAGTATTTATAACCTATGATTTTTTTTAAGAACCTATTAATGAAGGGTCATTATTCCTTAATGACCTAAGATTGTTTAGACACTGTGAAATAATAGCAATCCACGAACAAGTTCGATATTCGCTTCTCAAGGAAAACTTTTTCGACTCTGGTCTGAGAAGCAGTAGGTATTTTTCTCTTAACTCTTTAGTTTTTAGTAAAGGAATTTGTACTATGGTGTGGCCCTCAGACAACAAGATTAGTACCCCATGTAACTCATAACTGTATCCCCTAATGGTTTATTTATGTTTATGCACTAATAAAAAACAGATGGTTTCATTTCTGTTAGTAAATATTTGACGTTTCAACTACAAAAAGATAGCTTCTACGCCATGTACCAAAAGCTCACAGATTCGGGTTCGATATTTAATATATTTTTTGGGTTATATGCCTACAAAAATTGCCTGAAACGTGCGGAGTTACGAAATTCGAATTTAAAACTGTAATTATTAGAAACTGGCAATATCAATTTTTTTTAATCTTTACTATTTATATACCTTAAAAGGTTTGAGCCCTCTCTCCTTTTTAAACTGTTTGATGAGCGCAGGCACATTCTCTCCGAAGCTCAACTCCGAGGTCCATTGCAAGGCCACTGTTTCAACAATGAACGTGGGCTCCATATTCAAATTAAGTGTCATCAAATCATATATCCTTTGCTAAAGAATGATTTAACTCAAGTTTTATCTGATATTAAATATTCACCTACTAGGTTTAAGATCATACTAATGAATTTCACGATTATAAAAAAAAAACTTTTCTTATTTTACTTATTTGGGATTGATAAACCCAATTAATCTAGTGGAACATTCACAATCAAGCAACAGCAATTAGTTTTGTTCAAAAGTGCAGTGGCGTAACAATAGGGTGTCAGGGCTGGCAAAATGCCATTAGCCCCCGACCCAAGAGGTCCTCTGCCCAAGAGATATTGATAGATGTTCTATGGATGAATGTGAAGTCTCCAATACGGATTGGGCTAGCGTGGGGACCACATAACAATCCCTCTCGCCTAAGAGAGGAGGCCTATGGCCATTAGTGGGATATATACAACATAGTACAACGTGACAATTTTTCCTGATAGGGCCCCATCAAAAAGAATTTGCCACGGGTTACGCCACTGCAAAAGTGTATTGTAAAGAAGTTCATATAACTTTGAACAGTGAGTTTCAGACATAGTATAATGTAGTTGGTTTCAATATTATATTAGATTTCTTATTTAGTGATATTTTGGTATGAATTTAAAAAAAAACAAAACGTCTGACAAATGTCATCGATGTTTCGATTGGAGATGTGCCGGTGTCCTCACGATGTTTTCTTTCACTGTACGAGTGTTAGATATTTGTACCAATACACAGGAAGTCCATTAGTGGACTACTGGCCGGGAAGTGAACCAACGGCAACTTTTAAACGTGAATGTGTATAAATAAAATTAACAACTGTGCCATCATGGCGTACACAATGTTTTAATCACAAATTATTAATACAACCACTGAGTTCAACGGTATTGGGAAAATAATTATCAAAAACGACGTTGTGTACCTTAAAAAAATTAAGTGATGTCGTTATAAAAGAAAAATTATCTTACGTCAATTTCCGGTATCAGAAATGCGTCTTCCGGTGGAATACATTTAAACATGCCTGATCCAACTATTCGGCCCAAAGGTTTTATAATCTATAGAACACTTTAATAAATCAATAGTTTCATTATATAATATCTATGGTTTACTAGAGTACTACACATAATCTTAATTTTTATTCGACTTTGCGATTACAGTCAGCAATCGCAATCGGCAATGGTTGATAAATAAACTATAATTTATGCGTTTTAAGATGTAATAATTTTCTATTTTAGTATAATCAGTATTAATTTTTTTTATGACATAAATTAATTAAAACAGAATACCTCTCTTTGTTTCGTAACGTTTTGTTCCACAGCCAAAATATATAACTTCTTTGGAAAATCACTTATTAGGTTATAAACTATTCTGAAATAAGAATTATATTTAGGATTATACCAGACTGCTATTAGATAATCAGTCTTTAGTAAAATACATCCCTACTCATCGGAAAGAAGACAGAGGCCGAGAGAAAAAGCCGGGGTAAAAACCTCTCGGTACTCTTTTAAAATAACAAATCATCATAAAACATGACTATGGCAAACAACACTTATTTTAAAATAACCTTCAAGATTTACCGGAACAAATATAATTTAATCGATAATCGAACTCCAAGTTAAGCCCCAACTAGGCGACGAAGAACACTTATACCTAAATATTTAGGTGTAACAAAGATCGGGGTTCGGTGAACATATTTTAATAGCTGTGACTTCATATTATATATTACACTTTGGAAATTAAGTTATAAAATAATTTTTAACCAATTAAGACTTCTAATTACAAATAGGATAGTATTTATCTTATAATTACTTATTTTCCATAAAATCTAGACTAGCGGCCTGTACCTTCACATGGCTGGATATTTGTTAATATATTGGATAGACTGTGTAACTCAAAAACAATGTAACATTCGATTAGTAAAAGAATTTTTGAAAAATACAAATCGTTCCACATCATAATATTAGCAAAAATATATCTACTTATTCATAAAAAATAAGTCCGTTTACTAAAGTTTACTAATTACTGTTAATTATATGACTTTTTTCATCACATCGTAAGCACAATTTGACAGAAAGAGAAGAAAGAGTATTTTAGGAACACTTAGATTTGTCTAGATTTAATTACGTATACTTATACTTACTGAGCTAAATCCAGTACATTAATGAGAGGAATCACGTTATAGCCTCGTCCGAGTATCGGTAAAAACGGTTCACACTCCCAAGCCTTTTGAAACCAATAGAAAAGCACATCCTCCGTACCACCATACGTCAAACCAGCTCCGATAACGATAGCACTGAAGTATTTTGATATAAGAAATTTGGCAATTACTCAAGCAAATAGGAATTAATAATTTTCTTGTTGGACGGCCTTATCGCTAACAAGCGATTTGTTCCAGACAACCTTAGTATACCGTACAAGTGCAGAAATTAACAATAAAACAAAGTACATGTAACACACACACTCATTAATAAGAAGCTAATTACGAGGCAGAAGAGAAGTGCTCAAAAGAAGATTCCTAAATAAATTTAAAGAAGAGCTCGTATGAAGCGTTAAATATAATATCAACAGTTAAAGAGCTCCAAAACTGGATACTTTTCACAAATTTATTTTGATTTTTGCATGTATGTAATTATTTTTTTTTAATAATTTTATTTAAATCGTTAAAATTTTTGTTTAGTTAAGTGTGTATAGCTGTCGCCCTAAAATAGAATGGGGTCCACTGAAAATTAGTATTATTCTTAATTTAAAAATTCACCATTTTCCATTTAAAATTTTCACACAAGGGTTTCTCTAGTTTACTGCATGCAATAATATCATTATTTATATATTTGTATACAGTGTTAGCTGCTGTTACGTTAAAAAGTATTTAACAAAATCTTATCATACCCAATCTGCGTTCTAAATTTTCTGGCGATTGACACAACTTCGTTTTCGACATCATAGTGCATCTTATAACTTGGATGTGGTTTCCGTTTCCTAAAGTCTGACTCGATAAACGGCATATCGGGCGTCTCCTGTTTATTATAATGACATATGTTTGAAGTGAAACTTCTTTAGGCACATGACGCATATTAGCGTCACGAAGATGTGCAGCGTTTAAGTCGAAGAAAAGGGAGAAAGCCATTGAGATCGATTGAGAGAAATAGTAAGGACGAAATACCTTATATACGTAGAAATAATAAATTCTACAAGGTATATTAGTTATTTTATATTTTATGCAACATAATTTATTGAAATCTCAAATGACTTTTATTTTCTTAATATTTTAATGACAATTAAATTCATTGAGTTAATAACATAAGTATAAATATGAACAATACTTAAAAATTAGTTTGCCAAAAAAGTTTCACTTCTGACATGCGTAATTACTACTTTGTACGTACCTACGCACTTTTTTTTTATTTAAAAATGGACACTTT
This sequence comes from Pieris melete, assembly GCA_963693345.1. Lineage (NCBI taxonomy): Eukaryota > Metazoa > Arthropoda > Insecta > Lepidoptera > Pieridae > Pieris > Pieris melete. Next base: position 581,676 of record CAVNZK010000131.1, on the reverse strand, counting down.
AGACTCACGACGAAAACAATCCGATTTATTGCTACTATATGACATCATCTCAAATAAAATAAATTGCAGCTCATTTCTAGAAAAATTGCTGTTCCATGCTCCTACCTACAAGACTCGTAGTTGTGCCTTATTTTATGTTCCCCACATCTACGCTTGTAAATAAACACACGCGGTGCTTTTCCATAAATTAATCTATTGTTCATATTGTTCGCGCTAAAGCCTTTGTTTGACATGTTAGTTGCCTCACAATTCCTTTACTGTACGACCACATCGCACATAGAAATAAAATTGCAAATTCACAGCCCGTGATTAAAATCACCTTAGTACTTCTGATTTTTGATTTAATAATTTTTTTGTAATGAATTTACGATTTTTCACGTATCAGACAGCAGATCTCTTCTTGCTACTATCTTGACATAATTATCTTTCTCGCTTCATCCACGATTCACTCATGCTTCCAAACATACACAAAACAATTGCCCAAACAAATTTTTAAATGTACTTTCGGCGATAAAATACATTCATAACATAATATTTTTATAAGTCAAACGAATTTCCTTCACACAAGTAGGTTGCTTAGATAACATACCTATCGTTACGTACAATTGGAATATCGATCTATTGATAGCGAAGATTCTCACCGGGTCGAGTGGTTTCGTAACACCCCAAGTCATAACAGTAGATACGAGAATGAGATATCGTTTCTTAGATTCGCCTGCCCCGCCATCGTCATCTGTAGGTACTATTTGACCATTGTTGACCGACTGTTTCTCTAATAAATCCTTCAAAACTAAAAACAGAGTAGATACTTAAGATTTGTCACTTTATAGTCGTGGTTAATATGTTGCGTTTATATTTAAAGATTTTTTTATAAACCTGACTAGCATGAATAAAATTTAAAAAAAAAATGTGCGTGTGCGTACACACGTTAGAAGTGAAACTTCTTTATGACCTTATTTTTCGAAAAATTATCTATATGCAACTTTACAGAAATTGGTTAAATAAAGTTAAATTAGATAAAGTTTAACAAAAGGCTTTTAATATCACAGACTTGAATAAAAATAATACAACTATTTCATTTTACCTTATTACCACTAAGATTATTACAGAATTTCATAAATTGTAATAGAATTTTTAGTATCATTGTTATCGTTATTATACATTTTTGTTATTAATGGTTTAGCATCTCTTTGAATCAACCCTGGTAGGGACAATAAAAAGACGCGCGTAACGGTCAAATGTGACGCGTAACCGAAACATGTGACGCGTAACCGAAAAATGTGACGCGTAACGAAAAAATGTTACACTAAATTTTTTTACAACGCCAATAAAGAAGTTTCATTTCAAAAAGTATGAATCATTGATCGTTGCTGTTATTTTCCCACATCTTCAATTATTATCACATTTTCGTAATGCGGCGTGGAAGAGACTTCCATTAATGCTGTTTTTGTTTTAATTAGTTTTGTGCAAGTTTTTATATACCTACGGGTATAATTTAGAAATGAAGCTTAGCACTAAGTCAGAATGCCGTATATCAAAATACATGACATTTTTAACTTCGTAAGCCACGTTTCTGAATTTCACAACCTATAGGTCAACCTGTCCATTATGGAGCGGTCAAGTATTACTTCACGCAATTTTTGGAGATTATTGACCCCCTCCCCCATGTAACGCACCGTAACGTTTTTCTGTACCCAATAGTAAAACGTTTCGTGACCTCCCAGTGACTCTTTACTGGAAGTACTGGAAAGTCGAAAATAATATTAACAATAACGTGTAATTAAAACCCCGCCACGCATCGTAACGTTTTACAAATAGAAAAAAATTCGTTACGTTATACTTGAATGCTCCCTTAGGTGCCGAATATCCATCTATGTATTCCGCTATATACTAACGTTTTAAATAGTCCACGACTATTGATAGCTCGTTTCTATCATAGCTTATATCCAAAACAAGCGTTCCACATGTCAGCATGGACGATAACAACTCTGCCTTAGGCACTATCCGAGCAACGTTGTCAATAGATTTTATTTTAGAATCGGTGACGGTACCTTGAAATAAAATAATACAATTTCGGATTTTTGAAGTCGGTTAAAAAAACTGGTTTTAACCATCTACATACATTGGAAAGTAGAAAGTTAAAAAATCTAATATACTTTTTCAGTAAAATTTCTGTTCATCAATCTACATATATATATATATAGTTACATAAGGCAGATACATATTTTAAAAAATTGAATTGCTCTAAGAAAAAAATCTCACCGAAAATTTCGTATGGTTGTTCGGGTGGCGGGGCTGGACCCATATCTACTGCATCTTCACCAAGCACCATTGTCTGCGAATACTGTTTGACAGACTCTGTTGCATTTTTCTCTAATATTTTAGATACTTCCTTTAAGATACATTCGCCGTGATATGAATCGACATTGTTAATAAAATAACGTTTAAACGAAAACAAGACATCGGCCTCAGAAAGCGATTTATCTGAAGACAGTTTTTCCATAGATTTCTTCATATTGCAAAATATTTTTTGTATTATGAAGTATTAAATATTGTTTCTTCAAATTGAATCACAAACAATCAAAGAGTTGACAATGACAGTGTTGAAATGACAGTTGGTTCCACAAAAAACTTTTTTAGACACTGCTGACTTTCCAATCTTTTATAATACCCTTAGTATCCTATTTAACCTAATTATCACACTAGAAATCTATCGTAACTATACTACATACTTGCTTTGTCATATCGACGCAGTTGGGGTCTGGAGACCCGATTAGAAACTTGAAAATTTCGCAGTTTAAAAATTCTGTTTTAGGATTTGGAAAATTAATAATAAATTAATGATAAACAAATGTACAAAGTGTCGTAATTTTCAATGTTAAAAGGATAAAAATGCACAAAAAACCTTGTTAGAAATATTATTTGTCTGTACCTACCATTATTACCGTAGTATAAATTTCGATATCTTTCGAATTTGACTCTGCCACTAAAATATTAAATTTTATTTAAATTCACTATTCATAGATTTGTAAACAATAATAAGATAAAAAAATTGGGTATAGCATTAATTTAGGATTGGCACCAAAACGGAAAACTCAGTCTCAGCATCATAAGTCCACTGCCACAGATTTGTTATTGTTTTTTTTTTACATAGCTCTGGCACGGTTTGTGCATTAGCCAGCGTCAAGTATGAGATTTTTATCAATCGTTCTTTTTTTTAGAAATTCGATCATATCCTCCATGTACGGTTTAGGCACTCGCCCGGTACCGCACAACCCTCCCAAAGGCCGAGAACAAATTTAAATTAAATTAAAACTTGCCCTCGAACCGGGAATCGAACCCGGTACCCCTCACCTAGCTGCCACTTAATAAGACCGCTAGGATATGAGGCCCCTTTGTTATTGTTATAACAAAAAAGGTACATGAAACCTTCTTGGTGACCAATGTTACCGATTTTCTTTATTTCGTTTTGTCATTATGAAGTACACAAAGGACACGTTTCCAAATTGGTAGTTCAACGTTTAAGGTAGGCAAATGGTTATTTGCAATTAATAATTAAGTATCTTCAGTAATACCGAGTAAGAGAAAATATTATATAATTAAAATCTTTATTTCATTTGAGATATTGTTAAAATAGTAATATAACTTAACTGTAGGATAAAATATAATTATACAAGTAAGAAATTATACATCAGGAAAATAATTAATTCTTAAAACTTAACATTTAAATTGAATGTCATGTTATATTTTAATTTATATTTCTTGTTATACCTATTATAATTCATAATGTTTAAATTAATAAAATACATTATAAAATCAAAATTTGATTTGGCTTAATATAACAAATCACACAGATTAATGAAATCTACATAAACTTCATCAAAAATCACACAGGCCGAATATAATTTTGTTTAATTTAATATAATTAATTGAAAAGTAAGGGAGCTTTCAAGTATTACGTGACGAATTTTGAGGGGGGGGGGTCCTTTTGTAAAGCGTTACGATGCGGGGCGGGGATTGAATCACATGGGGGGGGGGGGTCAATAATAATCTCTTGGGTACAGTAATACTTGAACGCTCCCTAACCAAAGATAATAACAATATCTATCCCAATTTCAAATCTCATAAGACCAATGAATTCATAAGTATTACATTTTTTAAATTACATGTGTCAACAGGTATAATTGTATAATCTGAATATATTTTTATAAATTTTAAGCACCATTTTAAGTAAAATCTCTAACTATAAAAACATTACATATCTATATAATTTTTCCTTTTAAGTACTCGGGCACTTGTATAGGTTTCAAGATAACTTATTTACTACTACAAATAAAAACGAATGTACACATGTAATGCTGAACTTGGGTTTCACATTACAGTCTGATTTTCTCCTTGATGTTTTGGTTACATTTATATATTTTAAAGTCGGAGTAAAAAAACAGAAACCCTGCAACAAACGTTCTAAAACAAATAAATTGTCAGTTCCATAGAAGGTTGCTTCATTGTTTTTAATGTACTTTGTAAAATTAGTCTTGAACACAAATAATGTGCTATGGCACCAAAAATATTCGTTAGTTTTTAATACTGAATATTGTACTCAATTACATTCAATAGAATAATACATCACTTAAGTCTCGATATGTTAGCAGGGACGGTTTAATTTAATACTACATTAAGTAATGCTTAAATGGAATGTGATTTGGAATTATACTGACATAATATAAATGCCTGTGATAAGTACAATAAGTAGTTTACGACTATACATTTAAGACATGTTATGAAAAATTTATGAGAGTGAAATTTTACGATGCGCGCCCACCGTGACACAAAATTAACAGAATGAAGTTGCCCACGGAAGATGCTACGGCATTGGACATAATTTAAAAACAACATTCGATTAATAATAGAATTTATGTTACACTTAATGTAAGAGAATATTTATATTTAATTTTTCAAATGTAAACTGAACTTTATTGACTATAATGACACCTTTTCCAGTCGTTGATTATTTAATTGTAATTAATTATTTTCATGCAATCAAAAACTATTTTTTAATAATGCCAAAGAAGTATAACTTCTTACGCGCGTACATAAGTACACGCACCCTTTTTTTAAAATTAATTTCGACACTGCAAATCAGTTCACATTCTATGCATCATTAAGAACAAATAAACGTAAGAGTATATGGAGGGGGCGACACCACAGTGGTCTAATGCCTATCTCATGATATCCAGTTACCGATTTCAAATTCTAATCTAAGGTTATGGAGTACTTTCCCATCTGGAAAAGTAATCCATATCGCTAAAACAAATTAACTATGTTTTTATATTTCGAGTGATCAGATCAGACCATCATAATATAGCAACATTTCTATTACATGTCAACAGTATTAGTAATTTAGTCCCACATAACTAAACTAAATTCATAATATCGAAATTGTTTCTAATACAAGATATAGATTCTTTCATTCAAAATTATTGACATAATAACTTGTGAAGCTTTCGACCAGTTCAATCGATATTCGTTTTCTATATACAATTTGTTACTTTTATCAACGCTTATCAAGCTTTAGTGAAAATTAGTAGTTTTGTAACATGAGTAATTTATATATAATAAATAAAAATTTGCAAGAAAATATTTCTGTTCGGTAAATTAAACTAAATTGCTAAGAATAAAAGCATTATTCTGATTTGATCGTTGTGATGACACAGCAATTATTATTTAGCTAAAGTTTGAAGTAAACTCAACATGTATATTGCAAGGAAAAATTGCATAGCTACGCGACAGGCAAACAATTCCTATTTCTTGAGCCATCTGTTTAAGTTGGTAAATCAACTTTTGATTGCTTATCATTTACGGACTCAAATGTAAAAGAGATCGCTGGACGTATCCACAGGGGATTTGCGTTTTTTTGAAAGCCCTGTGAAGTTTTCATATCTAAACTTCTACAGTGTCTAAAGACCAGGGTATACAACCAAGGCTCTACCTCAGGTTCATTAGGATCTTTTTCTTCTTCTTTATGTTCGATCTCTTCTTCTTTAATTTCTACAGACTTCTGGGATTTAGCACTACCTTTTCTGGTAAAAGGTTCAATGGCAGTTTCAGTATTAGTAACGGGAGCACTTTCGATAGTCGTGGTTGTTAGAGCAGGGGTTTCAGCTGTGGATGTACTAGGCACCGTTTCTGAAGCCTCTGTTTGAGGCGCAATTTCGGTCTTAGGAGTGACTTGCTTCTCTCTCTCTCGCAGTACGTGACTCTGTCTTCTGGCAAAACGTTGGCTAGGCCGCCTTTCAAATTGTACAGTACGGCGTGCACGATTCTGTTGAGTAGTCTGATATTCCGTTTTTCCAGAATATTGGAAGCGAGATCCCATTCTAAAGAAGTTCTGCCGCGCTGATGGTCCTTTGACTGGGGCGCGTAAACGAAAGAATGTGTGGTACTGGACGGCACATTTCCACAAATGCTTACAGGCTTTTTCATTATGAAGCCGAAATACAAATGTGTGTTCCTGTTCTCGTCCCTGGTCATCATCTTCAACAACCACCAATGTTAGTTTTTTCTTTTTAAAATTTAATTTAGTTATTTTGGGCCAAAAGAAAAGACCTATTTTTTGTGGCCCCTCAAAAACAAGTATCCCAGTGGGAGTGAGGCCCAAATGGTATTCACAGCCATCTTTTCCCAATACTATATGCATATCAACACCATACATCTCAAGCCATTTGACTTTATTAAGATAACTGACTTCAGCCTGGGCAGGAGTGAGTCCCTTGCACTTTTTGTACTCATCTAAAATTTCTATTTCCATTTCTTCAGACTGATTAGGTACAAAACGAAATTCAGATACAGTTGCTGGTGTATGTATCGTTTCATCATAATCTCCCAACTCAGACTGCAAAGCTAGTGCAGATAGCTCAACAGCAGTTGAATGAGGACATTCCAGTTTACTTTCAAGGACATCTTTCTTTAGTTGCAAGAAAAACTGGTACCTCGTTAATTCTTCTCTTAAATTATTTGGTTCGGAAGAGTAAAATTTAACTTTAAGTCTCAAAGTATAGGGAGGTCCAATTTTAACCTGCTTTTTAATTGTTTTAGTTGGATCCAGCCAATGTTGAACATTATTAGTATCTGTAAATTGTAGTCCAAAGTAATCCTTTTCAATTAAGTCCAAGGAATAAAAGACCTGTTCATATAAATCGGCAGCACTAGCTTTTTTGGTTAGATTTATTGTTAAATCAGTATCGTCAAGTAACATTACCTTGCATTGAATCAAGTTTTTGTTTGTTGCATTTTTCTGACTCTGTTTCTTTCGAGTCTGGCTGGATGATCTCCCTTTTCTACTGAGGAATCTTAACATCTTAATTTAATGTACCTGCAACAATTATTTAAATGTTTAATTTTTTAATAATTGAATGGAAAAAATACTTTTAAAAAGTAGAAAGTTTATATTCATTAATTTTTCAGCAGGTGTTTTTGGGTTAACTTTAGTTAGGTATGGCCTAGTCCATAATCTTTCTGGTTAGTGTAAAATGGAAATGAATATAAAATGCACTATATTGTAATATTGTATCATTAATCATAATATGAAAACAGATGTGTTACTATCAACTATAGCTCAATAACACTCATAGGTTAAACATAATTATAGACACACTGATCAATTATTGTGTCAGGGTCTTTTGCTGGGGCTTCATAAAAGTACTTCTGCTTGGCAAACAAATTAATTAATTTTAAATCTGACGATTATTACAAACATAATAATCATCCCATCCCCAAATAAGCCTATTTATTTATGTTAACAATGTAATAATACCACCAAGTGACCATGTTTTATCAATTATTGTTACATATTTGATTAAAAATTTATCATTTCAATATTACAAACAAACATAGTGTACTGGTACAAAAGTTTTCTGTTGTAGTCATAAAACAAATTTAACACATCTAAAGTAGTAACTGTTTTATTTTTCATTTTAGAATTAACATCACTGAGAATTTCAACCTTATATTTTTAAAATAAAAAATATGTAGATGACACAATTTTCTGAATTTTACACGAATTTCATTTTTTTTACATTAATGCGTGAACATTAAGAAAATCATTAAAATATTCTGCCATAGAATCAAATCAAATTTTATAAAATCATGATATATATTTACATGTTGTTAAGTAGTGTTTACAGTAGATTCCAGTAATTACTAATTGCTGGAGACACTTAATTTACCTAGTTATAATTTAATTAAAATTTTTATATAATAATAGCTGTCCATTTAGACTAACTGTTAAGAATTATGTGACATCTATTTGAGATAATTAAGCATTTTCAATCAATGATGAGCTCATTAAAGCATTCGTTCGTCCTATGAAATATGAACAATGATTGATTAATAAATAATTCTAGAAATATGTTGATTTAGTAACGTCGTAAGCAATTACTACAAAAAAATAGGACATGAAGAGATCACGAGACGCTTTATTTAAAAACTGTATGAATGATTTATAAAAGTATACGTACCAAAATTATGCTATAATTTATTTAACACAGTCACATCGATAATACCTAGGTAATTCGTCATCACAGTCCGCGAATTCCAGCCGTCATCGTTTCTCACGCTACACCAATATGAAATCATGCACTTATGGAATCATTTCACTGTTTACTTAAATATAAAACATTTCATTTGAATGTTATTTTTGTAATACAATATTTAATACTTTTAAGTTTTGAAGTGTAAACTTATAGTAGGCAGCAGTAGGTATAGGTAAGTATGTACTTCACAGAAGCACAGATGACAGAGGTGCTTAATAGAACTACAGATTATAAACGGTCTGTCACGGTAATTTAAACCATAGAGTAAAAAATTTAATACTTCTCAAAGCTTTCTGAAGTTTCCCTTTCCCTAAAGAGTAGTGTCTCCTGTGATTAATTACACATATTTCAAAAAAATAAATATATTTTTTTATCAACTTATGCAAGTGTAATTATTTATTTAGTTTTTATCCTCTAAAGTTTAAAGATTTATAAATTCGTTTTTTTTAAGTAATAGGTTGCAAACGGGCAGGAGGCTCATCTGAAGTTAAGTGACAGCGACACTCACATTGCTAGAAGGCTCGAAAGTGCGTTGCCGGCCAATCAATAATAATAATAAAAATAGTTATCAAGATTAAAATAACAATTTTCGATCCATATTTAAAAATGCGAGATGAAAAAGATAGTAATTCAATATTATTTTGAAAAAAAAATTCTTCCAAAATGCCTTAAAAACAAAAACCATTATGAAACTGGGTTTGCTGATTATTTTTTAAACATAACCATTTTCTTAGCTCTCCACAATGCATAACCACTAGGTAGGTTAATAAATTTGGATATACATACTATATTAAAAAAACAGACAAAGAAAGAAAATAGAAAATAGCATGTTAGCATTATCTGTGGATATTAAATTTTTTTGAATTTTTGGACTTTTTGGCATCTTTGTAGTTTGATGACAGTTTCCAGTTTCTTAAATGTGATAATAATCGTCGTCATCGATTTATACATTTAAAAACTATCCGGCCAAGTGTGGTATATATTTGTAACTAAGGTAATTAACGTATGGTTGTTGATAATATTACCTTCAGTGAACATAATTGTACTTATATTTCTATAAAGTAAGGTTAGGACATACCGTTTATGTAGTTAATAAGACATCATGTCAATGTAATTATTGGTACTATTTCATTGTATTATAACATTAAACATAGTTTTGTATGTCTATGCCTTCAGATGCCAGTTGCTGATGAAATTCAATCATCTTGGGCGGATGAGGTTGAAATAGACCAAGGTGCTCTTCCTCCGCCTTCGGAAGTTGTTGAAAATGGACTTAAAATTGTTACAGAATACAAGTACGATAACGATAATAAAAAAGTTAAAATCGTCCGTACATACAAAATAGAAAAACGTGTTGTATCTAAGGTACGTTTAGTTTTAAAACACAATGTTGAGGATATCATTATTTTGATTTTGTAGAATGCTTTGAATAATATTATATTATAGATATATAAGATAGACAAGATGAGATGTTTACTTAAATATCGCTTGAATTATATTTTCAGAGTATTGCTAAACGTAAAACATGGAGTAAATTTGGTGATTCTGCTGAAGACAAACCTGGCCCAAACCCTGCCACTACCAATGTTGCTGAAGATGTATTCATGCAGTTTATTAGTAGCAAAGAAGAAGCCCAGCGTCCTGATGACAGTGACTTGGATGGATTAAAGGTAACAATTGGAATAAATTATTTATTATTAAATTAATTTGCTGAACCATTAATTTAACTGAGTATGAAAGCTTCTAATGAAAAGCCTGAGAAAATGTACAAATACTGTGCTTTCTTGCCGTATTTAATTTTATTCATCCATACAGTTGCATATTGCTTGATTAAAATACACATACTTACTTAAAAAGAACATTTTATGAATCAATCGTGTAAAAAATGTTTTTCAGCCCCAAACAAGTAGTGTCATTTTCAAATGTCGTACTTGTCAAGGAGAGCATTGGACTTCAAGCTGTCCCTTTAAGCACACCCAACTTGCTCAGACTAAAGCTAACGAAGCTGCCAAAGCAGCAGGTATGTTTTGTAAAAAATATTATATCCTACTGTACATTTATTATGAATCGATTTAAAAGGTAAACAGGATTTTAAACCAAAGTCAAGGAGAAGATATCGAAGTGATCTATATAGCGCTTTTGTTTGTTATTGGTTGTCTAGATCTTTACTGTTCTTCAATGTGTAGATATGTATTTTTTGTTAACCAGAAAATTTACTATACTTTGCTTTTTACTTCTTTAGAGTAACTCTCTGGCTTGTCTTAGTTTTTTTTTCATATTAGTAGTTATTTTCAAGTGACATAAAGAGAGTTCTTTTGTTAATGTTGGAGATTTTAGTTTTATTATTTACAGCCTTGTTTCTTTCTCCCTTCTACTTCTAAGTACATACTCAGAGTAATCATCTTTTACATAATAGGTGGAGGTGTTGTTTAATAAGCTTTTTTTTAAACAATTTAATTTAACTTCTTTCTCTTTTTATTGACTGTACACTTTGATTTAATTGTAAAAAAAACTGTCATCTATAAAGTTTTTTCTAGGCTGGAATATGAATTGAATAAATGAAAAAAAATTTTTTTAAAGATTATTTTTTGAAATAATATCTTTCTCAGTCAAGCAATTTTTTCTAGAAAATAGTCTACTTTCTTGTTTCTTCACCCTCTCTGCTAGATCTTTATTTTTCGATTATAATATGTTAAATTGTTCACTAGTATGTAAAATGATTTTATTAATATACATTACTTGTTCTGTCACGTTTCTGTTGATTTGTGTTTCCAATTCTGTTTGAATGTTATGTAATGCAATTGTAATTTCTTCCATCTTTCTTCTTGTCTGTGAAATTATGTTAATACTCGCGGAGGATAACTTTATAATTTATGAAATTAAGGTTAATTAAATTTTACAATTAATTATACTAAAATTCCTAAGTATATTCATGGAAGGATGATAATGAATTTTTTTTATTTATCCTTGCAGAAGCTAAAGCAGCTTCATCTACAAACAAATATGTGGCACCTAACATGCGTGAAGGAGCAAGCCGTGGACCAGGTCGTGAACCTCCTGGTGCAAGGCGAGGCGATGATGTTGCTGCTATTCGTATATCCAACCTTAGCAACTTTGCTGTTGAAGCTGATCTTGATGACCTTGTCAAAGGATTTGGACCAGTGCACAAACTATACTTGGCGAAAGAGAAGGTATTATATTTATTACACTTCATGGTTCATGAAATTGTACTCAGTGTATTAATCTTTGCTATACTGAATTAAGTTACCTAGTAAATTTGTTGAAAAACATAACTTTGTATGTGAAATTATTCCTAATTATTTAATTTTGTTACAGAGTACTGGGTTATGCAAAGGATTTGCATATGTTCATTTCAAATTCAAGGCTGATGCCGCAAAGGCTATCCAAACTCTTAATGGACATGGTTATGATCACTTGATTTTAAATGTTGAATGGTCCAAACCACCACAAAACAATTAGACAAACATTTCATGTATTTTTGTAATCTTCAAAATATAATTGAGTTACTTGATACTTTTTGTTATTTTTCCTTTTTAGATATTTTGTATACGGAATCATGTTTTGCCCTTTCAAAAATCAATACACTGCAATGATTAGTCATTATTTTATCAGATAATTTTATTACCAATTTTCAAAATTGAGAAATGCATGTAGAGCTACTATTTAGCCAAAAAATATATAAAATTAAAATTCTCTGGTGTATCTCGTTTGTAGTAGTTATTTATAAAATTGGGCTTTTAAAATGTAAATGAAACAATGTCAGCAGAAATAACAGTATAATTAACAATTGCACAAGACTAGATACAAATTGGATATTACATTACACTTACAGATAGAAGAAAAAACCGTGCTCTTTAAGCATAACAGAGAAGATAATCAGAAATCTACATACCACTCTATTCATTTACACAATACACCAATGCAGCATTTATATATATTGCTTATAATTTCCAACAAAAAAAATATAAAATATTAAACAGATCTTTTACTAAGTATTGACTAAGGATTGATGCAGAAGACATACATACTTTACATTGAAACAGTAGAGAAACAAAACTTGTTTTGTTTGTAATAAAAAATTGCATTACCTGAAATATTTTATATAACTTATTACCTTACAGATCAATATCATATTTCTCATCATCACTATTTGGACTGTATGTTTCATCAGGTAATCGAATCTCTCCACAAAACATAAGTTCTATATATTGGAAATAGTCAACTGCTATATTGGTGAGCATTGCTCCTGTTGACACACCAACAATAGTACCGATAACAGGCCTTTGGCCAATCGAACTTCTTAGAATTGCCCATAGAAATATTGATCCTAGTGGCCAAAGACAACCACCTAAAAACGCCCAAGAAAACCGTCTAGCTGGTGCTGCAGCAGCTACATGAGGTCTAGACCAAAGCCAAAGCCCAGCTCCACCACCCGCTGACAAGAAGAGGATGTCTGTGATATCTCGACGAGGGAATAATCTAAAAAATAATTTATTACATTCAAATTACAAACCTTGTAACAATAACAAATTATAATTCTACATCCAACTCAGAGATCTATACCTATTGTAGCAAAGATTACTTATTCTAATAATAAACAGCACAAACATAAGTCTTTCCTCCAACTTCAGTTTTATTCCCTTTGGAGTAGAGACTCTTGTTGCCGTGGGGTTCAAGTGCACAGACGTTTATATAAGTTGGCGCCAAGTAGATAGTACCGGTGACCCCAGAGCTGGCACTTTTCTGGCTCAACAAATAAGTACAGTAAGGAATTGCTGCCAGCGTTAAAGATACAATGACCAAACTTTTTAAATTTGTTTCGATTTTCTTTTTAGTTATTACTTTGTAGGTTAAGAAAATTGTAAATACTGTATAAATTATTGTAAATAAAACAAACTTTATTCTAGTTCAAAACAGTGAACTTGGACTGCCCCAAAAATAATGATAAACATGTACACAATAGCATTTTCTTACTTGATTATCTAAAAAACCACAGTACCTGACCATTAGATGTGGGTTCATAACACTCACTGACAATGTTGTGTAACTAACAAGCCCTTGCATGGGCATATAATAATAAAGTACATTATCTCTTGTTAATGGAGGTACTCTTACATTATTAAGAGATTTATTAACAATGTCAACAGTTTTATTCACAGTTACAGGTACTTCATTTAATTTTCTCATTAAGTTACGATAGACTCTTTCAAAGATGTCCATGTTTAAACTGCAAGAACGCAGCTCGTCAGTCTAATTCGAACTGTAATGTAAGGTTAAATACTTTATCTGAAAACTTGGCAACGGTAATGATTTAGTTATCACAAATCACGATGCTTTATTATTTATATGTTGTTTTCACTGAATGATCATTGCACTAGGTTGTTCATAATTAATGATAGCAGAATTCAAGTAAATCTTAGAATGTTTCTTTTTCGTGTTGTCGAAGTTTTTTTATCAGAATTAAGGCATACTATTATTATGCTATGAGTTGTGATTGCTATCTTGTACTTTAAAAAGAAGGATAATAATTGAGAAGTTAGTCGCGTTAGCCGGAACAACTCTAATAACGAATTAAAAGTTGTTAAATTGATCTAAAAATTTAATTTTTTGTATAGACAGTATGAATAATGAACTATGCAGTACGAGTACATAAGCATCTCTAATAAGTCTGTGGTCTGTGCAGTGTTACCAACTCGAATTTTATCGAGTAGGTAGATGCGTTTTCCAATTACAGCACTAGAGCGCATTATGCGGCATAATGCTCAACGTTGAATGTTCTAACTACAGCAACGCTTCGCACAATTGTGTGAGCAGTGAGCACTCTCAAAACGAATGCTCTCGTGTGCTTCTCGCAATAAATACCAACACAGTGACAGAAAATTGACCAGTGTTTTTCTTTAAGTTGGCATTTATCGAAATTTTCGTTAGTAAATATTATTTATTGTTAAAAATTTGTAAGGCTTTCGTTTCGTCGTAGATTTTGAAAATAGTTAAAGTTATTTCAAACTGCTAAAAAAAAAATATTAGTATGGATGAAGGTATAAATAGTTACTTTTTTTTATATTCCACATTTAAAATATGAATACAATTTTATTTTAAAATTCGGATCTGTAAACAAATTTATTTTACAGGATTATACTTTAAAAAAAATTTCAATGGTTTTGAAAAAGTATATATTTTTTTTAGAAATCATTAAAAAAATTGACTCAAAACGTAAATGATGTAAACTTCTTACATGAAACTAAATATTTTACTGTTAATTAATTTAGCTTGTTAAAACCTTATATTCTTTAAAGGTTTTCTCTTATTTTAGTAAAAAAATGTTAATGGAATAATTTGATTATTAAAATAATCGTAAAAAGTCAACCAATTATTATTGTTTACCACATTAATTATACATTAATGAGGTTGCTAACTCTATTCAGAATATGTTTTTCAACACTAACTTAGCGCATTCTGCTGATGCATTTGAAAACTAATTCACGTTCCAATTAAGCTTCAGCATTATGCGGCATTGTGCGGCACTGAGTCGCATAATGCTCTGTAATTGGAAAACGCACAGACACAATTTCAAAAGTTTGTAGTTTCCAATCATCTTCAATTCGAAAAGTAGGTAGATCTACCAACTATAATTTCGAGTTTTATATAAAATCCTACCCTAAGATGTAATTAATACCTTTAATTCATTTTTTTTTCCTAAAAAAGTAATCACTAATAGTATTATAGTAAAAAAATGAATATTCACTAAAAAATGGACAATATTCATTAAAAAAATCAAAGCATGTTATGGATTGAAGAGATCAATCTAACATAATTTACTTGACAATGGAGGCCGGAAATGCTTAATCCAACCTGCATATTCTGGTTCTTTTTCCCCGAATTATGAATATTTTTGATCATAATGAATTTTCCCCAATTTTCGTGGAGAAGAATTTTCTTCATTTTCACTTTCATTACTAATCATTTTATTTTTTAATGTTTAGATAGACTAATACTTCAAAAATATTTTATTTTATAACATTCAAGCTGCGCTTTACATATCTAAATGAATAGTAAATTCATGAGAGTCTTGAAGTTAGTCATTAGTCGAAACTCGCAAAAAAAAATTAAATTAAAATATTTTATAAACAAAAAGTTGGAAGATTTTCTTTATAAGGTAGTAAATTTGAGAAAAATCCTAAAAGTTGGTAGAACTACCTACAAGTTGCTAGATTTACCTAAAAAGTTGGTAGATCTACCTAAAAGTTGGTAGAGATGGTAACACTGGGTCCGTGTTCGTCCACCCTCGCTCATAGACTACAGCTTATTCCTCTTAACTTACGTACGAGTAGTCGTCAATAAAATAATCTCATCAATTTGTTTTTAGTAATAGGTTGATAAGAATTTAGACTTTAGCCTTAAGGTTTTCAGATTATATCTTAGCCCTAAACTTGACAATTATTTATAAAGATAAATGTAATAAAGTTAAGTACTTAAAGGTTTAGTAATAGATTATTAATAATATAATATGTCGAAGACCACTACAAGATGAATTATAAACTAATCACTAGACAAGCAACCAAATACGTATATCAGAGATAGATAATTATCAGATATATACGTTAGTATCTCTACTTGGTCTATACTTTGTGATTACTATAGCCTATGCATTAATTGAAATACAGATATCAGAATATAGACAATAATAAAACAAATATATTGAAAATACTATTATTATTTATAAACGTATTTTTTATTATGTTCATCAACGGCTCATGTAGATCATTTACAAAATCAATAAAAACTTTATTATGTTTTACACAGCACAAGAAATATACAGGAATTAAAAGATATTCAAATGCTTTAATCTTTGGTATTGAGACTTCATGTGATGATACTGGTTGTGCTATTATAGATTCTGAAGGTACCCTTTTATCTGAATCACTGCACTGTCAAAGTTTAATACATTTAAGGAACGGTGGCATAATACCAGATGTAGCACAAGATCTCCATAGAAGGTTTATAGAACCAACTGTTGAGGAAACATTAAAAAAAGCTGAATTATCTTTGAAAGACATAACTGCTTTCGCTGTTACACTTCAACCTGGATTACCACTAAGTCTAGCAGTTGGAATGAAATATGCCAAACATTTATCTAGAAAGTTTAATAAGCCACTGATACCCATTCATCATATGGAAGCTCATGCCTTAGTTGCTAGAATGCAGCAAAGTATAACATTTCCATATCTTACACTTCTTATATCTGGTGGACATTGCTTATTAGCATTAGTTCAAGGTGTAAACAAGTTTAAATTACTAGGTGAAAGTATAGATTCTGCTCCGGGAGAAGTGTTTGATAAGGTAGCAAGAAAGATGAAACTAAGAAATGTGCCTGAATATTCCCAAATGTCTGGTGGTCAAGCTATAGAAACAGCTGCCTCTAAAGCAACAAATCCTCACATTTTTAAATTACCTTTGCCAATGGCTGATTATAAAGATTGCAACTTTAGTTTTAATGGCCTTAAAACAGGAACATTTTTACATCTGCATAAAAAAGAGAAAGAACACAATATTGAGGCTGATGAATTGATACCAGAAGTAAATGATTTGTGTGCGGCTTTACTCATGGCTGTGACCAGACACCTGGTCCATAGAACTCAGAGAGCCATGGAGTTTTGCAAAACAAGAGAACTACTTTCTGAGCATGAGGGAAAGCTGGTAGTGTCTGGAGGTGTGGCATGTAATAATTTCATTTTTAAAAATCTTACAATTTTGTGTGATGATATGGGATATAAAATTTTTAGGCCACCACCTAAGTTATGCACAGACAATGGTGTAATGATAGCTTGGAATGGCCTTGAAAAATGGCGAGAAGGTGTAGACATTGTTAGAGATTTAAGTACCCTAGATATAAAAGCCGTTAGTCCTTTAGGAGAAAACCTCATCCCAAATGTGAAGGAAGCTAAAATACCAATGAAGTTGTTAAAAATAAAAAATTAATTGTTTAAGTGTTTTATTGAATCTGGATAAATTTAGTATCTTCATTTTTCAATGAATAATACAGCAAATATTTAGAGATATTAAAAAATAGTTTGAAATATCAAATTAAAATTTCTCTCCATTATGGCAATAATAGGTAATAGGCAAGTCTCTACCATTATGAAAATAATAGGTAAGTTGGTAGGGACAATTTTTGTATGGTTTTTATGTTACTAAATAACCATATGTGAACATTTCTACATCAACAGTGAACACTGTCTCAAGATAGTCTGAGTTATTCAATTTAGGTAAGTATCAGCAATTTTGTTGAATAAAATAACGATATACAATGCTCGAAGTTATAAGACCAGATATAAAGTTTTACATTGGGACAAACAGGTAAAAAGTTTAGATGAATACATTTGTCTTGCATTGTTTTTCGTGCTAAAGTATGTGCATCTCATTTCATACCATAAGCAGAGGCCAGAGGGTGTCTGATTTCAGTATATTTTCTGCTTTCTTGGATTGCGTAGTGTTTAAAGATAAAATGATTTATAATATAAAACCAACGAAAACATTTCAATTTATTCCGCTTTTTCGTAACTGTACTCCGCGACGTCCATGTACAAATACAAAACTTGGAATAAAAGACATTCCGGGACCAAAAATATTTCCAGTTATTGGCAGCCTTTACAAGTACTGGCCCATTATAGGTAAGTTTATTACAATACTAAAACAATAATTATTCAGCATTAAAGTTATAAAAAAATAAAACATCGAAAACAGATTGATTCAACTCATTTTAATTACCTACGAGTATAAACAAATTATTAAAAATAAATTAAGTATTGCGTTCTCAAATTGGCATATCGTCATTCGTCGTTGAAGTTCTAACACCACGTAAGACACTGGCTATTTCGACATTTTGAATTATTTTGATGCCATTCGCTAGAGATAAGAGAATCGGAAGACGCATCGTTTTAGCCCTATTAGCCAATAAGAAACACGTATCGCCCAATAGAAACTCGTGAAATTAAGAATCGGCATCTCCACGGGATCCACCAAATCGGCGTTATATTTGGAAACAGCACGTAAGTCACTTTAGCTTCATAGTGTGGAACGTACTGCCCGGTTGCTCCTAACAATTAATGGAAAAAAGGTAGGAAAATATCATTATAAAAGTTTGTATTTTTTTTTAGGTATTCCTACTTTTAACTATAATATTTTTATATTGATATAAGCTTATTTTAGTTAGTTAATATTATCGAAAGTTGGTGAAATGACTTAAGTGGTGTTGCTCTTATGAGTTACGTGTTGTTTTAAACTAACGGTTTTCTGCTTTGCCCAACGATCATATTTTAAACTTAAAGTTAAAAAGTTAATAATTATGTTACATAACATTAAAAATATAATTTCCCGCTATAATTAGTGTAAGTAGGTTATCACATTATTGGGTAATGAATAATTATTTCAGTTTAATTTTTAGATAAAAAGAGTAAAAACGTGTAAGTGACGAGGATTAAACGATACTTGTACTTTGCAAAGAACGTAAAATTAAGATATCCCCGAAAAACGTAAAACAAAAATACCCAATTTCGGACGAAGTACCTAAGCACCAAAAAAGTACCTGATGTAACGACCCAAATTGTAACAGATGGATTGAGTGATAAAGAACAGAATTTTATTCAAGATATTGTAGAAGCTAATGAAAACGATAAAACAATTAACAACGAATATTGTGGAGATCTTAATTCTAAACGTAAGAGAAAATCTAAAGGCCAGGTTGAATCTAAATACTAAAAGACAGTGGACTAAAAATAAATGCATCGACGAGATAGCAAACAAGAAAAGTTTAAAGTTTTACTTGATGTTAAGCGGCCTGCGCGTGAAATAGGACCTCGCTGCTCTTCTGAATTCTGTACGAAGTCCAAACTTCGTGGATGTGACACCAAAGCAGAGACAGAGAGACTAGATATTTTTCTATTTTCTGGAAGCAAATGGACTGGTCTCATAGGCAGCAGTAAGTTGTTACTAATGTCGAATGTGGAAGTAGAAAACAAATAAAGAAGGCAGATTCCGACTCAAGGCGAAATGTTAGTAAGCAATATATTGAGTCTGAAGGTCGTGTACAAGTATGTATGAAAACCTTTTTAAGTAGTCTAGGTGTTACAGAAAATTCTATACGTATTGAAAAAGTCATGACAGGAAAAAAGAAGTGACACGACCACCTACGGAGAGAAGAACAAAATAATGTGTGACCTTTCTTAAAAAGTTTTTTTGATGATTTACCTAAAATGCCATCCAACTATTGTCGGGCATCAAGTACTAAACTTTATTTGAAACCAGTTGTACAGAGCAAATTGATACTCTATAAGTTGTACTGCGAGAAATG
Source organism: Pieris melete (assembly GCA_963693345.1). Taxonomy (NCBI): domain Eukaryota; kingdom Metazoa; phylum Arthropoda; class Insecta; order Lepidoptera; family Pieridae; genus Pieris; species Pieris melete. The sequence continues at coordinate 561,714 of CAVNZK010000131.1, read as the reverse complement.
TAACGAACAGCAGGAAAAGCCCACCTCTCGATGGTGATTCGATCAAATATTCCATTAAAAGAATTTAAGCTTATTTTCGCCTAAGAAAAGCCGATGCGATTTGTGTTGTTCTTATAATGTAGGAAACATTAGCAAAGCCAAATATCGTGAACATATATTAAAGAAAGATAGAGCTTGACAGGAAAAAATTCAAGATAAATTAAGAGCTACCAATAAATAAGTGCTGGTCTTTACTCATGACTTACAATCCGTACCGCTGTGTCCTAAACTTGAAGCCAGTGCAATATATTATAAGACAAAACTATGTATTCACAACTTCACCATCTACAATCTTGAAAACAAAGACGTGCACTGTTATTGGTTTGATGAGTGTTCAGCAGGGCTGGTGACTTCTGTGTATACTTCCTGCATAATATACTTTGTCTAAGAAGCTGCTGCCTATAATTCTATATTCCGATGGTTGAACAGCACAAAATCGCAATGCCGTTTTATCCAATGCATTGCTGGAGTTAGCAATGGACTATAACATCCAGATCGAACAGAAAATTCTAGAAAAGGGTCATACCCAGATGGAGGTAGATTCTTGTCACAGTGCAATAGAGTGTCAAATTAAACACAGAGACATCTACCGCAGTACGCGTCAATCTCGAAGGAAGCTCATCTTAAGCAGCCTTACAATGTATATTTTCTAAATTATGACTTTTTCTACGACTTTTCAAAATCCCTCATGTATAATTCGATTCGACCAGGTAGAGTAGTAAATGACCCAGTAGTTACTGATATCAGAGCATTACTTTATGCACCTGAAGGGCTTATAAAATATGAACTAAGCTATGATGACGACTACGTATTATTACCCAAAAGACCCAAACCAAGAAGCATTCTGCCAAAACCAAAGTTGTACCAAAGCAGAATACCAATTTCTCAGATAAAGAATTAAAACGTGTCATACCTAGTGATAGCCATAGCTTTTAGGACGTTTTGCCAAATAAGACCTCAAATTTTCTAGGAATTTTATCTTGTTATTGTGTAGTGTTATTAAATTATTTCATGACAAGTTTTCGAGTTCTGTTTTTTTGCGAATATTTAAAATGTCTTTGAGACAGTTTATTTATTTAAGAAATTTTCGTATTTAATTTAATATTATATCTGTTAAATATTTAACTAAGTAAAACTGTTACATTATAATTATTATTCCAATATAGTTATGTATGTAAGACTTTATGTGATTTGGTCAATTAGTATCGATGTCTTCACGTACAAAGTAAATTTATAAATAATAATAATAAAAGTGCAATAAAACTTAAAATACTTGTTAAGGGTAAATGTTTAAAAACTTAAATAAAAGGTATAATGTTTAATAAATAAAAATAGTAATTGCATTGTAATAAATTAATAAATATAAAATTTTAGTTTTTTTATTCCTTTAAGAAAATGACGTAAGTCATGTCAATTTGGATATTAAAGTGACAACACATCGTATGTCATTACATTTGGGTTAAAAACTGTTTTTTTATTAATAGTCAATGATACTTTATTAAATAGAACTATATTTAAGTATACTCAAACAGTAAATTTGTATTATTATAGTATCTATACAAGATTAGGTAATTGCTATTTTTGACAATGTATAAAGCATTTATCTAAAAATAACTAACGTGTTAATTTATATTTTTGATTTGTCTAAAAATAATTAACGTGTTAATTTATATTTTTAATTTATCTAAAAATAATTAACGTGTTAATTTATATTTTTGATTTGTCTAAAAATAATTAACGTGTTAATTTATATTTTTGATTTATCTAAAAATAATTAACGTGTTAATTTATATTTTTGATTTGTCTAAAAATAATTAACGTGTTAATTTATATTTTTGATTTATCTATAAATAATTAACATGTTAATTTATATTTTTGAGAGAAAAATCTGACTACTACCGCTACGCGATTCCCGTATGGCCAAATCAAATCTTTAGATAAACTACAATTATTTTACATCTTGATATTACGAGATCAAAACTCATTCAACATTACTTAAAATTTTAGTTCATAGTAACCATCATAATATAAATCAAGGATGATATACATATAATTCCGTCCTAGGTGATTATAATGCTGATACATTGGACAAAAATGCCTGGCTGAACTGGCGCCGTTACGGGGGCCTTGTGAGGGAGTATCCGATTGTAAACTTACTCCATATTTATGAACCAGAACTAATGGAGATAATATTCCGGCAAAACGATCGCTATCCAGCCCGAAGGAGCCATATAGCCATGTTACATTATCGTCTTGGCAAACCTAAAGTTTATAATTCTGGAGGTCTCCTTTCCACGTAAGTTACAATATAATATAGGTCTGCACGTAACTTAGATAGATTTTGCGTCATAGAGGAAAGTTTGCACATGCACTTTTGGTTTTTAATAATAACATAAATTAAAAACAAAGACTTGTCCTCTATCAGCAGGAGGCATGGTGAAATAGGAGCACGCACTTGCATTCTCGTGGGAACAACACGAAATGGCCAAGCCACTAGACCAACACTGTACTCCTCGTTTTAACACTTACGTACTGCCAGAATACCTAATAAACATTGTATCTTGTAACGATTCTTATTAAATATTGTATAATACTCTTTCAGAAATGGCCCGGAATGGTGGCGTTTACGGAGTGCATTCCAAAAAAACTTTTCTGGTCCACAAAATGCGAAAAAATACGTAAAAATTACAGATAAGGTCGTCACGGAATTTATACAATGGATAAAAGATAATAATCGGACATCGGTTTCCGACTTCCTGCCGTATTTAAATCGTCTAAATCTTGAAGGTACCTGGAACTTTTAATATTTCAATTACTGGTTTTGATTGCGAATTCGTGGAAACGTTTACATTAATTGATATCATAACATAATATCATTCCGTAGATAACACAATTATAACTTAGTACTGCACAATCATAACTTACTTTACATTATCTGCGGAATTTCGTCGCTACTTCCAATAGCCAACCCTTTTTTATTTATGACTCCCACCTTTGTGACCCCCGATCGTTAATCAGCGTTACAGATATTCAAAAGTGCGAGTTAGTAATACGAGCGCAATTATTGATAGAAAAAAATTACGTTTTATGTAATCGTAGTTCGCGAGAGGCTGGAGGAGATTTATTTATTTTTTTAGCCAAACAGCAAAAAAAAAATAGAAAATACAATTTTCGTTCATGAAAAACGGTGGAATAAAAGAAAAAAAAACTAGTAGAATTTAATATATTGGTGTTTGTAAGTACGTGTGTAAGTGTGTGCGTATATGAGAGACTAAATGTGACTTAATATTTATTATTCCTGTAGGAGGCCTTTGTTTAATTAAAAACGTCAATATGAGAAAAATAAATGAAATTGGGCACAAATTGTAATTATCACTAGATTTTTTTTAGTAACACTCAAACATTGCATTATGGTAAATCTATATACTCGTATAAATAAATGGTTGTTCGTTTGTGTCGCTAAACCTCGTCAATGGCTGGACCGATTTGGTTAATATAATTCTTGAATTAAAACTACACAAAAAAGAAAAAATAATTTAATTTTCCAATACAATTAATTTTTATCTTTAAAACATTTGATATCTTTAAAAGTTTTAGATATAATTAAACTGCTCCTAAACAGCTGGACCGACTTTGATGATAATATAATAAATTCGCGTTTAAATTTGTTAAAGTCACAGAACATTTTCAATTTGCGGTATTTTACTTGTAAATTTAAATATCTTTAAAATAATTTTCAGTTATTGGGGCGGTGGCGTTCAATGAGCGTTTTAACAGTTTTTCTGCGCCCGAGCAGTCTCCTCATTCCCGTACTAGTAAAATAATAGCCGCCGCATTTGGTTCGAATTCAGGAATAATGAAGCTCGATAAAGGAGTTTTGTGGAAACTTTTCAAAACACCTCTATATAGGAAATTGGCTAAATCGCAAGAATATTTAGAAAAGTATGTATATTATACCCGTGAGTTTTGTATTTTAATATTTATCACTCGTTTCTATGAGTTAAAATCAAGTTAGTTGAGTTTTCTGCATAATAAAAAAGGATGTTTACTTAAGAAAGAAAGTGCACTAGCCCCCACACTAGGATTACCTGTGTCGTGGGCAGCCAGTTTCTCGGCTGAAAAGAAAAAGCGTAGCAGTTCTTAAAAGGCCGGCAACGCACTCGCGAGTCCTCAGGCATTGAGAGTGTCCATGGGTCCACTTAACATCAGATGAGCTTCCTGTCCGTTTTCCCCCTGTTCCATAAAACAAACTTGTCATAATTCGTAACACTAACAATTTTATAATATTACTATTGTTGCACATGAAGAATACTTTTTGAACATAGGACAGATTGAGAACATATATATATGTTAGTGAATGTATAAAGCTTTCCTAAGGAGAAAATACGTTACGTATATAGACAGGTGTAGGTGTAGTAGGTTGGTCAGCTGTCTATGCCTGACTATCATTTTTTGAGTTTCCATGTTAGTTTTCTGACGCAAGTGTTAATTTCGTACATAAAAAGAAATCATCAGGGAGAATGACTCATGCAACTCCAGCTTAATTATTTTAAACTGTATTTTAGAGTATCGATGGATATTTTATTGGAGAAATTAAATTTCTACGAAATACCAAAACCGGAAGTTGACTCCTCACTCCTAGATCATTGCGTACAACAGGATGGTCTCGATATGAAAGACATCGTTGGTATGATGGTAGACATATTAATGGCTGGCGTGGATACTGTAAGTAATTATTTACCAAAAGTTCTATGAATAGGATTATTTGTATAAAATGTTAATATTACTAATTGTATACAGTTTCACTTAATCGATTTTAATATTTTAACAGCAGTTTTTCTTACAATTTGTACCCTTATACATTTCAATAAAAAGAGAGATTATTAAAATTTAAAATTTCGTCAAAAATAACTTAATAGTTAAGTTGTTTTTAAAAGAACAGAGGGCAAATGGGCCTGATGTTAAGTGATACCGCCGCCCATAGACACACAAGTAGAGAGAGAGTAGAGATCAATGGATCGATACCTTATAGAAAATACCATCAAGCTTATGGTCTATATTAAAATATTTAGTTCCCAATAAATGATAGTTATAGATTCATAATAAATAATCCACCGAAGTCATCAAAGACATGTCGATTTACTTACGATGTTTTCATCGTCCTTGAAAGTCGGTCGTCGCTGTCGGTCGGGGGTCGCACGCTAAAACACGCTAACACTGCTCGACAATTATAGAAGGCATTTGCTTATATTATGAAGACAAAGATGCATTATTATTTTCTTTAGCTTCTTATAATGGTCTTGTCTTAAAACACACGTAATTTGTATTACTAGTGCTGTACTAGTATATTATAATACAAGTTTCTAGCATCTAATAAAATCACAACACTTACAGTGCTAAAGAAAACTTTAAATTATGCACATTTTTATTTTAAATATTATTTTCCAGACATCCTATACAACAAGCTTCGCCTTATACCATTTAGCGCGTAACCCTGATTGCCAGGAAAAATTATTCGAAGAAGCCTCAAGCCTTCTACCGAATGAGAATTCCGATATTTCTTCATCTGTACTCACGAAGGCTGTGTATTTGAAAAGTTGTGTAAAAGAAAGTTTGCGTCTAAACCCCGTATCTATTGGTGTAGGACGTGTTCTACAAAATGATGTAGATTTGAAAGGATATACTATTCCTGCTGGGGTGAGGTTTTTTTTCTGTTAATTGTACATATCATTTGTTTTTTATGATAGGAAGCCTTCGATATAGCCATAAACGACAGCTACCAGTCCAAAGAAAAATTAAAAAAAAGGTTTTTTCATCCAACGCGTGGACCTATTTGGCACAAATATTGCCTCGGGTATGTATGGACTCTATACAAATATTATCCAGGAATTAACCCATAAAATGTATTTTGTTATGTAAGAAATAAACTCAAAAACAACAGGCCCAATATCAAAAACTCTTACCTTTCATCATATTTCTACATTACCCTTAAGATAAATAGACTTCATTTATTGCCAAAATTGCCTTGCGAAGCGGGGACAGGCAAGATTCTTTTTCGTCAAGTCGGCCTCGTTCTGTGTAGACAAGAGAGTGCAAGTGGGACACAACAAGTCAACATCTAAACTAAAGCTTCTCTTACTTATCTTTTTTAATATTATAAAACATATAACCAGTCCGAATTTAATAACTTTGTGTTGTCTATTTATCGTGAAACTTATAGCCGATATAACATTACACCACGTATGTGAATAAGATTTCATACTAAGAATTCACATCAACTCAGATGCAAAAAACTCAATTTTGTATCGTGCGGCCCGGACATACATCGACCAATATTTAAGCCTTGACTTGTTTAAGCTATCGCGGAATATGGTTAAAATGAGTATTAAGAATATCTATAGTGCAAAATCACATGCATGATGAGCATACCCCACATACACACCTTCATGTACATACCCCCACTTTTACACCATCACACAACACAGCCAAATTAGGTATATTTTAGTTATTACTATTGAATAATTTTTATTGTTTGTTCCCTTTTGTAGGTAAATAATAGTAATATAACATGTATTCCATCTCTAGCTATATTTCTAGTGTAATTGTTTGTTGTCATATATCATTTTTGATAGCTGTACGATTACGAAATAAACAAATAAATCTCATATATAAAATTCTCGTGTCACAATGTTCGTTCCCGTACTCCTTCGAAACGGCTCGACCGATTCTGATGAATTTTTTTATGCACATTCTGTAGTCTGAGAATTGGCTACTATCTATATTTAAAACCCCTAAGTGACAAGGTGTCCACCCCAAAAAACAGTTTTCAGAAAAAAAAATGTTTCTATATTTTATGTGTATCATAAAAATACATACAACGCTTAATTTTCACCCCTCTACGATCAACCACTTTTTTATTATTGTAGATAGTTATTTTTATTGAACTAAAAAATTTTCCTAGAAATAATACATATACATGGCAAAGCAACGTAGGCCGGGTCATCTAGTAAATAATAAAATTCTTTTAGACGGTGGTTGTAACTCAAAATATGGTAGCATCACGACTACCACAATACGTCAAAAATCCTCTGTCATACAAACCGGAGCGGTGGCTCCGTGGTTCGCCTCACTATGAAGAAATTCATCCGTTTTTGAGTCTGCCTTTCGGTTTCGGACCTCGGTCATGCATCGCTAAACACTTGGCTGAACAGAATATGTGTATAACTTTATTAAGGGTACGTATTTTAATAGGTTATTAATGTTATTTATTGTTGAAAACTTTTTAAATAAAAAAAAAACTTATTCATAATTTATTACATTGTACAATTCAAGTTGCTCAAGGGCACGTAGATCTATTGTAAATTTATTTAATATAAGCTGCCCCGGCGAACTTAGTTTCGCCTACATTTTTAGTTGGGCAAAGAACATTTTCCTATGCTACCCCATAGACATTGTTTGCTTTCCCGGACTAAGAACCAAGTATTAAAATTTTTCTCTCTATAAAAACCTTCCTCAGTGTTCAAGGAATAAATAAAAAAAATACTCGAATTGGCTCAGTCGAGTTTTGCGCTTACCAACATATTTTGCTCAACCCTTAAGTAGCCCTTAACTTCTAGTAAACTCTGAGTACGGCTATAAGGTTGTTTTATTTTGATTTGAAAAGTAATTAAAAAGGCAGTCAGAAAAAGGTTTTCGTTAATTGATCCAATATTTATTTCTTTCAGTTAATCCGCACATACAAAATCAACTGGTTGGGTGGAGAGCTCGGAGTTAAAACGCTTTTAATTAATAAACCAGATAAACCTATTTCACTAAAATTCACACCACGTCTTGAACTTTAAATAAATAAAAGTGATAATATTGAACTTTCCTGTTTTATTTACAATAATTGATATATAATCATTTTATCATGCAGTAGTCATTGCTGTAGTAACATCTCCAACATGTGGCTACAATAAGTGATACAATTATATTTATATGTATTCGTCCAAATGCTCCGACATATATATATATATATCTGGACATCTTCGGTCCGGCCTAGTTAGTGCGATTAGGATGACGAATAGACCTATCCTCTACAATCTATGTGAATTGTACATTTACGATTCGGAGAAAGAAAGAATTTGGATTTCAAAAGGCGGCTACTCAGACGATAATCAATAAAGGATTAGTGAAACGGACCATATTATAGCCTTAATATTTTGCTATTTGTATAGATATTTCTCATTTTGCCTTTTAAAGAGCTGTTGGTTTTAAATTTAATGCTCATTTGTCCAAAAATGTATCTTATTTTATAGTTCAGTTATAGAAAAGTATTTGTAATTTGAAATTTAATGGCATTTTTTGTTCATTTAAACAAGTCGACTGGGGATTTGAAGTCCCAATTTATTAACGAATTATCTACTAATTTTATTGATAGTCAATTATAAAATATAAATATTAGCTTTAGACAAAAAAAAATGTGTGCGTGTACTAGGTGTACACACATAAGAAGTGAAACTTCTTTATGACCTTATTTTTCGAAAAATGATCTCCTATATAACGAAATTGGTTAAATAAAGTTTAACAAAAGGCTTTTATTATCATAGACATGAATACAATTATTTCATTTTACCTTATTACTACTAAGATTATTACAGAATTTCATTAATTGTAATAGAATTATTACTATCATTGTTATCGTTATTTTGCTACAAAATTTCTCCCATACGTCGATAAAAAATTCATTCTAACGCCGATAAAGAAGTTTGACTTCAAAAAGCAACATGGCGCGTAACCGAAAAATGTGACGCGTAACGAAAAAATGTTACACTAAATTTTTTTCCAACCCCGATAAAGAAGTGTCACTTCAATAATACATACTACGTTTTACGTTAATAAATCGCTTTATACAAAATAAACACGAATAGAAAGATACACATTTATTATAGACGCATTTATTAAGCAGCAGAAAAAAACTGACATTTTATTTTTTATTTATTTATTACAGAAATACATCCATTACATACATATTATAATATACATATTCCAACTAACCCTTTATAGGCAAATCTTATATACCTAAAGAGAGATTAGGTCATTCTAAATCTAGATTATGTATAGTTGAACTCCATATCAGCTTATGATGGTACCTACCGATATATAAATTAGTATAGTACTAGTCTTACGCATTGTCTATAGATACGGAATATATCCTCCATCTGGCATTTGACCATAAGTTTCACGCATGAGCAATTCTTCCATTGTATTAAATTGTGGTCTACACATGGGTCCACATATCCTTCGATGATTCCTTTTCCCTTGTGACCTTTGGGGTTTTATATAAGGCACTGATCTTTGCTTTTGTTCGTTGCCTTGCGCGTTTTGTAAGTACGGTTGAAAGAATTGATATAGAATTGGTAATAACTCGCGAACGTTAAGTGAACCTTTTAATACTGGTAACGGTTCTGCGTGCCCCAATATGACTTGTGTATCTTCACCCATTTTGGCTATTGGAATTATTTCTGCACTTGGCTGTCTTTGAACGGGCTCGGACTTTGGATTTTCTAACGGAGGTACTGGTACTTTGGGGTACTTTAATTCTTTTTTGAGATCCGCTTCTACATATGTTGTAAGCGGTTCCAATGGTATTGTTTCTTTGTAATTCGGCGAGTTTAAATGATGTTTTTGGTATTTAGGTCCAAGATCGAAGTTTGGTTTGAAGAAGAAATTGTTTCCATATTGGGTGAAGCTCATGTATGGCGAATTTGGGATACCTTTTTCATAGTTTCCTCTTTCATTGTCTGATGGTAAGAAACTTTTAAAATCCTCTATGTCGGAGCCTTTCGATGTGCTTGTCAGTAGCAGAAGCTGTATAACGAGTGCTGATCTCAGATCGAATATCTGAAAATATAAACCTGCTTAGTACGATAATATTACATATAAAATAATAGTAAAGATTTAGAAAGACGAGCTCATATCTTACATCGAAGTACGACTACTCGATGTCAAAATATAAAACATTTGGAACGGGATTTAAACTTAGCGCTAAATGTATAATTCGAGTACATTTTTATAGAATTCGAATACATAATATATAGAAGTTTCGTGAGAAGACTTCCTTCATGACAGAAAGTTGGCATATAGTATCTTAAAAGTACCGCCAGTATGTCTATGGGTAGAAAAGTAAAACGTTCTTACCATTTTAATTTGATTGTATTTTATAATATTTCAAAATCACACACTCGCGGCGAATCATCAAAGTAAACTAAGGAATTAGTTTCAAGAAATCATTATCAAAGAATTTTGATAATTACTAATGTTAATGTGCGAATACTTGAAATTTGCATTACTTGCACTCATTACATTATCCATTAGCTATATTACAGTAATTAGGTATACGAGTTAATTATTAATTAGTTTAGTATATAAAGTGGTAGTTTCTTGACATTGACATCAGAAAGGAACCAGCAGTCCTAAGAGCTTCAATTGTAAACTACAAGTTTCAACTAAAACTTCATCAACATGAAAATGGTAAGTTTTCTGACAATTTGTTTTCATTGTTCTAAATTTAAATATTTGAAAACCATAATTAATCTTCTTCGACTTAGAATTTCAAATTTCGAACAGAAGTATGAATTGAATTGAATTGAAAAAAAATTTGCAAGTTTTTTATAATGGTGTTTTGGAGTTGAAAACTTATACGAAACATCAAAAACTTAAGAAAGTTATTTTAATTCCTTTTAAATATTTTTCTTACAACATATAAGTGTCCTATATTAATTTAAAAATTCAATTTCCAGTTCGTAGTATTCTGTGCTTTGGTCGCGGCGGCATCTTGCGCGCCCAGCGTAGACTCAGAAATCGCAGCAAGACGCGCATTACCTGCGCTCGAACATGAAGAGATCCACGATGAATTCGGCCAGTACGCACTGCGCTACGTCACAGCCGAGGGTACCGTGGTCTCACAGCGAGGAAGGTTAGTCCCCACTGCCAAAGGGGAGTACGTGCTTGTCATCGAAGGTGAAATCTCCTACATCGGTGACGATGGCGAACTCTACATCACCAAGTTCACCGCTGGACTCGACGGATACCATGTTGAAACCAATCACCAGCCCATGTCCAACATACCTGAATCGGTGGATGCTAAAGATCAGTGATTTAGACAAATAAATTATAAAAATTATTAAGTATTTGAATTTATTATAAATATATCTCCCTTCAAAATAAGGTCAACTTCAACCCGTATTTAATATATACAGAGCATTTTTATTTATTTATTTATTTAGTAAAATAAAATCGTTGTGTTTAGAATAATTTAGCTATTGATAGTAATAAAATTAGAAATTATTGTAATTGGTTAAATTTTTTTTTTATTCTATTCACTCCCTATAATGAGAACCCTCTATACCGAAATAAAATGCTCGGACCCATGAAATTCGTTATAAAGAGTTTACACTGTATACCTTAGGTCGTTAAACCTTGTCGAGTCAGATAATTGGAAAGTTATTATAAATAATCATAATATATCGTTTATTTGCAAAGAAAATGGAACATTCAGATTGATTAATTATAAAAAACCGCACAATCAGCCATATTAAAAGGCAAGCAAATCTTTATTTATATAATTCTTCTGTGAGTGTGTATGTCACTGAACTCCTCTTAAACGGCTGGACCGATTTGAATGATTTTTTTTGTATACGTTAGGGTGGAGCCGTGGATGGATTCACAAAACAGCCCGGCAGATGGCACTGCAGTCTGTACTTTCATGCTTTGTTTAATATCGCTTGAAATATCATGCAGGACATCGTCTGTTGGGTCCACTAGTGTATTTATAAATGTTGTTTAAACTTATGGTCTAAATACTCTCTCACACTAAAGGCACCTTGCCTTTAAAAAAATTAAACACCTTCCCCTTGAAACCATTACACGGCAGTGATCTATAACTTCTGGGAAGGTTTCGTGTTGTTCCCACGAGAATGTAAGTGCGTGCTCCTATTTCACCATGCCTCCTGCTGATAGACGTCAAATCTTTGTTTTTAATTTATTTTAATATTATTTATTACTTAAGATGTCATGTGGAACATGGTGTAATGGTTGCAGCTCCTTACAAACGTTGTGTAAAACAAAAAACATGGCGATTAAAAAGAGTGGCTGAGAGTTTATTGCCAGTCTTCCGTTCTACGCATTTGATTTTAGAACTGGCAGTAAATGTAAAATTAGAAGCATTTAATATATATTTCTTTATTGACATACATTCATAAGTGCACATTACCTATATGAATAAATGATTTTTTTGACTTGACTTGTGATTAAATAGACTATAAGCTAATATATGTTTAATACAACATACATTACACGCACATTAATTAAATACATTACACACATTAATAAAGTACATTTCATAAAATAAATAAAAACACATTCAAAATATATTTAATTCGTCAAGTTTTTTGGTGATATATAATATATAGGTTAGTTGACACTTATTTTTTACAATAAATAGTAAATATTCTTCACTTTTTTATTTTTCAAAAAATTAAATGCTACATAATATGTAACATATATTGAAGTGATTCCTTAATGCCAATACCTATGCAAAACTGAAGCTTGTAAGATATTATTAATATAACGCATACACTATACACTTATTATGTATTTATTTTATTTTCAAGAAAATTAATCACAGTACTTGAAAACATTAAATTTTTTAAATAAAATGGTTGTACCATGGGATTAGCCTATAGTTAAACACCTGTATTCCAATGAGCCGATCGCAAGAGATTTTGTCAAAATACACGTAATCAACGTTTGATATTTGAATATATATTATAGTGTTATTAGTAGTATCTAGATATAATTAATTGAATATTACTAAACATAGTTTGTGCAATAGTGTATAGGTACACTAAAATTCAATGGACCTTTGATACTTTGATATATGTAGCAAATTATTTAAATGTAGCAAAGATTTTTAATAATTTCACACTTAAGCTCAAAATGAAGACAAAATAAAACAGTTACTTAAGTACCCGACATTTTTAAAATAAAGACTTGTATATCTTATTAATCTTAAAATTATAAAGTTTAAATTAATATTTCGATCTGAAAATAGTTCCACGAAAAGTAACTTTTTCAGAATCGCTTGTTCAATTTGACGGCTAAACGGTCCAATTCAGGTTCTCTCACGAAGTCATGGTATGAATTTTCATACAAATTGAATGAACGAAATCCGATTACTGGCTGGTTTATTCGATGTCGTGGTATGAATTTTCATACAAGTTGAATGAATGAAATCCGATTACTGGCTGGTTTATTCGATGTCGTGGTATGAATTTTCATACAAGTTGAATGAATGAAATCCGATTACTGGCTGGTTTATTCGATGTCATGGTATGAATTTTCTTACAAATTGAATGAACGAAATCCGATTACTGGCTGGTTTATTCGATGTCATGGTATGAATTTTCTTACATTGAATGAACGAAATCCGATTACTGGCTGGTTTATTCGATGTCATGGTATGAATTTTCTTACAAATTGAATGAACGAAATCCGATTACTGGTAGTCCAGTCAGTCAAGACAATTAATTCATTATAATTCCAAAAGTTTTCAAATTTTGATGTAAGGTCGGGAGTGGTATTAAAACAAACTATAAAATTTTGCAACCTGCTCTGCGGTCCGGAACATTGTTAAAAATGCAATAAATGATAATTTGCTTAGTTCTTGAGACCAAAATTCCAAAAGTTCTGCAAAGTTGGAGTGGTGTTAAATATATTATTTTACATCACGTGTCAAATTTGCAACCAATTTAAGTGTACGGAACATTATTTAATTAATGTTGTTCTTTATTAAACTGAAGGAAAACGTTCCAAAAGTTCTGCAAATTTGACAGATATATCGAAAATAAAATAAATAACAAAAAATGTTCCGTACACTTAGGTTGGTTGCAAATTTTATACGTGATATGAAATATTATATTGAAAACTTCCCCAAGTTTGCAGAACTTTTGGAATTTTTTTCACGACCATACAGACATAAAATTAATTTAATTGCAATTTTAACAATGTTCCGGACTGCGGACAAGGTTGCAAAATGAGATTTATTGTCGTCCCAATGTACCATTCACTTGACCGAAGTTTGAAAACTTTTGGAATTATTATCAAATTTTCGATTTCGAATGTCTATAATGACTGGTGTATGGCTGGTTAATACGATGTCATGGTATCAATAACGATGCAGTTCAGCTGTTGTAGGTTGTAAAAAGGCTTGCAATAAGAGCTCATGGTAGTCCTCCCGTACTTACTTAGTCCCAAAAACGGTCAAGATTTTAAAAACATCCAGAAATGGAAACATATTTTCCAACGGTTACTGGACGTAACAAACTGGTTGAAACATTTTACACACAAAGTATAATAAAGTATAGCTTTATTAATAATTGTTGGACAAGCCCAACATGTGCCTGCAGTAATGAAGAACAAACAGTAGAACATGTGCTTCTACATTGCCCTATAATCGCATCGTCCAGGTACGACCCGGAGCAACAAATGCAGATGACTGTAGACCGTAACGAACTACAGGACATGTATGTATGGTATGAAGCACATACCGTGCCTGGAACGGTTTTGCGAAAAAAATTTTAAATATATTAAGGCGGCAAACAAAACTGAAAGAGCGGGTCTCGCGAGGAATTGCGCCCCGGCTCGCCCATGAATATTGTAAATAAAAATAATACCGATGTAGCCGGGGCGTATTTCGAGAGACGCGTAACACGCCATTCGTGAAGTAGTGTATTGGAATTAATATAATGTATATTTTTTTTGGAAAAATTTGAGAGATAGAAAAAGTCCCTGGACACAAAAGCAGTAGAGTACCTATTTTAATAAAAAAAAAATTGTTGGTAACAGAAATTGCAAGTCCAAATGGATTCGACGATGATTCATACGAATATAGGCACTTGGCATAAGTTAATTGATATACTTATTTAATCCATTTCATTAAGCTAGGAGGCACATTAGCTAAAATATACTGGGATATCATTAGGACGTCGAGGACATTAAAGATTAAGCCAAATTGTATATAAAATGTAGCCAGTTGCAAAGGACCATCAGTTGTCGTGAGTAGTTGAGGAAGTAGGTAAGAAAATATTTGAATTAATTGCTCTTACAGAATTCTAAATTATTCTGATGGAGGTCAAATTTTGATTGATTTATTACTCATATTATGTTAATAAATATTAAAAATGATTTAAAATTTGTATATTTATCTCACTTATTATGTAATATCACACTAATATATATATATATTTTTTTTTTCAGATATGATGTCTCCTATTGCTTTTGCGATTTTGTGCTTCGTAGCAGTTTCATCTGCATCGCCTATAAAGCCCGAGTCTCACCCTCATGAATTTATTATTGCACAAACTGATTCCAAGGACTTGTCCGGGGAGGGGAAATATAAAATAATTGAGATTATCCCATTCTCCGAGACTGAAAACAATTCTACAGGAAATGTAGAAGAAACTACCACCAGTAATCCAGAAACTAACAAACCAAACTACGAGGATAACAAAAATAACCAAGAAAGTTATTCAGATCCACAAAAAGAAAAATATGCAAGGATACTTGAAGAAGTAAAAGAAGCAGTGCCTGAAGAACAAAAATATAACGAACAAAATCCCGAGCCAGAGCACGAAAAGCGTCCTCAGAACCCGAAAGAAAAAATCGAAATACTACTTAAAACAGCAAAACCTGAAGTTCAGAAATACGATGAACAAAACCCTGACCCAACAAGCGAAAAGCAAAATTCTGAGTATGACCTGCCAGAATACAAAAACTTTGAACCTCAATATACGCAAGATGTGCTCACTAGAGTAATCGATCAGACACACAATGGACCGTCTTACGCGGAAATCATCGAGATCCAACCTGATTCAGAGACCTTGAAACACTATAAAATTGACACGCCACAAACTAGTGAAACACAAAACTCGGACACAGAAGATTCTGGAAAACCCATTGTTGAAGTAAGAAAACCGAAATATGTTGTTCCCGAAGCACCAACATTTACTACGAGAATATCTGTACCCCCTCTACCGATTTCATTGTCATCTATTCGTTCTATGATGAAACATTGGCCTCATGAAATGCCATCTATCTTTAAGGCTCCCAGAATTATATATTTGGGACACCAGTAGAGATATTGTATGATGTACAGCTTTCAAAATATTTATTTAATATTTAATTTAGTTTATAGCGTAGCGTGTAAGTAATTTAAAATAAATTATTTTTCCCAAATTAAGTGCTTTTATTGATATAAAATCTCTCATATGTACCTACCACAGTTTTGATATAATGGTTTTACATAATTTAAATTTATTTTAAAATAATAACAGAGTCTAGTCTTATCTTTACAGACATAAATATACATAAAAATACGTCAACACACAAGTTAAGTTCGGTGGCAGTTGATGTAGATATATTCAAATATAAATGTTAAATGAATCACTTTGTTTGAAACTGGGTGTCAACTGGCTTTAGTTGTTTAAAAAATGAGCTCATAACAACGGTTGCGACGCTAGATTAACAAATAACTAACTTGACTTATTGAAGAGTCCTTAAATCTATGTGACACTTATGTTATTGGACAATATCGGTAACGAGAATGTTAAATTACAATTTATGAGTGTGGTAAAAACTAAAGGGCTCATATTATTGGCTTCAAGTGTGCGAAGATTGCTTACATTTTTTTACGCTCCTAATTATTAACTAAAATTTATATCTGTGGTCATATATAGACTGTTTCATATTTTAATAGTGCCTTCAAGTTTTCTTAATAATTTAATTGCTTGTCCTGTAGAGTAGTGATATTGCATTTATCCTATTCTGACCTACGGCTCAGATATATGTAACTTATCTAATGTTAGGTTACATAACTCACGCAGAGACACAAGTCGTTTCACTGCTTTCTTGCTACTATTGCAGTACCTAAAGACAAATTAGGGTGGGAAAAGTTGGAGGACGACTTATTCCGTATCTTAGAATCTATATGTCATTCCTTTTGTATAATGTTTGTAAACTAGATATGGATAAATAAGGGCTTATGTTTTGCAATAAACCACAATTTAATGTAAACTCTATAAAAGCTTAGTAAACTTAGGTTAATGACCTGGTAATTCATATAGTTTAGGAGCATTTTTGAGCAGCGTTGGCCTAGTGGCTTTAGGATGCGGCTCGATGTGTACCAACCGACTTTCTTTCTAGGTGCGCATCTAACATTCGCTCGAACGGTGAAAGAAAACATCGCGAGGAAACCGAAATGTCTTATGGTGGAAACATACTACTAAAACGCCACGCGACGCAACGTGTCGACACCCGATGTCCATCGTGCACATTACCAACACGCTACACCACGACTTAAATCCAATTCGTTGAAATTCCACACAGTATGCATTTTCAGTAAGAAACAAATTTAAGGAATATTTTGGTTGTGAAGGCGCCGTTCCGTGTCAGCTTGATATTGTGAGGAAAGGTAGACAAAATTAAAAACTTGCAACTCATACAAAAGTCTTTTAATATAATATTTTAATAAAACTTTCCGCTTGGATTACTACGTAAAACTACGAATTGGATTTAAGTCGTGGTGTCGCGTGTTGGTAATGTGCACGATGGACATCGAGTGTCGACACGTTGCGTCGCGTGGCGTTTTAGTAGTATGTTTCCACCTTAAAAGTCGACGGCGTGTGTGACAGAAGAATCTTTTGACAGCAATTTTTTTTTAATGATAGGAAACCTGCGAAAATCTAAAAATAGAAACTCCTTACAGGTTTCACTTATCTTACCAAGCTAGTCACAACTATGCCTTGGGATTGAGAAATTGTTTAATCAGTCACAATATTGCTGGTAGGTACAGCAGATTTCTGGAGATACTACAAATAAATACATCTTTTTAAATACCGTTCATTCCTTGGTATCTGTTTGCCTCAAATATAAAAATAATAATACTTAAAAAGCCTTTAGTGTTGCTTAACTAACTGTATTTTTTTAAAGCAAACGTTTTGCTTGCACGCTTGGCAAATGGCTTTAGGATGATGAAGTAACAATGCAACTAAATAGTCCCTGAGGTTTATAGTTAAACAAACGGTAGTTAAGTTCGGTGGCGGTTGTTCTAGAAATTTTGAAATATATATTTAAACTCTTTGTTTGATGCTGGGTGTGACTGGCTTTAAGTAACATAAGCTTGTAACTAATATAAAATTAGGGATAGTTGGGTTGGGACACAAACAAAAAACTGTCGTAGCTTATTAAATCTAAGTGACTATTCAATACAAGTGTCGACCTTTTTGTATATTATCGGAAACAATTTATGAGTGAGGGAAAAACTAAATGGGCTTTTTGGCTTGAAGTGTGCCATGATTCCTAACATTTGATTCTTCTAATTGTTAGGTTACATAACTCATAGTCGTCATCTTAGCCTGTTGACGTCCAATGCTGGAGATAGGCCTTTTCCCTAAATCTTCACGACTAGTTCTTCCGTTCTACATCTAGCGACCAGCAGCACCCGCACCAGGTCCTACGTCCACATAGCGTTTAAAGTTACTTTGTTACTTTACATGTTGCTCACGTTTGACACTAAGAAATGCAGTGTTACAGCTTAGAAGTATCACTTATATTTGAATTTTTAAATATACAGAACTGGACAGATGTTTACTCACAATCCTACCGGATGTTGATGAGAGATGTGACCTATTGGAGGGCACGCCTGTCCAGGAAATTCCTATTTGACCAGCGCTTAAATGAACCAATATTATACTGTCTGGGGAAGAGGGAAGGGGGCAAGAAGTTTTTATCCATTATCTTTTTTTACATGAACCAAATAGTGTGACACCAGGGGTTCTCAACAACGAAAGGCTGAAACTCCAGCGTGCTTATAAATTAGGATTAAATCTTCTAAAAAGCAGGGAATTTTTCAGTGAACTACTACTACTATTTTTCATTACTAGTATGATATAATGAAATGAAACAGAATTCTGTTATTCAATTAATTAAGTTTTTAAGGGGTATGTCTTTAGACATAATTGAAATTAATTTTAACCTGCAGAAGAGGGCTATTCATGTCATCCATAATTTAAAATGTAGGGTAGAGATGAATTCAAGGAAATTAATATACCTTTCCCTTGTAATATATTTATGAAAATATTATGTATGTATACAAAAATGGTGATAAGTTTACTAGAATAGAACATACGCATAATGTTAATACTCGGAAGACACGCAGGCTGCATTTTATCCGTACTAGACTATCGTTAAGTTAGTTATTAATTTTTTAGAAAAGAGATTACTTTTATTTAATGTAATCCCGGAGTATATTCTTCCTTTTAATAATTAAAAAAAGGCTTACTATAAAGTTAACGATTGTCTCGTTGATAAAAGGGCCTGTGACTTGCTAGACAGGCTACTTCTAATTTATTTGCTATATTTGGTTCAAAATAAGTCTTGTGGTGAATAGCAGTGGCATGATATTTCGGCACCACTTGCTATCTTGTGGTGCTGTTTTCTTGAGCCAGCTTCTTGAGCCTGGAGGAAGGGAGATGCGTGACATGCGCGCTAGGTTTAGTTTTACTAGCTGGGAAACCGGAGAAGTTAAGCTTACCCTCAAATATGATTGAGCAAAACGATGGCTGGTTCACACGTCATGCTTGTGAATAGGTGCCGCTTCCGGAAACTGAACTGCGAGGTTTCCTTTCAGTTTTGTAATTTAATACAGATAAAGAGCGGACCGTATCTCCCTCCTTCTGGTTTTTCTATCTCTGCCATAGTCATTTTGCCTACATCCTGTGTCTTGTATTAATTGACTTGGAATATTGACAGTACAGTACACAATATTGACAGGAATGGTGATACCTGTATCTTATATTCTACAATAAACATATGTTATTTTATTGGTATAATTTTTTACATAAACATGGTTTTTAGTTAATAATGACCTCAAAGCTATGAATCTTCTTCCTTGATCATTATATTTTATAGGCAAGTCTTTATACATAAATAGAATACTAAATTGGTGTTCAACCGGGGTTCAACAACATGATATGATATGATCTTAGGGTTGTGAATCGCGCGCCTAGGTACTGTATAACTTTAATGCCATATTCAGCTGAATTTGAAACAGACCGACAAATTTGTTGTATGTTTTACGTAAACTGTAAACTTGAAATTTAGACGGAGTTTTTAAAAATTAAATATTATCATAAACATTGTTAACCGACTCTATACTAGGAATGCTTCTATTCATGCTTGCGCAATTTTCTACTCATTAGTCGTTAAATCATTGTTCGTTCTACATTAATTAATGAGTTGTGATTGCAGGTTTTGGTTCTAAGAAAACTTATTGGAATGCCATTAGCTTATTAAAAGTACTTTCATTCCTGCTAATGATAACAATTACCAGTAAAGACTTACCTTAAAATCACTTATAAAATCGCGTATGAAAATAAATAGATCAGTATTGCAAGTGCTTTCAAACACGTCAGGTGATGTTATAGAATGGTAAGTTCTTTTTTTTGTAATTTTTGCAATAATATTCAATTTCTGCATATTTTTTCTTTTGTTTTTAAAATATATATTTGGCAATAATTGAAGGATATTTTGTTATTTATATAACAAAATACTAAATATATATTAATATAAAATCAAGGTATTAAATTATATTTTGATTTATTTCAGATGTATTTTCTCGGTTTTCTTTGGTTGTTATCAAGCGCGGCTGCGTCACCAATTGTCACAAAATATGATACACAACCGTCGGAAGATGTATCGAAAATTTCGTACATAATTCTAGAGCCTGCTGATTTCTTCCGATTGGGCAATTTTCCATGGAACCCAGAAGTGACTGATAACTCGGATGGATCAAGAATATTTGTATTGAAAGGAATAGGCAACAAGAAATTTGGTCATTTAAATGCTTTAAAACAGCAACAACAAAGTGGGGGAAACCAATTCTCAATCAGTGACTTTACAGAAAGTAATAAATTAAATGGAGCAAGTAACATCGATGGAATAAATTTCTTTGATCGACCATGCGATAGATACCATGCCAACGAGGTTACAGCTAAAGTAAATGTGTTACAGCCTGAAGTAAAAATTAATAGTGTTAAAGAATATAAGAACAAGGAGGAAGGTCAGAAACAAGAACAACAAGTTTTCACAAGCAAGGAAGAAGTAAAACCTGTTGACACGTTAGTTATTCCCGCTCCACCATCTATTGACGTGTCCACAACTACGCTTCAGAACCAAAATTCTTTAGTTTCAGATGAGTCAAGTTATAAATACCAACCTGAAAGTTACAAATTAGTCAAAAATAAACCTGAACTCAATGAAGGACAGGTTAATTCAGATGTCAGTATAGGTATTTCGGTACAACCACCATCATCTATTAAGTCTTCAAACATAGATGAACAATGGAGCTTCCAAGACAATAATGGACAAGAACCAGTTACAAATGACCTCAGCATAGTAGATCAGTATAAAACTAAAATCATAGACAACCCTGAGAAAGAGTCTGAGCCGAGTGAAGAAGACACAAGACCCATTATAAAGTTGAATATTCCTGCACCTCCCTCTATTGACGGCACTATTACATTACCTTCAGGTTATTCGACATTGTCAGCTCTTCAAAACGAGGAAAGAATTCTTATGGAGAAAATAAAACATCTGAAATTGCACATTCAGGATCAAACCGAAAAACCGTCAATCGACGTATCAGCTATCCATAACTCAGCACAATGGAGCAAAGTGGAGGAGAAACCAGCAGAAACGCCTAAAGTAGTTAAAAATGATAGTGACTTGGGATATTACCCTGAAACCGAAGGCGTTAAAAAAGTATCAGAAGAAACAATAACACTCAAAAAAGAAAAACCTTTCATAAAGTTGAATATTCCAGCACCGCCGTCTCTTGACAATACTATTACATTACCTTCTGGATACTCGTCTTTGTCAGATGTCCAAAATGAAGAAGGATTAATTCAACAAAAGGTAAAACTCGGTAGTTTAAACAAACAAGAAACACCTGAAGCACCCGTACAAGCCGACAAATCCGAAAGCCAAAGCCATCCTGAGATATACAAATTGGTTAAAGGTAATATAAATACCGTCTTTAATGCTGATAATGTCAATAATGAAGCTAGCGTAAAGGATGTAAAACCTGTCATAAGCATAGATGTTACTTCCTCGCCATCTGTGGACTCATCAGTGATTCACGATACGAATCAATGGGTTGCTCAAACAGTTTTAGATGAGAAACCCTCTGAAGTAAACAGTGAAGATCTCAAAAACACAAAAGATAATAAACCTGTGGTGGTATTAAATATTCCACCTCCACCGTCTATTGACAATAGTATCACGTTACCTTCAGGATATTCATCAATAGAAGCTCTCCAAAATGAAGAAAGAAATATCCTACGTAGAATAAAAAATATTAGAGTTATCAAACAAAAGCAACCTGGTCAAGTAATAGAGTCGTCAAACTTCGGATATCATCCTGAACATTATAAGGTTGAGGTTGTGAAGAAAAATCCTGATGTCAACATGGAAGACGTGAAACCTGTCGTGAAGGTAGACATTCCGGCTCCACCGGCAATTGATTCATCAACTCTTTATGATAAAAACCAAGTTGTGGAAGAAAATAATGGCAAGACGCAAGAACAACCTGTGTACGTTTTACATCATAATAATGAAGAGATCTGTTCCAAAACTAACACAGAAGAAGTTGACACTGACGAGCCCGTACCCAACCAGGAACCTTCGAAGCCTGTGGTTCCGTTACATATTCCGCCTCCACCATCTATCGATGACGCCATCGTGTTACCTTCAGGATATCCAACACTACCAGCGATCCGAAACGATGAAATAATTTTACTGCAAAAAGTGAAAGGAAATATTCATCAAGTGCAGAAGCAACCAGTAAAAATTGTAAAAGAGTCCGATAATTATCCTACTCAAGCCAACAGAGTGGAAAAAAACCAACCTCAGCCTGATGTTGTAGAAACGAGTCAAACAGTTAAGTACAATATTCCTGTACCACCTTCACTTGGTCGCTCGATAGGTCTACCATCAGGTTATTTAACACAATCAAATATTCAAGATTTGGAAAGATGGATTATACAGAAAATTAAGGAACAAAGACAGAAACAAACCGTTAAGGTTTCAGAACAGAAGGTTGTAGTACCTGTCAGAAATGTCGTCGGGTTTAAACCTGCTGTCAAAACAAATATCCCTCTTCCGCCATCAATTGACCGTGTTTCACTGTCATCAGAATACTCAGAGTATCCCAAACAGAACAAGGTTAAATTTGTCAGGAAGCTGCCCCCCGTCCATATTCGTGGACCAGTAATACGATGGAACACCCCAGCCCCACCGACTGTAACTAAAAGGGTAGTAAATGTTTCCTCTGAATATCCATCATTGTCAGTTCGTAGTAATGAAAATAATGAATAAATATATATGATTTGAACATGTGTTTTTTAATCAAATAGCTCCCTATTGGCTCTGATTGGTATCATGTTTTTCACATACTATCTAAGATATAAAACGTATAAGTTAAGAAATATACGTAGTATTGCATGTATCACATTTTTCACAATTTAATCAAGATTCTGTATCTCGTTTGACGTAACAACTCATTTAAACAAACTTACACATGAAAAATAATATTAACTTTACTTATTTAATACTTAACATTTAAGAATATTTGTTCTATAACAAAAATGTATCAAACACAAAATATTACGAAATTTTTCTTAAAAAGGCCGGCAACGCACTAGAACCGGCACTTAAGGTGTCAAGAGTAACGTGACTAAATACCAGTTTGGAAGATTTGTGGAACCTTGGACATTATAAATTATAATATGTTAAACTTTGACCTCGTTCTACGGCCTACACAGACGATTTTATTAGTCGCAGGGGACTTCAAGTATTATATTACATAATATAATACTTGAAGTCTCCTGCGACTTGGTGCTTGTGGAAATGTATATTCCCATTCCTAAGGAAAATCCAATAATAAAATAAATCATGTAGTTCCCGAGACTGAAATTAAAGGTTAAAAAAATTACGAATAAAGATAAGACAATAAACAGTTGGTTTCTATTTATTATATAAACACGTAAAAAACAAGGGATTGGTTTCTTTTAGCATTTCGTCAGTGATCAAAGAAACTATGAAAATGTCTGAGTTAATTTATTTAAAAAGCATAAAATTGGATAAAATAATTAAATTTTTTTATCAAATTATATTGTAAGATAGAAAACATATTATTTGTTTAATATAAAGGTCAGCCAACAGACCTTAACATATTAAAACAGATTTTGCACTATAATTAATAGGAGCAGTTACAGACTAACACAGTTAGTCATATTTAGAATTTCCCCGGACCTAGACAAAGGCAGAATCAAACTGTCTTTAAATAGGAGAGTAACAAAATGTTGTATATGCAAGAGAAATGTGTCAGGCATATTACGAATTTTGTTAATCCAACTATCTGTAGTTTAACTTGAGATAGATATTCAAAATTAATCTTTTCAAAATTACCATTAATTACATTCATTTTTGATTGCATACAGGACAAATACAGCTTTAGGCACATGTAACGCGCGTTAACGCAGGTCAACGAGCGATCAAATTTATAAAGAGTTCAGATGACAAGCGCTAACGCGCGTTGCGAATTGTGAGAGCTCGTCAGTCTGCGATACAGCTTAAAAATGGACTTGGAAGAATCTACTATTTTGTGTTACAAAAAAGTCTTCTTGAGAGTCGGTATCATTACAGAAAATTAAAACCAATTCTTCCCAAGCACGTCGTTTTATAATTTTATTTTTATAGGATTATGAAGCTATATCCCAAGTCGCTGGCCTTTTCCGGACTGCATCAATTAGTAAATCGATTTCAATATCTTGACTCATTTTTAACTGAGTACGAAAGCAAGTCACAAAGCGCGCGCTCAACTGAACAGTCTACGGACGTTACATACATTGTCAAAGCGTACGTCAACACGCGATCACCTGCGTCTAGAGACTTTTTCTCTGAGCGCCGCGTTAACGCTCGCTGACGCGCGTTAATGTGAACAGTTGTATGAAAATACCACAATGTCTAGTCATGCGATTTGAAAACGCGCGTTAAATTTTTGCCATCTGAACATAGCCTTAGTCACTCCACGCTGGAAGGATTGTGTCACATCAAAACTTTGTCCTGATTTCCTTTCGTTCATGGTATGAAGTAGCAGGACAGTCATTTAATTTTAAAATGTCTCGGTAAATTGGATGAATTCCCTTTTTTAAAGAAACGTAATTCATGTGTAAAAACTTATACAGTTGACTAAATGTTTTGCACCATGACATCGTAGAAGCTGGCCTTGACAAATTAGGAAATTGTAATTAAAAAAAACATAAGGTGACGGGATTTGGACATTATATACAGGGTGGCCAAAAAGTCGTGGATCAAACGCAAATAGGGAATAGATGAGGTCATCAGCAGCAAAAAATTGTTCTACGGGAGGTCTCTAAGGTCAACCCCTGCAGAGTTATGATTTATTTTGGTTTTATATGAAAATTGACTTTTTTTTACTAATTCTTCTTAAAATTCGAAAATATCTACATCCTGTATCTTTCTCATAATATCCCCTAGATTGATACTGATGAGTTCTTGCGTTATACATACTATTTATAGTTATTTATTGAGTGTACTCAAGATAATATTAAGTGATACGATATAACATTTTTTCAAATCATAAATTTTCTTTTACTTTGGACCCCACTGTGAAAAAAAATTACTCCACCGAAAAGTGTCCCTGTACTACAAGTTTTGGCGCATTTAATAGGGATTCTGAAAAGGTATTACAAGTGGCCTTGAGTCGCTCTAATATCTTTCAAGGAAGATTTACAAACAACGATTGTGAAATAATAATTGTATGAAAACAATTATTTCTCAATGGTTGTTTGTATGAAACAAAATATTTTACAATAAAATATGCTCAAAATTCCTGACTCTGACCTTAATACATAATCTGCACCGTCTAATCAAATTCCTACTATTCTCTCCAGCCATCTGTCCAATTTTTTGAATCTAGTCCGATTCACACAGTACTGGTCCCATGTAGGTAAATAATCTTTCATAAGTCCGAATCGTTGTTGTTTTTACATCCTAGAAAGATATTAGAGCGACTCATGGCCATGTGTAATACCTTTTCAAAACCCATATTAAATGCGCCAAAACTTGTAATACAGGGTCACTTTTCGGTAGAGTAATTTTTTTTCACAGTGGGGGCCGAAGTAAACAAAAAGTTTTGATTTGAAAAAAAATTATATCGTGTAACTTAATATTATCTTCAATACACTCAATAAACACCTATAAATAGTATGTGTTAAACAAGAACTCATCAATACCAATCTAGTGGATATTATGAAAAAGATTCAGGATGTAGATTTTATCGAATTTTAATAAAAATTAGTAAAAAAAAGTCAATTTTCTTATAAAACGCAAAATAAATCATAACTTTGCAGGGGTTGACCTTAGAGACCTCCCGTAGAACAATTTTTTGCCGCTGATGACCTCATCTATCCCCTATTTGCGTTTGATCCACGACTTTTTGGCCACCCTGTATATGTATCAAGTTTTGATACTATAGGAAGTGAATCAATAAAATAATTTTATATTCTTTGAAAGAGTCAAAGCGTGATCACCGAAGATGAGACAAGTTTGTAAATATTTTAAAATTATTTTATATAAGTTTTGTGACGACGTATAACTTTATTAGTTTAAAATAATATTTGTTCGGATTCCGTTCAAACACTGTATCATGTATCTCCCTGAAGATCGTGTTGCGACAAGTTTAAGTTTGAAAATAATTCAGCCCTGCGATTCTGTAACTCACTTCACGAACTCACACAGCGGGTGGGAGCACACAAAGGTGGGAGCTTGTAGTTTATTGTTTATCAGAATGCCAAATCATAAAATGACTGCTTCACGACTGATTTGAGAGCGACCGCCGATGCGAAAACCGCTGTGTGAGTTCGTGAAGTGAGTTACAGAATCGCAGGGCTGGACTCATAAATTATTCTATTGTATTAACTATTCGAAGTTGGTGTTAGTAATATAAAAAAAAACTGTTTTATTAAAAAAAAACTAAAGGTTAGTTACTGTAAACTTTTTGTTTTCATATTCCGTGTCATTTTTGTTCTTTATTCCAAAACAATATTCTTTTAAGTAGAATAATGTTGAATATTTCCATAGATAACACTAGGTACATTTTATTACAGATCATCGTTCTGGCCGTTGTCATCGCTGTAGTGGCGGGAGCAGCCGTCCCATCAGTGGAAACCAGACGGGACTACTATTCCCCTGCCCAAGTACAGATTTTACGCTATGATGTAGATAACATTGGTCTTGGAAACTACAAATACGCGTGAGTTATTTAAAAAAAAATATTTTTAATTGTGGTTATTTGGTCTATAATGTCGAGATCTCCAAATTACGTTCATAGAATCTAATCTCGAGGTGTGCTTTTAAAGAACTGTTATACTACCTGGTAACAACTATTCAAAATGGTCTAATTGGTGCAAACAAAGATTAAAAAATCTTCTTAAAGTCGGAGAATTAAAAGTCATTTGAATTCAGACTTCGATATTGTTAGTATTTAAAAAAAAAATATTTTAAAAAAGTAGAAACGTGCGAAACATTCTCTTTTATTATACATATTATGAAATAATTCTTCTTCCTATATTTATGTTTCTTTTTGTTCAACTTCATTGCTTTCTCTACGATAATAAAAAGGAGAAGCCTACTTCGACAGTGAAACTAAAGTATGTAATAACTAAGTTAATTACGTTTTTAATCCTTCACCATTCTGGATTAAAAACACACTCTCTTTTTCTTTTTTAGTTTACATAGGCATGGTTAAAACTGTCTCTAGCATGGGCGTATTGTTTAAAAATACCTTTATTATTGAATGCATGTCACTAAACTAGCTAAATATTAAAAGAAAAATATCTAAGGAAATAACAACGATGTGAGGAAAACGTTTCGGTATTAAAATACTTTTATTCAACAGTTATGAACAAACAGACGGCACAAGACAAGAACAACAAGGAGCAATCACAAACGAAGGGCGCGAAGATGAGGCTATATCGGTCGAAGGTTCTTTTTCGTGGGTGGCACCAAATGGCGTGAGGTATACTGTGACCTATACCTCTGGTGTCGAAGGTTACAACCCAACGTTGGAGGAAGGTCCCGGTGCAGGACTTAGTGGCGATGTGTTGCGTTCAGCTCTCAACAGTGGTTAAATGCGTATTTATAATAAATTTTTGTTAGTTTAAATTTGTCGTTTTTATGAAGATCCTTTGGTCAAAATATGTTTAAATTGTTAGATCTGATATTTGTTAATGGTATGTTATTAGTGTTGATAATCGGCAAATCGCGCGCCTCAATCCTGAGGTCATTCGTTTGAGACTGGTGATCTGAGTAATGTCGAAGACCCAAATTGAAATATATGAACCAATTGAACATTGCCTGAAGACATCTTCTTCTATCTTGATGGCATCATCCTAACTGAATAAATACTGTGTTTAGAACTTTTTCAAATTACCTATTATTTTCATACATATTATAAATTTGAAAAATACCTATGTTTATTTAAACAACAAAAGAAGCAGAGGAGAATAAATTCATGAACATAATAAGGAAAAGTTTAATTATAATAAATACTAGTAATATAGCATTCTTATTTATTTTAAAATGAAGTGAAGATGAAATAAAGAATCAGGCGGCTATTTTTGCAGTTTTTACCTATAACACAGATTCCAAATGAAGGTTTCCGTGTGTTATTAATTATGCTATTTTAATATACGGAATAATCGTTGAAGAAGTCACAAGAGACTTTGGTATAATACACGAAATCGTGTTACTGGTTTAAGATAAAATATGATATATTGGGCAATTATTATGTTTTTATGCCTAATTAATCAATTGAATTTGTAAGTACACTGAAATCTTCAATGAATTAAAGGCGTTTATAGCAAATTATAAAACTCGACATCTTCGAAGTCAATAGAAGAGTATTGCCGTCTTGTTTCTCATCTCCGTCGATATTTTCAGAACTCAAAATACCCCGAAATATCCAAAATAAAAAAATTATCGTCGAAATTTAATAAAAAGAAAACAAAGATGATAAAGAAAAAGATTAATTTAATTTGAAAATGTCTCAGTAAATCGGATGAATGCCCTATTTTAAACAAACACAATTCATATTAGAAACATATACAGTTGACTAAATGTTATGCACCATGACATCGTAGAAGCTGGCCTTGACCAGTTAGCAATGTGTTATTTATAAAAAACATAAGGTGACGGGATTTGGACGTTATAAATATCAAGTTTTGATACAAAAGGAGGTGAATCAATAAAATAGTTTTATATTCTTCCAAAGAGTCAACGCGTGATCACCGAAGATGAGACAAGTTCGTAAATATTTAAAAAATATTTTTAAATAAGTTTTGTGACCACGTATAAGTTTATTAGTTTAGAATAATATTTGTTCGGATTCCGTTCAAACACTGTATCATGTATCTCCCTGAAGATTGTGTTGCGACAAATTTAAGTTTGAAAATAATTCAGGACTCACAAATTATTCTATTGTAACATTAACTTTTCGAAATTGGTGTTATTAATATTAAAAAAAATCTATTTTATTTAATATAAATTAATAATAATAATTCTTTATTTTCTCACATATAATTAAAAGTCTAGATCTGTAAACTTGTTTGTGTTAATGTTACGTGTCTTATAATATTCTAATATGTATTACTTTTTTAGTTAGATATTTCCATAGATTTACACTACATTTTCTTACAGATAATTGTTCTGGCCGTCGTCATCGCTGTAGTAGCAGGAGCAGCCGTCCCATCTGGACAGGACTACTATTCCCCTGGCCAAGCACAGATTTTACGCTATGATGTAGATAATATTGGACTCGGAAACTACAAATACGCGTGAGTTATCTATAAAATTTTAAGGTTATTCGGTCAAGAATATCCGAATTACGACCATAAGATCAAATTGAGGCTTCCTTTTATAGAACTGTTATGTTGACGTTATATTCTACATTACCTTATCTATGGTAGCTTTTTGAAATGCTGTGGGGTTAAAAGTTTTTTTAAATTTGGAATGTAATATTGTTAGTAAATGTTTCAACCACCAAAGAGATCGATCACGAATATTGATTGCAAATGTGAAAAACAAATTTGCGCGACGAAATAAAAAGTTTATGAAACACTAAAAACACATTACATACATTTCTCTATTATCTATTATTTGTGTTTTTACGTGTTACGTTTCGTATTTATTCTAACTGATGTTGCCTAGAAGGGGAAATCCTTTTTATTATAATATCCTGTTCGTAATTTTATCATGCAAATAAATATAGAAGTTTTTATGTAAATGTATAAGAAACTAAAAAATAAAAATGATGTCATATACGACTTTTTTATTGTAGAATCTTTAATTTAAATTTATGTGTCTTAAGTAATAATCTAATGTCATAGTCGATCGTTTTCTTAATATCCTTGAATATGAAATTTGATAAAAACAAGAATTTCGTGCTTTGGTTGGTTCATAACATAATAAGTTTATTATGTAGAATTTAAATTAAACTATTACGGATCTAATCGTGAAGATTCTTTACATATTCGATGGTTTTAATGACGAAAATTATTATATTTTAGACGTTTACGTATTAAATTACTTAGAGCAATGTTGGCCTAGTGACTTCAGTGTGCGACTCTCATTCCTAAAGTCGACCCGACCTATAGATTTTTTTTCTATCTACAAATTTAATATTCAGTCGAACGGTGGACGAAACTATCGTGAGGAAACCGGCTTGACTTAGACCCAAAAATCCGACCGCGTGTGTCAAACACAGCAGGCTAATCACTTATTGTCTACTAGAACTAATTATAAAAGACCATGAAACAGATACAGAAATCAGCCGTGCGATTCTGTTAATCCGTGAGTTCACCTCGCACTAACAACGCTCCCTTCGTCACACACGTCATTTTTGGAATCACATGGTATTCTGTTAAGCAATTTCACATTACGTCTGGACAAGCGGTGGGAGCTTGTAGTTTATTGTTTATCAGAATGTGAAATCGTAAAATGACTGCTTCACGACTGATTTGAGCGCGACCGCCGCTGCGAAAACCGCTGTGAGAGTTCGAAAAGTGAGTTACAGAATCGCAAGGCTGAGGCCAAACCTATAAAAGGTTGTAGCACGTATTTATTTAGTTATTAATACTTAAATTGCATATAAGTCGCAATCCGCCACTAATTCACGTTTTTATTTAACAGTTATGAACAAACAGACGGCACAAGACAGGAGCAACAAGGAGCGATCACAAACGAAGGGCGCGAAGATGAAGCCATAGCGGTCTCTGGTTCTTATTCGTGGGTGGCACCAAATGGCATTAGGTATACTGTGACATACACCTCTGGTGTCGATGGTTACAACCCAACGTTGGAGGAAGGTCCCGGTGGAGTTCCAAATGTCGCTTTGATTTCAGCTCTCGGTTAATTATGCGTACTTGTAATAAATATTTGTTAGTTTAATTATGTTGTTTTCATGTACACCCTCTGGTCAAAATATATCTAAAATGTTAGGGTGCGTCCACATCTGGCGAATATGCAGCTCGCGAGCCGTTTGCGAGCTACCCGCGAGCTGTGCGCGTGCAGTCACCGCAATGGTTTGGTGCGCCTGTTTAGCGCAACTCATGCAAGGCATTTTAGGATCCTACAAAACTGGAAATCATTTATATGTTCCAATGTTGTCCTGGAGCGGACAGTGGAGAATTGTTTACCAAGCGTAAACACAACACGTACTTAACCTCCAGTAATTAGAACAAAAATGCACTCGCGAATCTCACAAACGGCTCGCGAGCTGCACATTCGCGGCATATTCGTTTATGTGGACGCACCCTAAGATCTGTCATATTTTGTTAATGGTTTGTTGTAATTGGCAAATGGCGTATTTCTCAATCCTCAAGGATTTAAGCCTCTGGTGACTACAATTTTCATTGATGAGAGCAATATCGAAGACACAAATTGTCGTTTGTCGAATATATGTAAAGTAAAATATCTTGGAAACATATAGAAATCGAAGTCCAGCATCAAGTGTAGCACTGAAGTTTAAAGTTCTGTTAGAAATCATGTCTTTTCAATAATTCTAATTAGTTCTTTATGTGGGACAGAAGGCATCCAGTGTAGAATAGTGCCTGATCGGTTTTGGACAACTCTTTTGACTTTACACCAGTATTATTCCAGCTTGTCTCACCTCTGCAACGACAGACAAGAATTTAATAGACCCTTAATTCTGAGATTTAATTAATTTAATTTATGATTCAACGCAGTTTTTTCCACCACTTTGTGAAATCAGCTACCCACTGAAGTATTTCCGAACCAATTCGACTTAGGGTCCTTCAAGAAAAGAGCGTACCAATTCTTAAAAGGCTGGCAACGCACTCGCGAGCCTTCTGGCATAGAGAGTGTCCATGGGCGGCAGTATCACTTAACATCAGGTGAGCCTCCTGCCCGTTTGCCCCGTTCTATAAAAAAATAGCATAGAGAAAAAATTACGTTTATTAGTTAACGAAGTTATGTTTTATTAGTTAACGAAAGTGTTTTTTTGAATTTAATTACTTAATTAACATTTATTGTAATTTCTAAGGTTGTTAATTGAAAGTTGTTGAATTAAACGCCTCAAAACAACTTTCCGATTTACATATGATCATGATAGCGTATACTGCATTATGTCAATATTATCTTGCTGCATCTCGCTGTGGGGTGGAGTCTGGAGCAGCATCGTCTTCGATGCTGTAAGCAGCGTGCCCATCGCGCTATTCTTAAGATATCCTACATGAAACTTTTTTTACATTATCCTATATGAACAGTTATACTTTTTTCGAAACAAACATTGACCACACCCCATCATACACAACGCAAAGCTACATAAAAAACGTACTTTCTTCGGCCAACGTTTTTCATCATTAACATTTCAAAAACAAAATTTCACCCTGGATTCTAAACTTTATATCGAAACTTTGCTTCTTGTGCAATAGTAAAATTATACTCCTATGTAGAATTTATTACTATAAGTGCCTATAGTGATAACTGATAAGTACCTATGTCAAATGGAAGAGACTAGCTGCCCACAGGGAATCCCAGGTGGCTACTGCACTTTCTCATTTTACTACACATCTTTTTTTATGTGTAATCAAATTCATCGTTTATTTTAGTTTTAGTTAATAAAGCGTTAACAAACTAAAATTTAAAGAAACGAGAAAGAGATAAACAATAAAAATTACTTTAAGAATGCGGATGACCCTCAAAAGTTAACAACGTGATACAAAAACGGGGATTTGAACATGTTAAATAACAAGTTCTGATACAAAAGGCTCAAGATCTCGAGCTTTATTATAACAACGCCACTAACTCACGATCGTCTAAGATGAGATTGGTTCGTATATATTATTTGTTATATCTTTAATTAAATGAAAACTATATTTGTGAGTGATATGTACAAACTTTAGAGTGTTCAGAGGAGTTGTTCCGATAAATACCTTCTAATCAAGAAAAGAGCGCGTCTTAAAATCCCGGCGACGCACTCGCGAGCCCTCTGGCATTGAGAGTGTCCATGGTATCACTTAACATCAGGTGAGTTTCCTGCGCGTTTGGCCCCTGTTCCATAAAAAAAAAAATATTTTGTGAGTTGATTGCATTTATAAATTTAGTTCATCTGACCTTGTGTAAACCTTAACACAAAACCAGCTAAGTTGCACGTGCACAGTAAGTTTGGGTAAGATTCACTTTGTGCTAAGTCTCACTCCTGTACGATAAATTTTGTTGGAATTAGACATACTGCCTACAGCCCTGCAATTCTGTAACTCACTTTTCGAACTCACACAGCGGTTTTCGCATCGGCGGTCGCTCTCAAATCAGTCGTGAAGCAGTTATTTTATGATTTGGCATTCTAATAATCAATAAACTACAAGCCACCTTTTCAGAATGCCAAATCATTAAATGACTGCTTCACGACTGATTTGAGAGCGACCGCCGATGCGAAAACCGCTGTGTGAGTTCGAAAAGTGAGTTACAGAATCGCAGGGCTGGAGTCATAGTTCGCGTTACATCTCGTTTCTGAATGTAAGATTCAGGGCCAGGTCTGTCAGTCACAAAAGGTCTGGGTCAATCTTTCACCACATGGTGGTATCTTGACACTTCTCGAATAGCGGTCTTATTTATTTTTAGCCAACCTCTAAACCATATCCTTTTTTAGTGGTTTATGGTAGAAGCATCCAACAGAATCGTAAATGAAATTCAGACATATGTTTATTAGTTATATTGGTTAAGACAGTATACTATATGTAAGGTTAGGTAAGATTTATTAAATTATATACTACTATATATATTAAGTACCATGACTCAGGTAAATCGCAAACAATGTATGTAATTTTATTAATATATTTGAAAATCGGTTGTCTGTAAAGTTGGTTTACTGACGATGGTTAAACGTGACAACGTCATAAGAAAATACTGATGGAATGGTTGCATTTTTCAAAAGAAAATTTTAATTTTATTTGTTTGATAGATATTTTGTATGGATATAGAGAAGGAGGTAAATGGAAATCACAATTGAATACATCCGAACGCGAAGGCCGATTGTGCCTCTTTGTCGCTCGTTCCGCGCTCTTGCTTGCACTTAAAGCCTTAAATGGAACGCCTCAGAGCGAGGTAACGCCGCATGCGTCATGTTTTTTCGTGTGTGCAACCAGCTCCATCGAATTATAAGACGTTGTCACGTCAAAAATTCTACGCCACCATGCGCAAGAGATGTGCATCCTTGGTACGCAGGGTGCAAACTAGCGGTAACAGCATCCTACGCATGATCGCGGACCGAGTCGATTGCGCATACCTCAATCACTGTTCTGCCATTACATGCGGAATGATTCGGGTATGAATAAATGAATTCCTGTATTTTTGTGTGTAGGTATATGCAAACCTACTAACCCCTAGATTTAAGTTATTAAGTTGTAATTACTGACATAGTTATGAATAAACAATTTTTATTTTATTTTTTAAAAGTACTCACAGTCACACTCGCTTTAGTTGCTCGGAGACAAGAGCGTATACTTTTAAAATCGATGTTAGTTTATTATACATATTAACCTTATAAATACCTCATGAACACCGTATCAAAATCCGCCGTGTAAAAACTAAGGTCAAGGGTAATCATTAACATTAACAGGTTATCTGCAAAATCTTATAAATAGATATCAAATTTTTATATGATTTAATATATTTTGACTGTTTTTTATTGATTTTTTTAATAAACTAACTTTCTGTGTTTTGTTATAGATTATTGTATCCATACTTGTCACTGCTGTATCAGGGGCAGCTATCACACCTGTTGAAGAGAGATTAGAAAACAATTCCACTACAGGAATTTTGGAATCTGAATTAGATGTAGGATTACGCAAAGATGTGTGAGTTGACATATCATATTAGATTATATTCTAATTCTATCTTCCAATATCTCTAATAATGAACGAAAACAGAAAATCTAAAGAAACATAAATCCCAAAGAATGCGTGCAAAAAATTCTATCATTACCACGTAGACAGCTGAATATCTATAGTTATACAAAACATTGATTTTATATAGATGCGAATATAAAGATGGTCCAAATCAATCACTATTCACTCAATTGTACTTGTTAATTAACAGCCTTGGAGAACCTTGACGACAATAACTGCTTTAATTCTAAATTCTCTTTAATCAAGTAAATTCTGTGACCTAGATAACTATTTTTTATAGATACGACAAACCAAACAAAATCAGAAATAAAGAGCAGACAGAAAATACAAATGATGGAAACGAAGAAGAGACTACGGTGGTAACAGAATCCGCTTCGTGGGTGACGGAAACTGACATAAACCACACGACATCTGATATAAACGACGAGACCACAACGCAATACACGACAGAAGATTTTGAAGTAGAACGGATAGGGGCTGGCTTTTCCATTGAAATTCTAAGCTCAGCTTTGGGCTAGTAATAGATCAGCTAAAATTAATGTTACAAATATTTTACATAATAGTTGGTAGTGTACTCATAATTTAATGTTACAATAAATAGATCTTGTACTTTTCAGATCTCAAAATTGTACTTTTTCAGAAAAGCAGGTAAATAAATTTAATTGTTTTTTTCTTTTGAATCAATTATCAGAATTCTATCAAATTGCCAATTAAACTTCTTAGCTCTTTCAGGACAAAAAAATACACAGTATTTCATCATAGGCATCATCATTAACAACATCCTTTGGCGAACAATAACACAATTACTAATAGAAACAATTATTGTGTTTATAAATACAATAAACAGATTCTAAAAATTGCCCATAGATGTCACCATTATGAAGTATTTATTATATTCATCAAAGTGTTACTTGTTGATGCAAGTCAAAAATCATTTATTCATGTAGGTAACACAATGTATACTTATAAACGTGAAAAACTAAATATACATTAAATGCTTTTAATTTTACATTTACTGCCAGTTCTCAAATTAAGGGACTAGAACGGAAAAGAAGAACTGGCAATAAACTCTCCGCCACTCTTTGTAACTCAATTAAAACAAATCAGTGGCGCTACAATCTTTGTAGGTTTGGTACTCAGATTCATTCATTCTGTATCTCTAAGTAGGTGATCAGCTTCCCTCCCTGATACACGCCGTCGACTTTTTGGGTCTAAGACACGCCGGTTATCTCACGATGTTTTGCTTCAACGTTCGAGCGATTGTTAAATGCGGTCATAGGAAGAAAGTCCTTTGGTACACAGCCGGAGATCGATCCTACGACCTCAGGGATGAGAGTCGCACGCTGAAGCCACTAGGGCAACACTTTTGTTGCAATTATGTGCTGGGATTCGTACCAAAACTGAAAGTAATCTTACTTTGTTTCGACGAATATAATAATTAAATTATTCAAATTTAATACCTGTTTATCAATAATGTGACTAAAGCTTCTTTTTCTACTTAGTCGGACCTAATATAATTGCTTTGAAATTTTAATTACTAATTAATTAATTGTAATAATAATTACCTAATAAAAGATTACGTTGAACAAAAGGATAAGGTTATTATAATTACTTAATTAGGTTCCTTTAATATATTTTTGATAATTATATCGTAGTGATATATACGGGTGTAAGTTTGGCAGTTTACGCTATACTATGTCTAAAAGCTTCTAGCTCTAATTTGTTACACCTACATAAAACGCAAACAAGGTAAAGTATATTTTCTATAATTAGAAAAAAATATATTTATGGGCGGATGCCCTTTATCATAAGAATAAGCCATGTCTTCAATAAGTTGTTATGTGGGTAGCAACAATAGAATCACAAAAAGTATCTCCCTTACAGCAATTCACTAAAATCTATTCACTAGTAATTAGGGAATCACTTAATCAATTACTTTAAATTAGTTTTGTAACAAAAAGATACAAGATTATTTGGAACAAAAGCGATTCGTCGCAGACGTGGTGCGCTCGCCGTTGACGTTCGAAAACTCAACTAAATTCAACATGGCCGCGCTGACCATCGACACGACGCTCCGCCAGACTGACAATTGTCAAATCTCGTTCCAACGTACTTCCAGTATTTCTTAACAGATGGCGCTAAGAATGCGCCGTCACGGCCGGACTGACTTTCGAACGTCCTCGGGCGCATCAGATTGCAGTCCTGTAACAGTGACACAATCAATCGGACAGGTGTCAGTAAATCTACCCGCTCGCCAACCTGACAAGCTATGACTACTAGACGTAATGCTACTGTCATACAACTATGACTATCAGAATAAAAAAAGCGTGTGTCCTTTCGACCACTCATGGACCGGACGGAACCTTTTTCTAATCACTTAACAAACATTACACTCTTTATCGGCATGTCCTATCCTTAGGATAAATTTTTCACACAGTATCAATTTGGACCGGACGGGTGTGTCCTTTCGACCAGCCACTCGTGCATGGACCGGACGACACTGTCCCTTCGACCAATGAACACTTAAGATTGGACCGGATGAATGTGTCCCTTCGCCCAGCCGCTATCAGCTGCGTGGCCCGGACGACATTATCCTTTCGACCACCTTCTCACACACACACACACACACCACGTTATTCAATGACTCTTCTCACTAATCGTGCCAACATAGTTAAGTAGACTTCAGTGCTTACAGATTACACATAGGTACCTATAAGTTACGGACTGTCTTGCTCTGCATGAATTCGGACCTCATGCTCAAAGATTTCGCGATCTGAAATGTTACTTAGGGTATCAGACTCCGCTGTAAGCGTGTCTGATCCTGCGGACAATGTATCGGAGCCTGCAGTCAATTTATCACAAACATTCGGTCTGTCGAGGTGACCATTATCGAGTTCAACGTCTTTCGGCGCCGTCATGGCCTCCACTTCAGTCATCAAACTAGTAGATATTTCTACTAACCCGTCACGACCCCAAGGCAC
The DNA here is from genome assembly GCA_963693345.1 of Pieris melete. Lineage (NCBI taxonomy): Eukaryota > Metazoa > Arthropoda > Insecta > Lepidoptera > Pieridae > Pieris > Pieris melete. The sequence continues at coordinate 523,088 of CAVNZK010000131.1, read as the reverse complement.
TGGACGCAAGCTCTCGTGCGCGTATTTGAAAGTACGATGTGAACCGGTTATGCTTTTCAACTCGTAACGGTCATTATCTAATACTGCGATTATTAGGTACATAAGGACCCCTAAACTGATAGGAATCAGTCAAAATATATGACAATAACCCGAACACCGGAGCTTTTCACGCAACATATATACCTCAACAATCAGACCTTGGAACGTGTCTCGAAAATACAATATCTAGGCACAGTGATTGATGAAAAGGGTGACCATAGCATCGAAATCCACTGCAGTATTGATTAAGCTCGGAACGCCTTTTCAAAACTAAAAAAAAGTACTTTGTGACAAGCGCCTAAATTTACAGCTTAGAACTCGTATTGCGCGATGTTACATCTTCTCTGTGCTGCTCTACGGCGTAGAATCTTGGACGCTGACAGAGACTATGTCCAAAAAACTGGAAGAGTTTGAGATCTGGGTTTATCGACGTATGCTTAAAATATCTTGGACAGACCGCATACGAAATACAACAGTGCTGGACAGAATGCAGAAGAACAAAGAAGTGCTTATGACGGTTAAGAAAAGGAAATTTGAGTATTTCGGACATGTTTTACGCAACTCCAAAAAAATATGCGCTCCTTCAACTAATCATACTAGGCAAAGTGGCAGGTAGAAGGAGACTAATAGTATTTATGATATATTTTCTAAAGCTCGATAAAGCATTAAATTGTGTTCAGTCATTTAATATATATTTCATAGATATTAATGCCTTAGTTTGAAAGCCGAATAGTTATCGAAAATTGAAAACGTATTTTTTTATTCACTTCAGCACCAGTTTTAAGCTATCCTGATTTCACAAAACCTTTTATTCTTACAACGGATGCATCTAATCATGCTCTCGGAGTAGTCCTCTCACAAGGACCAACAGGTCAGGAAAGACCTTAAAGCCGCGTATCGACTACGCGCTCCAAGAGAACGAACATTGGCGCGCGCTGCAGCCGCGCGCAATGGATACCACTTTGGAACGCGCGCCAATGTGTTCGTTGGAGCGCGCGAACGCGGAGCGGTCCGTTCCGACGGGTGTCGGTTTTTTACCACGCATCAATCGTGGCGCGCGCGCCAGTTGGGACGGACATATCATATTTTTTTGTGTTTGTTGCGCTCCCAATTATTATGGATAACCAAAGTTGCCGTAAATTAATACAACTGTATGGTTCTTTTTCGGTACAGCTCTTTTATCCACTAACGCACTTTTCGTTTCTGTTTATTCTTGTTTATAATACTGTGAATAATTACAAAAGCTGCTGCTGCTCGTACACGACTGGCTTCCATGATGAAGGGTCGAACACTGGAACGGATGCCACGCGCGCCAGGCGCGCTTAGTTGATATACTTCAAATATTTGGAACGCGTTTCACGGAACGCACTCTCGGAGCGGTCATTCATGGCGCGCGCGCCAGGAGCGCGTAATCGATACCCAGCTTAATTATAGCACAACTGAAAAGGAGTTATTAGCAATAATATTTGGCTGTAAAACATTCAGACCATATTTATATGGACAAAAATTCCAAATCGTCACAGACCATAGACCACTTAAGTGGCTATTTAACCACAAAGACCCTTCAAGTAAGCTGCAACGGTGGCGCCTCAAGCTCGAGGAATACGACTACGAGATCGTATATAAAAAGGGAAAGTTAAATTCCGCCGCCGACACCTTATCTCGGTATCCTGTAAATCCCATATTCCCAATAGAAAATCCTATTAGCATTCCAAATCCACAAGAAGCCACATTAGATTCAGGCCTGATGGATCTCCTCGTTACTACACCATCATTTAATCCAGATGACGCTGTCATATCACCTATTCCTGTGGAAACCACATCACGCCCTGAAATCCAAAGCGAAAACGTACCTGATTCCCCTATTGACCCTCAAAGAGTCTTAGACGAATTCCTAGATCTGGAATCTCCACCAGATACAGATATCCCAACCATTCCTGAATTCCCTGAAATTCCTAACATCGATTCTCCTATGACACAGGATTCAGACCGAACTGAACCTTTAATTCAAGAACTATTTAATGGAAACTATTCGCAATTTTCTAAGTAAACAAAATCTAAAATTTTTGAGTCTAACGCTAAAATCCTAGAGTCAAATACGTCTATACTTAAAAGCTCCGACAAAGTTATTATCATCCCAACCTCAATCGACCTAGATGAAAGCAATCCCTATGTCGAAGAACTACTTTCGGAGTTAAACAATAAAGAGGAATTCCTAAATAAAGAAAGAACCCTTTATTCATTCATCCCATTAAATCTCCGCGATAAAATAATATATTTACTATTTACAAAAGTTCACCACTTTGACAATTCGTCATATAAGATATTTATATTATTTTAAAAACTTTACGCGATGAAATTATTTCTAAATCTTTCCAACAAATAAGTATTACAAATTTTAAAGATCCTTTCGAATCCCATATATACACAAAACTGTATAATATAATTTTAATTCTATTTCATAATACAAATATCTTCATCACTATTCATAAAAATAGCCTCATTTTCCCATCACTTTCCGAAATAAAGAAAATCCTAAAGGAAAACCATGACATACCCATTGCAGGCCATTTAGGCACAAGTCGCATGGTCAAACTATGTAAGATCCTGTAAGTCATGTCAGGAAAATAAAGCTTTGAGAAAACTAAATAGAGCACCGATGCAAATTACTACTTCTTCTACTATCCCTTTTCAACGCATCGCAATGGACATAGTAGGTCCCTTACCTGAATCAGGAACCGCAAAAGTAAAATTTATATTAACCCTACAAGATGACCTAACAAAGTTCTCCATTGCATACCCAATCCGTTCTACAACCGCCGAAGAAACAAGTGACTGTTTAATACATTTTATTACTCTCTTCGGTATACCTAAAAGTATTCTTACAGATCAAGGTACTAATTTTACATCAAACCTTTTCAAGAAAACATGTGATTTCATGAAAATCAAACAACTTTGGTCAAGTCCTTATCACCCACAGACACAAGGCGCCCTAGTACGTAGCCATTCCACTTTAAAAGAATACTTATAATCATTCGTTAACCAAGACCAAGATAATTGACCTAGATATGTGTACACTGCTATAATGACTTATAACACATCCATTCACTGTACCACTAAATACACCCCCTACGAACTTTTGTTCGGACACAAACCTGTTATACCTGACTCAATTTATAATACAGAACCCGATAACACATACCCTGAATATCTCAAAATGCTAACGCATAGATTAAAACACTCAAGACAAAAAGCCCTCGAAAATATCGTTAAAGCGAAGGAAAAATCAAAACAATACTACGATTCTCATACAAGACCGATAACATACAAAGTAGGCGACTAGTGACTACGTCTATATAAAAAATCATTTACGACTAAGGAAAGCACTTTCTCCTATATGGAAAGGCCCCTATAAAATAATAAAAATAAATGGTAGAAATAATCTCACTTTACTTATTAATAGGCGTCACGTCACACATCATTTTGACGAAGTGAAACTTGCTAATGTTTCACATGACTAACGATAACATATTATTATAATTTTAATTAATAACTTAAGTACCTATTACTAATTTTATTTTATTATTCTTATTTCTTTAACAATATAAAATACATATATTAAGATAATATTTTCATTACAGCGTATTGGCCTACGGAGAATTCATACACCCAATCACTCATAGCCCTGGAATGTATTTTGACCCAATTGGGAAACTAAACATAAACACTGGTTATTTAGATATTGTTTCACCTTTCGATATATCACACATAGAACCACACTTAGGAAATATAAATTCAATTCTAGTGACCGTTAAATACATCTGTCGACAACTCCAATTAGAAACAATAGACAACTTAGAGTGTCAAAACATATTAGAACCCTTAACAGTCAGATACATCGACCTAGTTAATGAGTTTTCCTCCATTTCCCATTTAACGGACAGTAACAGACGTAAAAGATCACCCTGGCTTGGTGGCATCGGATCCCTTGCTAAAATTGTTTTTGGCACCTTAGATGAAGGCGATGCTATCAAATATGATAACGCAATACGTAACAGTGAAAATCATGAAAAAAGGTTGGCCTCCTTAATAAAAGAAAACATATTAGTTACTAGTTCCACTATGTTTAAAGTTAATGAAACCTTATATAAAATTAAAACTAATGAAGCCAATCTTAATAATGCTATCAACGAATTTTCAGTACATATAAAAAATTTAAGTGTAATTTCCGACCAAATATTAGTAAAATCAAAAATTAATTGTATACTTAACAGCTTAGAAGCTTCCATGTTAACATTGTCATTTCAACTCTCCGACATTGTATACGCAATCATTCTTAGTAACCAAGACATCCTTCATCCGGCCGTCTTATCGCCGAAACAATTGTACTTAGAACTCGTTGACTATTATAAACATTTACCTGTAGATTATAGGTTCCCAGTAGAATTAGAATTAAACAACATGTACCCTTTAATGAATGTATCCGGTGTAACATGTTATAGTTTTAATAACAAAATCATGTTTATTCTAAGAGTTCCGTTAATATCTACAAATAGTTTTAATTTATATGAAACAATAGCATTACCAACGCCCTATAGCAATGTAAATACAACCGCTTTTAGTTTTATTGTTCCCAGTTTTAAATATATCGCAGTGACCAAAGACAAGTCAGAATACTGTCATTTAGATACTTTTAATAATTGTAAACCTGTCAATATTAACAACTATATTTGTGATGTTATGAAAACCTTTTCAACTACTGAAAAACCGAGTTGTGAAACAGAAATACTATTAAACTTAATTAATAAACTCCCAGACCAATGTAAAACAGAATTCGTACATGGTACAATTGACATATGGAAAACTCTTACTAATAACAATTGGCTTTATATACAATCACATATTAATAAATTATTCATAGAATGCGTAAACCAAAATGTAATCGAAAAGAACCTACATGGCATTGGAATTGTCAATATCCCTAATAATTGTAAAGCACATAGTAAAAGTACAAAATTAATTCCCAAATTAAAGGTCTATTCTCTTAATACCACAACCTATCATATACAATAGGACTTTAACATAATTAACGATACATGTTGTAACTTAGATAAGTTAAATAAGAAATTAAATAATGAGGCTCCTTCGAGATTATTAAGTATAAATTAAGATACTTATGCTAATGAGCTAAGATCAAAATCAAAAATAATATCAGCTACCGCTGATGAAATAATTAATCAACATTCAGTTTTAAAATACGACACTCATTATTCAATCATATTTAATGTAGTTATAGGAATTATATTTTTGTACTGTATCTTTAGAATTTTTATTATAATAAAGAAACGCAACCGTTTCCCATTCAGATCCTCTCAATCAAATCCTGCTGAACTCCCCACTACTCAAGGTACCCCTGTTACCTCTTCCACATCTCAGGAATCTATAAAATCCCATCACTCTAATCCTGAAATTAATCATATCCCAGCACCTAGTATCAGAAGACACCTATAAAGGATATCTTTTCCTAAACTTCGAATCTTAACCCCGAAGTTTAGTCTTACCCCAGGAGATGTAGGGAGATGTAGATTCTGCAGTCAAACTGCGTAAGCAGTTTTGCGGGGCATGGTTTGATTTAAGGTGTAACTTTTTTGTGAATAAATATATTAACAAAAAAAAAAAAAGTTACACCCTTATTCTGTTAGCCTTAGAGCTGACTTCATTCTCTCTTTTCGACAACGTAAACACTTTGCTTCCTATATAATAAACATTCCGCTCAAACCCAGTTAGTTGTTTCCTACTCCTAATTCAAGACGGTTGCTCCAAATTCAAAATTTGTTTTTTTTAAAAGTATTATATTATTCAAGTTCAGTTATAACAGCGCCATCATGTGTGACAGAATATGCGTACGATTTACGATTGTATCACCTTAACATTTTGTACCATATTCTTGCAATAAATAAATTATTATTATTATAAATAGGACTCATTGATAAACCAATTTTTTAAACCCTTGAATGTAGTTCGAGAAGTTACGAATTCTTTATAAATTGCTAAGATATTACTAACAGTGATTTGGTAAGAATAAAACGCCTAATACTTTTTAATAGCCGAATAATGATAGTCTAGTACAATATTCTAGCCTAGGATATCGGATTATCAAACCAAATCAAATTTAAAAAGTTTTTCAAACCAATTTTACCTTTTTTTGACGGATATAAATAAATTTATTACAAAACATAACAAGTATTAATACAGTGAATGTTCTAGAACATTTCTAGGTTTAATCAATAGAATTAACAATATTTTTTATTTAGATTTTTCGTAATACGTCAGGAACTCATCAGTACCATTCAGTGGATATTATGAAAAACATACAGGATGTAGATTTTTTCTAATTTTAATAAGAATTGGTACAAAAAGTCAATGTTCTTATAAAAACGCAAAATAAATTATAACTCTGCAGGAGTTGAGCTTAGAGACCTCCCGTAGAACAATTTTTTGCAGCTGATGACCTCATCTATCCCCTATTTGCGTTTGATCCACGACAGTTTGGCCACCCTGTATAACATTACTGCAAATATTAATTTAAAAAGACCTGGGTAGACGTGTTCCTGTGAGACATGTAATGGGTTGCTTTTGTATGGCATTTATTAACAGAAAATTAATTCAAAATATCATAAATTATTAAAAGTATAAATAACCTTCATCATACACTATGAAGACGAAGCTACAATGAGATATGCTAATATTATGTCTATGATAACGATGCGGCAGTATTAAAAAAAACTAGAGAATATGTTGGCAACGCTCGGAAGCCTCTAAAACTAGTTTTGTTTAAATGTCAACGACTATTATTACGACCTCCAAAGAGGTCGTGGGGTCAAAGAATATCATCTGCAATAGCAAATCATGTGCTTTGAACATTACGTTCTATGACCTAAAATAATATAAACTGTGAAGCCACAGATTATACGCGTAAAATTAGATTGTCTTCAAGCAAGAATAAAAAAAAAATACTAAATCAGTAGTTGAACTCTTGGTTGGACACAAAAGACTGATCACCTGTTTGTTTATTATTAAAAACAAATGACCATGAAATGGTTACAGAAATGTGAGGCTGTATGGTGTGAGGGGAAAAGGTTGTAAGGTTTCGATCAGTTTGCAGAGTTATTAATTGCATAAGCAATAATTAAATAGCCTATCTCATAAGTTTTGCATTATTATGACCATTATATAATCATCTTACTTAATCTGTTGTAAGCCGTTTCTAGATTTGACTACCGGTGGAATTACTATTCAGTGGCGCTACAACCCTATCTTGTCTTTAGATTTATTTTTTTTTGATTGGAAAATTCACATTTCACACCAATGACCTAGTCCCATGCTAAGCTGGTGAAAGCTTGTGTTATGGGTACTAGGCAACGGATATACATACATATTATGCATAGATAGACTTTACACATATAAATACATGTTTAAATACCCAAGAACTAAGCACAACACCAAATGCTTATCACATCGATGTTTGTCTCGGCCGGGGATCGAACCCGGGATCCATGGATTCGCAGTCAGGGGTACTAACCACTAGACCAATGAGCCGTCAAATTCAGATTGCATCCGCTTCTTTCTAGACCAGTGAAGATAGCCTTTAAAATAAATAAAAAGTGAAAAAAATAATAGTAGAATGAAACCTATTGGAAAGGGAGGATAATATGTATTATAAAAATTAAAGGAAAAATAATTTACGGGCGATCTGAGGTCGGGAAGGGGAAGGGGGGGGGGGAGTTTTAAGGGTAAAAAACGGTTTATCTCGATTTCCGGCAAAACTAAAAGTCCTATCGAAGAAAGTTAAATGGCAAAGTTGTAGGTAATAAAAAGATCTAAAACTTTTATATTCACACATTTTTCACATAACCTCAAAATTTATGTGAAAAATTAAAAAAAACAAGTTTTTGGTTTTTAATTTTTATCTTTTACAAATTTCTTTTTTTTTAACGAAAAAATTATAAGTAAGTACCCTATACTGATTTATGAATGGGAATTGTTTCAGTTACAAAAAATCCCATCCCAGACAGCAGTGTCTGCTTCAGCGTGTCTCATTCCTGAGGTCCTAGATTCGAGCCCCGGCTGTGCACTAGGACTTCTATGTGCGCATCTCACGAGAGGGAAATCGGCATGTCTCAAATCTAAAATATTGAAACCACATGTATATTATATATTTTACTAAAATAATTATCCACCCGAATGGAAACTTCGAACCCGGGCCTGAAAGCTATTAAATACGAGCTGAACTACTAATTGTTATACTTATAAACCTCGAAACTATACATAATATATTAAAATCCTTGCCGTAGTTTTACAAAAATAATTTATATCTTGTTATAATTTGGAAATAATTAAGCACGTTTCAGTGTAAACTTTATTATCACAAGTAAAAACGTAACCAATAATCTAAATATAGTTAAAAGAAAATAAAAAAGGAAAAGGTCATATTTAATTTGCGTATAGATTATAAATAAGTGATTTTTCCGTTATGTTGTGGCATTTCTGGTTATCAGGGCTCTTAAATTGGCCAGTGAAACTGAATAGCGGCTCGCATTCAATTGTTCAAAAAATAAAAACCCTAAAACCTTTTTCGGTCACTGTTTCGAGGTTCCTCACTTTAATTTTAGTCAAAGCACCTCAAATAAATAAGATAAAAGATCTCAGAAACATTATGAAGTTGGCCGGCGAGAACATGGATAAAGTATCTATGCTTTACAAGTTTAATCTGTGCTAATTAAAAGTAATTTACCAACTACAAATGACATCAAGAAATTGGATTTTAAAAATGGAACGCAATATTATTGCAAAACAATTTAAATTCCATTTTCGAAAAATGTAACAAGAAAGCGTCATAACAAATCATTGCTTTGAAAGCTTCGTTGAACCCACTAATTACCGGTTTGTTAATTGGCCATTAAATTGTTAGTCGCGACTAATGGGTTGCCAATACAGTTTCAGAAATCACAAAATATGGCAAAAGGATACAGGATTTAACACACACATTAAAGGCTTCGTCGCCAAAATTCACCCACACATTGACACCTATATGCCAAATACGTTGCGGTGTTCAACGTAAGAGATGCATCTTCGAGCTTATGCAATTTAGTTTTTAAGCCGGTTGCCTGTGAGCGGAGCGGGCATGTTAGCGAATTTTAGCACTGAGGCTTAGCTGGCTCTAGAGCCTTTTTGTGTGGTAGGAATCGAATACGGAACCTCGGGTGGACGATGGCACCCGTCAAATCTACCCGTGCCATGGCGCCGGGAATTTTATTTTTTATTTTGGTGAGTGTTTTATTTTTTTATATAAGACGGCAGTAATTTTAAAAAAATATCTAGGAAATATTAAATATCCAACAGGAAATCTGTTTTAATTATATGACTAAAATTCAAGAACGTAAAATTTTATATATTCGTATTATAAATTGAATTTATGACAACTTAACTGTCAAAAAGAATCATAACATTTAATAAAAATGACAAAAATATAATTAAAAAAAGATTTAATTGTTTTTTTATTCTAGAATATTGTTACGTCCTTATGGTCTAAGATCCCGCTGCAGGATTGGTGTGCTCATCGACTATTTGTTTAAAACCAAATTTTTATGTTTATTTATAATTAAGAGAATATATATTTACTAGGGTGCCTATCAAAATTTGGCCGCCATTATTTTTAATTAAATTATTTTTAATTGATTTTTGGTAAAAAAAATCGTTCATTTATTTTTTAAATAAAATAACGTCTACATCACTGTAATTAATATGAAGATTCTAAAAAATCACGGGTGCCGTTGCGCAGCTGGCCGCACCTCTTTGCAGCCAGGTGTAAACAGGTATGATTTCGATAAATTTATACGTTTATAACCAATTTTTATTAATTATATGTCAAATTGAAGCTAATTTTTTTCTATTAATTATCATATAAAGTTGCTTAATTAAATCTGGCCGCAAATAAGGGCTACTGGCTGTTAAAGATAATAAATATTTAAGGTAGAGTGAAAGAGAGTTAGCGCGTAGCATCATTTGTCAGACGAGGTCAGCGATTGTCGGCTGTGCGACGCTTTTAAGCCATTGCGCATGCGTCGAACGTTAGTGTTATCAACCACCGGGGAGTAATAGAGACGACTTATAATAAATACTCCAAAAAATATGTAATTTTTTTCAAAATGACAAATTTAAAAATTGCAACAAAAAATTAATATTGATTTGATATATCGACGGTCTAGTTAGCAATTTGTCTAACTCCTTATTTTTTAGAGGGTAATTTTTTTAACATTTTGATGAAGCAATAATCCAATTACAAATTATTTGAATGATTCAAACTTAAATATTAGATATTAATGATATTAAATGTTTTTTTAAAAAGTATGCAAATGTTACAAAGTCTTTTATTTAGTAAGTCTTTACCTTGAAGTTTATTTAAAACAGCCTTGACATTTCCCTAAGATTGGATCTAGGGTGGTATTACTTTAACAACGAATATAACTTGGAAAATTTAATTTATCCCACGAAACGTCAATGTTATGAATAAAAGTTTACAATAAAGGTTATGTTGATTTAAACATGATTAAGGCACGTTTGTTGTGAGTGGATATTGTATGTGCGGGTAACAGACCATGAGAAGCTAGTAGATTTAAATAAAATTGAGAATTCACATCCTTAGTGTTTGGCATAATATCGATATTGATATCACCAATAATTATGACTGAAGATAATTTTAGATCGGTAAGAATTTCGTTTAGCGACTCTATAAATTGGGAGACGTCTTTATACCCTGGCGGTCTGTAAATGGCAATGACGGCAGTATTGTCATTTATTTTTATTACAAGACAATTAGATCCGAGTACTTTTGGTTCAAATATTTTTACGTTCAGACAATTTTTGAAGTAAACTATAACGCCTTCATTTTGAGTCAGGTTGTTTTCGGTAATAAAAATAATATCCGTCAATATGGGGAATTATATTAGTGTGGCGTAGCCAGCACTCAGTGAGCTCAATAAAGTCCCATTCAGTTTTAGATCTATCTAATAGTGTTAATAAGTCTGGGAAGTTCCGATGTATAGGTGTAAGGTCTTTTAATATTTCATTTGTTTGATTGAATTTTGGTAGGTAAGAATACAAACAAGGATGTCTTCAGTGATAAGGATTTTTTGGTGCAGGTTTTGTAGCGTTGCATAGGCTGTTGAGCTATCAATTTTCATAAATTTGTGGAGTAATAGGTTATAACTAATATTTTGTTTATGAATGTGTCCAAGTGTAAACTTAAATGAATATTTTTGGAGTGTAAGTGAATGTAAACGTCGAATAAATGAAATGACGGAGTCCATTTCGATCTTTAAGAGGAGTGCAACACTGTTATCATCGGTTATGTAAGATTGAATTATAAGGCAGTGTGCTTCATTATCTGATTTAACCATAATATGGTCCAAACATGTTCAGTTGTGGGTAGGAACGTTATATTTATTATTTTATTTTTATTTATTAACACTTCGTTGCAAAAAACAATAAATCAAACACAATACAAAAAAAATAATTATAAGGGATGCAACGGGCGGCCTTATCGCTAATAAGCGAACTCTTCCAGGCAACCCTAGTTAAAGAAAAAACTAAAAAAAAAGAAACATGATTCGTGCGAGAAGTGCAGAAACAAATGTTATATAAAAATATATATATATATATATACATAGTACCTTAATCTAAAGTAATACAAAAAAAAAAAATATTAACAACGGACTAAAAACTTAAAAGCTAATCTTACAAATACATGGACAGCAAATAGTGATGTAAAAGGAAACATAAGATTTATACAAGTCACGATTGATCAGGATAGGATAAGGTTAAGAAATGATTATACAGAAGAGTTTTAAAAGATGACAGAGAGGTAGCCAATCGTACGGAGTCGGGCAGCGTATTCCACAACTTAATGGCGGAGATCGTGAATGAATTGCCTAAGAAGGATGAAGTGTGAGATGGAATTTCCAATAAACATCTATTAGAAGAGCGTAACATATAGTTAGAAGGACCTAAGAATTTAAAGTGATTTTTGAGATAAGAAGGGGTTGTCGGATTGAAAAGAATTGAGTATAGGAGTTGAAGAAGATGAGCGTGACGTCTGAATCGAATAGGTAGCCACCCCAGCTGCCTGCGGAATTTAGACACATGGTCATATTTCCTAAGACCAAATATGAACCGTATGCAGAAATTCTGCAGGCGTTCGATCTTGTCAAGTAGCTCTTCGTTCAAATCAGAGGAGCATGAGTCCGCATAATCGAGAATAGAAAGCAGAAGAGACTGCGCTAACATAGTTTTAGTGCGGATAGGAAGGTAATTAGAAAGACGTTTCAGAGTAAAAGAAGCGGCGTAAAGTTTACGGCTGATCTCCTTTACGTGATGACCCCAGGAAAACGTTTGGTCGAAGAAGACCCCAAGGTTTTTAACAGTCTTATTGAGGGCCAAAGCCACACCGTCAAGGTAAACACCAGGGAGCTGAGCCCATTTGACTCTTGAAATAAAAAAAGGGCTTCCGATGATGATGACTTGACTCTTGGCAGGATTAATTTGAAGACCAAAGTCTTTACTCCAGTTGGCTATGTTTTCAAGATCATCATTCATCGCCTGTATTGCAAGAGGAAGCTCATCCAGTGTAGACTGAACGTAGATTTGGAGGTCATCAGCGTAAAGGTGATAACTAGCGGATAGATGTGCAGTCAGGGTGTTGATAAATATAGAAAAAAGAAGAGGTGAAAGAACGCCACCTTGCGGAACACCAGCACTTATATTATTCCACTGAGAGTAAGCATCATTCATTTTAATACGTTGCCGACGACCGTTAAGATAGCTATGAAACCAGTCAATAGCGGATGGACAGATATTCATAGAGCGAAGCAACCCAAGCAGAATTTCAAAGTTCACAGTATTGAAAGCATTGCTAAAGTCAAGCAGAGTGAGAACAGTGAGCTGCCCACCATCCATCCCTCGGCGAATGTCGTCACAAACTTTAACCAATGCCGTAGTCGTGCTATGCCCCGGGCGGAAACCCGATTGGAGAGGGTCTAGAATTGAGTTTTTATTCAGAAATCCGCTAAGCTGCGAGTGTATAAGGCGCTCTAGAGCTTTAGATAGGAATGGTAGAATAGAAATGGGCCGGAAGTCAGAAAAGTTAATGGGATCGGGCCGTTTGGGAATAGGAATAACTAGACTATCCTTCCAAGAAGTAGGGAATTTACCACTAGTAACTGAATAATTAAAAATATGAGTAATAACTTGAAGAATAGCTGGCAAGATGGGTAAGATCATAGCACGACTAACTTCATCACATCCAACAGCATCCGACGAGATAGACTGGATGCAACCCTCCACTTCGCGCTCGGTGAATTCAGTGAAATTAAAAGGCATGAAGTTTGGAGTTGGAAGAGATGCTAGTTTATTGATTGTCTTCCTAAGAGAAGACTTATCGTGGGCAGGAGAACAGGTGAAATGAGAGTTAAGGTTGTTTATATCTATTGCTGAAGAAATAACATTCTGTGCCGATCTGCCAATCCCCAAGGTTTTGAGGAACTTCCAGATTTTTGAGGTGTCGCCATTGGATACTGAGTCGTGGATATATTGCCTTTGAGCATCACGACAGCGAGTATTACAACGATTACGAACTACTTTATATTTTTCGCGCTCCGCATCAGATTTGGCAGTTCTCATTTTAGCTATGGCTCTGTTTTTTTGTGAATCAATCTTTTAATCTCATCAGAGAGCCAGGGAGCAGGTAAATGTTTAAGTTTAACACGTCTCAATGGGGCGTGCTTATCATAGAGGTTTGTGATGGAAGAAGTGAACAACTCAACTTTGTCGTCGAGGTAAGCTAAGTCGTACAGACCACTCCAGTCAATTAAAATCAAAAGTTATACCCGGGGTGGATATTAAACTTTGCAAGCAGATTCAGATAGTCCAATGAGCGCTGGTCACTTGTCCCTTGTGCAATGTCAATATTTATGTCACCTATGATAATTATGTTTTTATAACATTTCAATTTATTTAAAAGTAGGTTTAATGAATTAATAAAAATTAATGGCTCTCTATATCCTGGTGGACGATAGATAGAAATGATGACAGTAGAGGGATCAAATGTAATTACTAAACAGTTAGCGTCATGAGATTCTTGGGGTTCCTCGATGAGTGGACTAGAACCTTTCTTATAATAGACTATGACTCCTTCATTTTGTGTTAAGTTATTTATAGTGGCAGCGTAGTTGTATCCTTGTATATTACTGTGATTTAATTGGGTCGGACTGTGCACACAAATAGGACGTGGATGTAAGTTAAGTTTATTGGTACTTAGGATATAGTATTTTGCGATAGTTCTAGCAGGCATAATAGGTATACTAGACTGGCTATAGTTGAGTGAGTGGTGTATGAGTAATGTATATGTTTGTATAATATATGTGTAGTAGTTTTTAAAAGTATAGGTTTATGATATATGCGGTTTCCTTAATCTCCGCTCACCGGCATGCACAAAAAGATAACAAAAATTGTATAGCACTAAAAACAATAAATTAAAAGGTATAAGGTACAGTAACACGTGAGTAAACTTAAAGTATATACTAAGGCTGAATTCCGTATTTCTGTAAGTCTTCCTCTGAGTCAACGCGCATCGACGGTTGACCCTCAGCCACCCTGATGTAAACTTTGCTGCAAGATGTCCAGCACGCAGCAATCTTCTTACCTTTGACAAGCCCTCTGGCCAGAAAAAAGATGTGTTTTGATTTTAACGGCAGGTGTTCCGATATATATATAGTGTAGGCGGGCCCAGGTATATTTAAATGGGACGTATTTAGCAGAGGCATTTTTCGACCCCTTCATTTCCTTGTTGAAGGATTTGGATTTAACTAAGAGTGAGTCTCTAATTGATGTCGTGGTGAAGTCGATGATTGAAGAGGATTTCGTACGGTAAATATCTCTTACTTCACTCGATGCCAGGGTGGGGTTTAAGTCAACGGCAGTACCAATATTTTTCACTATACGTGTGAGGGTCTCTTTGTTCTCTTGTCCAGACTAAGGAACATTACGAATTTCAAGTTTTGTAGCGTGGGAGTTTTTTTCCAGCATGTCTATTTTAGTCTCTAGTGAATTTATCTGCTTCTTGTATGACAGGTTTTCCTCCTGGAGCTTTTGCATTGTTATTAACATTTCATCATATTTACTAGAGATAAACTCAACTGTTTTTTGGATGTCTATATTTTGTTCTATTACAGTGGTAATAGAAGCATTTTAGTTTGCTATCTTTGTATCCTGTTTTGATGAAAATTCATTAAACATGCTAAGAAGTTGAGACATTCCGTCTGTAATTTCATTATGTTTCCTCTTTGTTCTCCTCGAGATAAACGAAAATTGGTCAGTATTGTCTATTTTACATCCTGAAGTGTCCAATTGTGGGTCAGAAGCGTAACGGTTAAGCGGTATCGTTGTGGTTGCAATTAATTTAGTATCGGGAGGCGTGCGAACAGTTGACATTTTGCAGGACTAAATAATAAAATAATTAACGCGTAGGCCTAAATTTGCCGTCGGGTCGAAACGTTGATCGCTGGGGCAGGTTGCGCTTGCGCAGGTGTAGAGATGCGCGGCGTCGAGGCAACGTGTGTAGGGATCGTGGTGTACGTGTAAAGAAGGCGGAGCCCACGCGACGACGGGCAATGTGGTGTATATGCGTTTCGTTCTTTGCGTAGCGTCTTACTCACACTCTTGCTCCGTAGACTGCTTGGCGCCGTTGTTTAAGTAAGTTTGAGGGCACTATTGATACGGTTCACCATTCAATGCGACCGAACACTTCGGCGATCCGGAGTGAATTATGATGATATTTTAGCTATGTCCACTGCGTCCGTCACCGTAAAGCTCGACTTAGGTTTCGCTGTCACGTACTCCAGACAAGAATCAAGAAAAATTTGATCAAAGTAAACATGTTCCGTTAACATTGTGAACGATAAAAATTTGCGAAACAATTGACATAGAAACCTGAAGCCCTCGAAACATGTTATTGAATAATGTTACCAAAAATCGTCAACAAGATATACATAATTTTCACAGTAGCTTTTGTTGCTTAGTACAGACTACTTTTTGTAGTACTGTTTTAACTAATGTACTCTTTTGAGTCCTACTGTCAAACTATATGTACATTGTACGCTGTGATGAACACTGACAGATGAGTATGTACTTCTGTTTGTAGTGTTTGGACTGATTTAGTTTTTATGAATAAAGCAATTAAACTGTGTTACTTGAATGTGCCGTGCTGTGCCGAAAACATTTCTGCGTAAAGAAGTAGGTGAACCTACCAACTAACCCGTACAATTCTTGGTTCGCCGTGAACCCTAGTACCATAGATGATAGATGTCAGTCGTTACTAGAAAGAAAAACATTAGAAAATACAATAAAAATATAATACACAAAAATAAGTTTAAAACATTTAATAATAATTGAAATGACAGGGCATAAAATGCTCTCATACGGACCTCTGCCCTAAAATCCATCAGGGAACACGGTTTTACGTCATATTAAACATGACTGACGAACGCGCAAAATATTTGCTGAATTTTATTTATATAAATATATTTATAAAAAGAAAAGAAAGTAATGAAAAAGCAAGTAATTTGAGAGAACATTTCCATCTCAAAAGCCCGTAATCAAGAAATGCGATCAAATAAAATATTATTTGTTTTATTCCTGAAACTTCTCAGTAACCAAAATAAATAGTATAAATATAAAAAATGGAGTATAAATATAAAATAAATCAGTGGCGCAACGACCTCTTTAGGTCTGGGCCTCAGACTTCTAATAGGCAAGTAAGTGATCAGCCCTCTGAGCCTGCCACACGGCGTCGAATTGTAGGGTCTAAGACATGTCGGTTTCCTCACGATGTTTTCCTTCACCGTTCGAGCGAATGTTAAATGCGCACATAGAAAGAAAGTCTTGGTACACAGCCAGGAATCGAACCTACGACCTCAGGGATAAGAGTCGCACGCTGAAGCCACTAGGCCAACACTGCTCCGGAGTATAAATATATCGCATAAATTAAACGAAGTCTCTTCATTTATGGCTCAATTGCTTAGTTCTTTAATTTCTTAGTAGGAACTTAAAGAACTTCTTTAGTACAAACTAGATTCGCACTTCAGTTGGAACCACTCAGTTTCCGCGATCTAAAGTTTAATATATTCCACTGTATCAAACACAGTTGAATTTAAACCAGAAATCCGATTGTTATCAAAGTGAAAACTTCAACTGAAGATCCAATAGAAGGCCAGAAAAGTAGTTTTATATAGAATTTATGAAGTAATCGAGACATTAAAGGAATTGTATAAATCGAATGGTATTGATATTGCAAGTGAGTTGAACTTTAACATCTACAAGTATCTCCTTGACAGTTTAGCAATAGATTGAATATAGCAATTGTCACGAGTTATCGATTTAGAAACAATTTGTTGATATATAAAATATTTTACGCGGGAGTACATTGGCTTGCGAATGAATATTAAAAGATAAACAAAATAATTAATAAAACAGCGGCGCTACAAACTTTTTAGGTCTGGGCCTCAGATCTCTGTATCTGTTACATGATCATTTGGCCATCTAATAGGCATGTAGGTAATCAGCCTCCTGTGCCTGACACACGCCGTCCTCTGCATCTAAGGCAAGGTTTCCTCACTATGGTTCCTTCACATTTCGAGCGAAGGTTAAATGCGCACATCGAAATCGGTACACAGCCGAAGCCACTAGGCCAACACTGCTAAATAGTAAAAGATAAAAATAAAAGAACAAGATAAAAATATAAAAAGTTATATTTGTAAACAAATTTTTTGACATCCATAAAATACCGTATTGTAGGCATAAAGAATACAATATCAATTTATTTATTCTATTTATACCGCTACAGTTACATACTGTCTCTGTATCGATACGATAAAATTTGTTGTTTTTTCTATATAGCAAGCAATAGCAATCATAATCAAACTAAGACCTACAAAAACAATGCGCACTATTTTATTAATGTACTAGCTGACCCGCGCAAACCTTGTTTTGCCATGTATATTTCCAGGAAACATTTTAGTTTAATAAAAATAAGTATATAAAAAAAGAGGTAAATCGTAGAGGGGTGAAAATTAGATGTTGTATGTATTTTTGTATGCTGTCATAAAAAAATAAAAACAAAAAAAAGTTTCTAAAAAATATTTTTTTTTTGGGGCGGATACCCCTTATCACTTAGGGGGTTGAAAGATAGATAGTAGCCGATTCTCAGACTTATTAAATATGCATAGAAAATTTCATAAGAATCGGTCGAGCCGTTTCGGAGGAGTTTGGGAACGAACATTGTGACATGAGAATTTTATATACATAGAGATTATAATATTATAGAATACATACGCTTAACCACTAGGCTTTCATTTATAAAAGCAATTTAAAATCAGGTTAACTCTTTGGCTAAAGTCCAATAAAGGACAGTGGGCAAATCTATCTGAAGTACTCCAAAAGTTGCGATAAAAATCGTTGTGCCGAATACAAAACATTTATTTGATTAATATTAAAAACATTCCATAGACGCGTAACGTGTGACAATTAATGTAATAGAACTAGTTATTATAACTTATGGTTATTTTTATGTTAATAATTTATTGTTTTTATTCATCATCATAATAAACAAACGTTTAAAAGAATATATAGAAAGCTATATTGGAATTTCGGAACGTGTTGCTCTACTGAACTTGAAGCTACCAGGTAAAAATTTGACTATAATACAAGTCTACGCCCCAACAACAAAAGCTAATGAAGAGGAAATAGACAGTTTTTATAAAACTATATATACTGCCATGGAAATGGCACACGAAGAATTTATTCTAATGGGAGATTTTAACGCCAAAATAGGACAGCCACAAATGGACGAACACACAATAATGAGGAACTACGGATACGGAGTAAGAAACAATAGAGGGCAAAAACTTATAGACTTTGCGATGGAAAATAAACTAGCTATTATAAACACCTTCTACAAGAAAAAAGCCAAAAGAAGATGGACATGGCGCTCTCCGGCCGGTCAATATAAAAACGAAATTGACTATATACTGTCAAATCACCCAAAATTGTTTCAAAATATAGAAGTTCTGAACCTAAACTACGCATCAGACCACCGTCCTCTAAGGTGTAAAATTAGGCTAACAACGCCGAAGAAAAATAGGACCAACTTTACAAATAATAAAACAAGTCAACTTAGAAACAAGGATGAAATAACAAAGTACAAAGAAAACCTATCAAGCTTTCTCTTGGAGCCATCAGGTCAACCCATCAGCCTTGAGAACAAAACGGTACAGACCTCCTACGTAAAAATAAAGACGGCCATCCAACAAAGTTTGATCCTTGCGAAACATAATACAGAAGATAATAAAAAACATAAAATATTACAAGACCGTACTCTAAAATTATTAAAAAGAAGACAAGACCTACAACAAACAAAAAATAAAACACGCTCATTGAAAAATGAACTCTCCGCACTGTACAAACTGGTTAATAGATATATCAAGAGAGACTATGCAAAATGTAGGCAAGAAATAATAGAGAAACACCTTGAGCTTCACGGCAGCTCAAAGAGAGCATACAAAGAACTCAGAACAAACCAATCCTGGATAGAAGGACTGAAAACCCTTAATAAAGACCTATACAATCGAACGGATATTGTGAATACAGCAACTGATTTCTACAAGAAACTTTACAGAGACAAAACACGAACAACTTACAAAATCGTAACAGAAACTGTAGACTGCCACTCTATAAAACCAATTCACAAAACCGAAGTAATAAACTCAATAAAAAAGCTGAAATTCGAAAAAAGTCCCGGATCTGACAATATCACAAATGAATCGCTAAAATATGGTCACCAAATTTTGGCAGAACCATTAACTGAACTGTTTAATTCTATACTTCTAAGTTCTGAAACGCCCATAGAATGGTCTGAAGCAGATATCGTTCTTATATATAAAAAAGGCGATCCAAAAAATATCAGCAACTACAGACCAATCAGTTTGTTACCAAATATATACAAACTTTTCGCATCCATTATAAATAATAGACTAAGCCCGATAATAGAGGCAAAACAATCTGTAGAACAGGCAGGTTTCAGAAAAGGGTACTCTACTATCGACCACATACACACCATAGAGTTAGTTATGGAGAAATATCAAGAATTTCAGAGACCTCTTTACATAACTTTTGTTGATTATCAAAAAGCTTTTGATTCAGTCATACACAAAAGTATATGGGAAAGCTTAAAAGAACAAGAGGTGCCAGATAAATACATAAAGGTGATTAAAAGCATATACAATAACAACAAAGGAAGAATAAAGCTAGAAACTTTAGGCCCCGCCTTCCATATAGAAAGAGGGGTAAGACAAGGGGACCCGCTCTCACCCACTATTTTCATAGCAAAACTCGAAAACATCATGAACAAATTAGATTGGAGTAAAACAGGACTCTGTATAAAAGGCACCTACCTAAGTCACCTGAGGTTCGCTGACGACCTGATCCTTCTGTCAGAGACAGTCAACGAGATGCAATTCATGATAGAATCTCTACAACAGGTGAGTGCGGAAGTTGGTTTGGAGATGAATCTAACGAAGACAAAGATAATGAGTAATACACGAAAAAGACCTATAACTATCAATCATCCCTTTAGAGTATGTAGAAAATTATACCTACCTGGGAAAAAGAATAAGTTTCGAGGAAAACAGTAACATTATAGAAATAGAGAGAAGGGTCCAACAAACCTGGAATAAATATTGGAGCCTAAAAGAAATATTTAAGAGTAACTTACCAATAAATCTCAAAGCTAAAGTTATGAACTCATGTCTACTACCCAGCTTTAACTTATGGAAGCCAGACCTGGAAATTCTCTACACAAGCTGTGAATAAAATCAATGTATGTCAAAGAGGTTTAGAGCGAAGCATGTTGAATATAAAGAGAATGGACAAAATAAGACATACAAAGATAAGAGCCGTCACTAAAGTTACAAACGCTTTAACTTTTGCCCGAAAACTGAAATGGAATTGGGCTGGCCATGTGGCAAGAATGTCTAGCAGAAAGTGGACCAAACGAGTTACCCAATGGAAAGGACCACCAGGCAAGAGGCGGAAGGGGAGACCCTTAGACCGCTGGGAAGATGATCTGAAAAGATCAGCTGGCAAAAACTGGCACTCCATAGCACAGGACCGACAACAATGGGCATCTTTGGAGGAGGCCTTTACCCAAACCGGGGTTCCTGTTAAATAAATCCTATAAATATATATTACTAACATAATTTAAGCTAACCTACTAACAAAATCAATATTTTTGGTTACTTTAATATAACAACTACCAACTATTGTAAAACAGGAAATAAAAAGGCTTTATTATTATTATTATTATTATTATTCATCTGTTAGCACATGATACTTTGATTTGTCAGTTTAAGGGTCTGTTTCACAATGTACGGATAAGTTCTACATAAGTTCCAAATTAGCTATTTATTACTTATTGGTAGGATAAACAATATGGTTGCGTCTCACGACTGTCAGATAGCGCTATTCATCACATAAAGTCTATCATAAGGTGAGTCCGATGAATGTCAAATAGCACGATTTATCTTCCAAATAATTTATGTGTTGCATAGCTATTTGGTACTTTATCCATACGTTGTGAAACAGACCCTAACTATAATTAATTCGAGTGTACTTATCAAGAGATGAAGACGAGAGAAACAAATAGTCACAGAATTATGTGTTCTTCTTTTGAGTGGAGCTAACAAAGTTACCAATTGAAAGTTAAAATTTTTGATGACTGACAAATAATCTCATACTCCTTTTATACTAATAAAAAAAAGTCTGGGCCTCAGATTTCTGTGTCTGTTTCGTGATCGTTTGTTTTTTCTATTAGGCAAGTAGGTGAGCTTTCTGTGCCAACACACAGGCCTCTGATTGAGGTTTAAGGCATTCCTCACGCTGATTTTCGTACGAGCTAGTTAAGTGAAAATCCATTAGTGCAGAACCGTGATACGAACACACGACCTTAGATCTAATTTGCAAAAATAGTTTGACTTTTTTAAGCTTTTCAAACTTCATTACAGTTTGACTAGAATATTATAAAATTTATAGCTAATAATTATATAGTTTTTTAAATATGATGTAATAAAAGGTTGGTGAAATAACACACAACCATTAAAAAACAACATATAATAATTAATCACGAAAAAAAATCGTCTAATACATTTGCGATTCACTCCTACAAAGTGACCGATAAAGTTACAAAATAATGTCAATAATATTTTCATTTTAGCTTCGACAAAAGCAAAATGACATCACCTAGGCGCGCCTAGACAATGTTATTAAGCAACTTGCGAAACAATATTAGACGAAGGCTTATGTTTCGTAAAACTTTATAAAGGAAAAATATTCTATTATCTTTAATAATTAACATTTAAACTACCGTCTATAGTGACACAATTAAAGACCCAAGACGGTTATGTTAATAAAAACATTTGAATAATATGAAATTATTTGCAAGAAATGTTTGCACAGACCAAAGAAGGGTTTCTGTGAAATCTGTGTGTGTATGTTAGCGTTTGTGTAACTATTATATATAGCATAGTTTTATGGCTTTGTACGGTATAATATATGCAGTATATAATACCACCTGGAACGCACCCTCAGTCCCTTAACTGTTCATAGAAATGAACATGCGCTTTTTAATACTGTATCTCCTTTTTAGTAAGAACTTCGCCTCCAGGTGGTGTTAAAAAAATTCAGTATTTTATTTGTCATTAGTACAGTTAATGACAGTGTTTGATAATTGTTTTTGCTTGTTTTAGGCGTCGCTAGCGTTTACACTTGCCAGCGAAGATGTACCAAAGAATAACCCAAAATATATTATAAATGACGAAGTTCGCGCAGCCAGGGACTACAATGGAAATGACAATGAAGTACTGGTTGACATCGAAGACGATGAGAAGAAACAGTATTACGAAATTAATTACGATACAAGTAAGATATTTAAATATGTTGATAGTTGAAGAAAAAAACCCAACTAAAAATTCAGTATTATTCAATAAGTTCACCGATCTTCGAGACTTAGTTGTAAGTAAGACTTCTGTATGTCGACTCTAAGGCTATGTTCACATGTAACGCGCGATCAATTTTGAAGAGAGTTCAGATGATGAGCGCTAATGCGCGTTGCGAGAGTACTCGTCAGTCTAGTTCGGTAGAACGTAGAAAATGGACGTGGAAGAGGCTATTATTTTGTGGTTATAATATAAAGAAAAATATAGAAAAAGAAAACGTACACATTGGGTTCATCCAACTTTGAAAAAAAATACAAATTATATTATATTTTTTAAACAAATTTGCTATATTCCAAATTGCTGGCCTTTTTTCTACTTCATCGATTAGTAAGTCGATGTCAATATCTTCAATTTCACTCATTTTAAATGCGAGAACAAAATATAATAACGAAAATTAACAAAATTACATGCGATCGCGATGAAAGCGCGCGTCAACGCGTGATCATCTGCGTCTAGAGACTTTTTCTCTGAGCGCCGCGTTGACGCGCGTTAACGCGCGCTCATTAGAACAGTTGTATGAAAATACCACAAAAATAAAATAAAATATGTTTATTATGGAACATAAGATACATGTATCACTTATTCCACGTCATTAAATTTGAAGGCATCCCTACTCATCGGCAAAGAAGACAGAGGGTGTAGGCCGAGAGAAAAAGCCGGCGTAAAAAACTCTCGGTACTCTTTTAAAACAGCAAATCATCAAACAACACTTATTTAAAACAAATATCGCAAATTAATTAGAAGTAGCCTGTCTAGCACTAGTCCCAGGCCCTTTTATCAACTAGATAATCGTTGACTTTATAGTAAGCCTTTTTACACAGCTTTTCTTTAACACATTTCTTAAATTTATTAAAAGGCAGTGATAAAAGAGCCTCTGGGATTTTATTAAAGAAGAGTATCCCTTTCCCCAAAAAAGAATTACTAACTTTAGATAGTCTAGTACGGGGAAATTGCAGCCTGCGTTTGTTCCGTGTATTAACATTGTGCGTATGTTCTATTCTAGTAAACTTATCACTATTTTTGTATACATACTACATAATATTTTCATAAATATATTGCGAGGGAAAGGTAAGTATATTAATTTCCTTGAATTTCTCTCTAAGAGATTCCCTACATTTTAAATTATAGATTGCACGAATAGCCCTCTTCTGCAGGATGAATATAGTTTCGACATCAGCAGCATGACCCCATAATAATAAGCCATAAGTCATTAAGCTATGAAAGTAACTAAAATAAACAAGTCTAGCTGTATCGACATCAGTTAGTGAGCGAATTTTTTTAACCGCGTAGGCTGCAGAACTAAGTCTCTTCGCCAATCCGTTAATATGTCTAGTCGCGCGATTTGAAAACGCGCGTCAAGTTTTTGCCATCTGAACATAGCCTAATGCGTTTTTGACAAACGGAAGTTACAATTAGCGCTAAAATACTTGACAATTATAATAATTACTATTTCACAAAAAAAAAAAAAATACTCCAATAAATTTCACAAAATGTACACTTCCAATTTTAGTTTTACTAGTAATTGACTTAACAATGCTGAGTGAATCATAGTGAAAGTGTGTTCGTCTTTAGACTGTAATTAGTGTCACAGAGTATTTAATATTCTTATTAGCAAATCAAATAAAATCAAATCAATATAAGACTTCAGTCAAAAAAACAATTAACTTAAAAAACATAGGTACTTCTTAACACAAACATTACTTGTCCTAGAAATATTTTTCAACTTATATAGTTTCTCGGAATTTTCTTCGTCAACAGTTGCATCTGCCTTTGCGATTACCTCTGGGAAAACAGAACTATGTAAATGCAGTCTTTATTTTAAATTGATTTCTCTACAGAATTTTGTAACTGAAAAGTTTTAAATATTTTCAGAATTCAGTTGCTTTTCTATTGTATACATTTTACAGTTTTATAGTTTATTTCACAATTATTTTAGATGTCAGAAGTCAAAGTCAAATCATTTATTTCAATTAGGCATATTTCAAAGGCTCTTTTGAAAGTCAAATGACTTTCGCTCTGTGTGTTTAAATTTAAAATAATTGTTAAGTAAACAAGAAATATCACGTTATTAATACGGTAAAGAGTACATTGGTAACGGTTTTAAATACCATCGCACTTTTTTGACAATACTAATTATTTAGGAGTCTCGGAGGACCTTAATTGGAACACCACCAAGTGAATTTTGCTCCGGAAACGCGTCAAAAAAAACGCGTTTTTTTTTTCACCTGGGGAAACCCGATTACGGGCCCCCGCGCCTGGGCAAGTGTGATTGGCGCGGGGAGTGTGGGGATCAAGGTCGTAAAATGCGATGGCCCCCATACCCACTAAAACCACCAGGGCCCAATACATTCCCATAGCACGTGTAGAGCAGTAAACAAAAGCAAAATAAGCAATATAGCAAAATAAAAAATCGGTCAGTCAGTGTTTAATTTATAGACATATTTGACAGCTTTAATTAGCTCCAAAAATGGGTCTTTTTTATATTTGTTATTGTTTCGCCGCCACAAATATTCATAGACATGATCTGAAAAATTTTCAGTGTTATTATAATTATCCTTTTTGAAAAATCTTTTTACTGCCCTCCACTGTGACTCAATCCTTTGAGTATGGGTTCCATCTTTAGCCACAAACGGGTTTTCAGGGTCTGAATGATTCACTTTTTGATGTATGTACCCATGGTCTGCCAGACAATCATAAGCTTTCCAAAAGTCAGTATGAATGATAGTACCAACTTCAACATGTTTTTGAATCAGAGGAAGTAATATATCAGCTGATCGAATATTATTTGGGCACACTTCCAATCGTAGGTCTTCAGATTTGTCTTCGATCATACCAAGGACCCAATAGCCCTCAATATGTCGTCCTACAACAATTAAAGAATTAGTTAATAAGCTTAATGAGTTAAATAAATTTTGTAGATGTGATAATAATAGGGTTATTGGACAGCTCTGGTTTTTAAATTACACTCTAGGAGTAAAACAGACTAATAACACATATAGTAAATATTAATTAATAGTGCTATAAAATAATTACCTCGATTATATTTTCTTTTCCCAAATTTAGATTCATCAATCTGGACTATCTTCCCTGGGCCACCAATCTTTCCTACCGCTTGAGTTTTTTCCATTTGATATATAACTATAGTTTCCCTACAATAACTATACCAATCACATATAGTGGCTCGGCTTAAGGATTTAAGTCTATCATCTTTATATGGATCTTCACGCATGGTTGTAAGATAGCTCCAATTTTGCGAAAACGCATATAATAAATAGAAAACATGAACTAATTCTATTTTAATATTTTCAAAAAATGTTCCTTTATTTCTAGGAACTTTAGTTTTTGTTCTGCAATTTCCTTTCGTGCAACACCATGAACCAAATGTTTTATTTCGTCGATTTAGCAATTTTCATGGGTTTACGATGTGTACTACATTGCTTTTGAGAATGCACTAAACCATTTTCTTCAGCGAATGCCACACACTGCTCATTGGTACCTAATTTTTTATATATTCTAATTAGATTCCACAATGTGATCACTTCCTCACTATTCAAGTCACGATTCACAACGGACCCATCGTCCTCAAAATCATTTTCACGAGTAAAACTTGTAGACGCCATCACTATAAATCTGAAAATGATCGCGAGAAATTAGTGTTGATTATGTATGTAGAGCCAAGTTTCAAAAAATGCAAATAAAATAACGCACTTTCACGTGAAAATAAAAAAGAAACAGATTTATAAAGTAAACTTTGCACTGTAAAACTAATTACCGCTAGTCTAGCATAAACCACATTCAAAATGGCCGATTAAGTTTATAAAATTAATAGGGATGTGAAAAATAATCGATTTTTTTTAAAGTGAAAATCGATTTTTGTATTCGATTTTAATATTAAAAATAATTGAAAATTCGGCGACCAAATATTCATATACTAACTCTAACCTAACCAATCTAAATAATATTTGTTTTTGTGGATAGCTCCGATCTAAATAGTAATTGTTTATTCAAGCCTCGGTTTCTCGGCGTCCTGGTCGCCTTCGGCGACCAAATATTCATATACTAACTCTAACCTAACCAATCTAAATAATATTTGTTTTTGTGGATAGCTCCGATCTAAATAGTAATTGTTTATTCAAGCCTCGGTTTCTCGGCGTCCTGGTCGCCTTCGGCGACCAAATATTCATATACTAACTCTAACCTAACCAATCTAAATAATATTTGTTTTTGTGGATAGCTCCGATCTAAATAGTAATTGTTTATTCAAGCCTCGGTTTCTCGGCGTCCTGGTCGCCTTCGGCGACCAAATATTCATATACTAACTCTAACCTAACCAATCTAAATAATATTTGTTTTTGTGGATAGCTCCGATCTAAATAGTAATTGTTTATTCAAGCCTCGGTTTCTCGGCGTCCTGGTCGCCTTCGGCGACCGAATATTCATATACTAACTCTAACCTAACCAATCTAAATAATATTTGTTTTTGTGGATAGCTCCGATCTAAATAGTAATTGTTTATTCAAGCCTCGGTTTCTCGGCGTCCTGGTCGCCTTCGGCGACCAAATATTCATATACTAACTCTAACCTAACCAATCTAAATAATATTTGTTTTTGTGGATAGCTCCGATCTAAATAGTAATTGTTTATTCAAGCCTCGGCTTCTCGGCGTCCTGGTCGCCTTCGGCGACCAAATATTCATATACTAACTCTAACCTAACCAATCTAAATAATATTTTTTTTTGTGGATAGCTCCGATCTAAATAGTAATTGTTTATTCAAGCCTCGGTTCTCGGCGTCCTGGTCGCCTTCGGCGACCAAATATTCATATACTAACTCTAACCTAACCAATCTAAATAATATTTGTTTTGTGGATAGCTCCGATCTAAATAGTAATTGTTTATTCAAGCCTCGGTTTCTCGGCGTCCTGGTCGCCTTCGGGAATATTCATATACTAACTCTAACCTAACCAATCTAAATAATATTTGTTTTTGTGGATAGCTCCGATCTAAATAGTAAAATTCAAGCCTCGGTTTTCATCCTACTATATTCATATACTAACCTAACCAATCTAAATAATATTTGTTTTTGTGGATAGCTCCGATCTAATAGTAATTGTTTATTCAAGCCTCGGTTTCTCGGCGTCCTGGTCGCCTTCGGCGACCAAATATTCATATACTAACTCTAACCTAACCAATCTAAATAATATTTGTTTTTGTGGACAGCTCCGATCTAAATAGTAATTGTTTATTCAAGCCTCAGCTTCTCGGCGTCCTGGTCGCCTTCGGCGACCAAATATTCATATACTAACTCTAACCTAACCAATCTAAATAATATTTGTTTTTGTGGACAGCTCCGATCTAAATAGTAATTGTTTATTCAAGCCTCAGTTTCTCGGCGTCCTGGTCGCCTTCGGCGACCGAATATTCATATACTAACTCTAACCTAACCAATCTAAATAATATTTGTTTTTGTGGACAGCTCCGATCTAAATAGTAATTGTTTATTCAAGCCTCGGCTTCTCGGCGTCCTGGTCGCCTTCGGCGACCAAATATTCATATACTAACTCTAACCTAACCAATCTAAATAATATTTGTTTTTGTGGATAGCTCCGATCTAAATAGTAATTGTTTATTCAAGCCTCGGTTCTCGGCGTCCTGGTCGCCTTCGGCGACCAAATATTCATATACTAACTCTAACCTAACCAATCTAAATAATATTTGTTTTTGTGGACAGCTCCGATCTAAATAGTAATTGTTTATTCAAGCCTCGGTTTCTCGGCGTCCTGGTCGCCTTCGGCGACCAAATATTCATATACTAACTCTAACCTAACCAATCTAAATAATATTTGTTTTTGTGGATAGCTCCGATCTAAATAGTAATTGTTTATTCAAGCCTCGGTTTCTCGGCGTCCTGGTCGCCTTCGGCGACCAAATATTCATATACTAACTCTAACCTAACCAATCTAAATAATATTTGTTTTTGTGGATAGCTCCGATCTAAATAGTAATTGTTTATTCAAGCCTCGGTTTCTCGGCGTCCTGGTCGCCTTCGGCGACCGAATATTCATATACTAACTCTAACCTAACCAATCTAAATAATATTTGTTTTTGTGGATAGCTCCGATCTAAATAGTAATTGTTTATTCAAGCCTCGGTTTCTCGGCGTCCTGGTCGCCTTCGGCGACCAAATATTCATATACTAACTCTAACCTAACCAATCTAAATAATATTTGTTTTTGTGGATAGCTCCGATCTAAATAGTAATTGTTTATTCAAGCCTCGGTTTCTCGGCGTCCTGGTCGCCTTCGGCGACCGAATATTCATATACTAACTCTAACCTAACCAATCTAAATAATATTTGTTTTTGTGGATAGCTCCGATCTAAATAGTAATTGTTTATTCAAGCCTCGGCGTTGGTCGCCTTCGGCGACCAAATATTCATATACTAACTCTAACCTAACCAATCTAAATAATATTTGTTTTTGTGGACAGCTCCGATCTAAATAGTAATTGTTTATTCAAGCCTCGGTTTCTCGGCGTCCTGGTCGCCTTCGGCGACCAAATATTCATATACTAACTCTAACCTAACCAATCTAAATAATATTTGTTTTTGTGGACAGCTCGATCTAAATAGTAATTGTTTATTCAAGCCTCGGTTCTCGGCGTCCTGGTCGCCTTCGGCGACCAAATATTCATATACTAACTCTAACCTAACCAATCTAAATAATATTTGTTTTTGTGGACAGCTCCGATCTAAATAGTAATTGTTTATTCAAGCCTCGGCTTCTCGGCGTCCTGGTCGCCTTCGGCGACCAAATATTCATATACTAACTCTAACCTAACCAATCTAAATAATATTTGTTTTTGTGGACAGCTCCGATCTAAATAGTAATTGTTTATTCAAGCCTCGGTTTCTCGGCGTCCTGGTCGCCTTCGGCGACCAAATATTCATATACTAACTCTAACCTAACCAATCTAAATAATATTTGTTTTTGTGGATAGCTCCGATCTAAATAGTAATTGTTTATTCAAGCCTCGGTTTCTCGGCGTCCTGGTCGCCTTCGGCGACCGAATATTCATATACTAACTCTAACCTAACCAATCTAAATAATATTTGTTTTTGTGGATAGCTCCGATCTAAATAGTAATTGTTTATTCAAGCCTCGGTTTCTCGGCGTCCTGGTCGCCTTCGGCGACCAAATATTCATATACTAACTCTAACCTAACCAATCTAAATAATATTTGTTTTTGTGGATAGCTCCGATCTAAATAGTAATTGTTTATTCAAGCCTCGGTTTCTCGGCGTCCTGGTCGCCTTCGGCGACCAAATATTCATATACTAACTCTAACCTAACCAATCTAAATAATATTTGTTTTTGTGGACAGCTCCGATCTAAATAGTAATTGTTTATTCAAGCCTCGGTTTCTCGGCGTCCTGGTCGCCTTCGGCGACCGAATATTCATATACTAACTCTAACCTAACCAATCTAAATAATATTTGTTTTTGTGGATAGCTCCGATCTAAATAGTAATTGTTTATTCAAGCCTCGGTTTCTCGGCGTCCTGGTCGCCTTCGGCGACCAAATATTCATATACTAACTCTAACCTAACCAATCTAAATAATATTTTTTTTTGTGGACAGCTCCGGCGCTACGGGAAATGCAGCCCCTCCACCCTTGCGTACCAAAGCACAGGCATTTTATTCAAGCCTCCGCAACCTCGGCTTTTTGGTCGCCTTCGGCGACCAGCCTCAGCCGCTACAGCTTTCATGCCTGTGCTTTGTTACAGCGGGTGGGGGCTGCTCTTCCTCCGCGCCTCCGATTATTTATATACACTCTAGGGGTAAGACAGACAAGACCACGTGGATAGTGGGGTGCTCTGATTCGGTTTTGGGTACTTTTTGGATATTAAAGTAAACACTTTATTCTAGTAAAAATTAAATAATATAGAAAGTTGCAAACAATGAAATACAAGTACTAATTAAAAAATACAGACGAGTAGGTATCGATAATTTCAAAAAATTTCGGAACCATATAATCTATCAACACGAAATTAGGTTAATTTCAATGTTGATTATTCTATAACTTTAAATTTCCAAAATGAGGAAATAATCGATAAATAAATAAAACGATTATTAACAATCGATAAATTAAAAACACGATTTTTTTAAGTGAACGTCACATCACTTATAACCAATAGAAAAGTAGAAAATGGCGGATTGTTTACAAATTTTAATACATTACACAAAACTTTAAATTTTTTATAAAAATATTTAGACGCGTATCCGGAGCAAAACTCACTTGGAGGTGTTCCAATGAAGGTCCCCCGGACACTCCTAGATAATTAGTATCGTCAAAAAAGTGAAGTGATATTGAAAACCCAACCCAAGCTCGAACTTATGCGCCAATTATAGAGTATAATATGTTAAATAAAATTCGAAATAAAAAGATTCCTCCTATTGAGTATTTAATACAGATAAAATTATTTATAGTAAAAATAGCTATAAAGAAATACAAAGCCTTTTCACCTAAGTAAGTTAAAAGTCTGAGAGCAGTGTTAGCCTAGTGGCTTCAGCGTGCGACTCTCATACCTGAGGTCGTAGGTTCGATCCTCGGCTGTGCACCAATGGACTTTCTTTCAATGTGCGCATTTAACATTTGCTCGAACGGTGAAGGAAAACATCATGAAGAAACCGACATGTCTTAGACCCAAAAAGTCGGCGGCGTGTGTCAGGCACAGGAGGCTGATGACCTATTTGCCTATTAGATTTAAAAATTATCATGAAACAGATTCAGAAATCTGAGGCCAAGACCTAAAGAGGTTGTAGCGCCACTGATTTATTTATTTTAAGTTAAAAGTCTAACCTAAGTAACGCCTATTTATGACAGAGCGTATATTTGATTGTACATCTATTTCAGGTGCGTATAGATTTGGTTACAATGTCGGCCCTAATGGTCAGTTTCACCACGAAAACCGAGGACCAGATGGCGTCACCTACGGTTACTATGGTTACGTAGACCCGGATGGCTACCTTCGAGCCACACACTATGTAGCTGATAGTCACGGATACAGAGTTGTTGAGCCAGAATCAGGCTATCCAGGACAACAAGGCCAACCCGGACAACCAGGCCAACCAGGCTATCCAGGACAACAAGGCCAACCAGGCTATCCAGGAACACCAGGCCAACCAGGCCAACCAGGCCAACCAGGCCAACCAGGCCAACCAGGCCAACCAGGCCAACCAGGCCAACCAGGCCAACCAGGCCAACCAGGCCAACCCAGTAAGCCAGACCAACCCGGCGGAATACTATCCATTGACTTTCTAAACTCAGCTTTGGGCTAATAACCGATCAGTTACAATAAATGTAACAAATATTTTACTAAGTAGTTGGTAGTATAATCATAATTTAATGTCACAATAAATACTCGTATTAGGTTGATCGATTAGAATTAAGATCTTGTACTTTTCAGATCTCAAAATTGTACTTTTTCAGAAAAGCAGGTAAATAAAACAAGAAATTTAATTGATTTTTTTTATTGTTTTTTTCTTTTGATTCAATTATCAGAATTATCCTATTCTATCAAATTGCCAATTAAACTTCTTAGCTCTTTCAGGACAAAAAAATACACAGTATTTCATCATAGGCATCATCATTAACAACATCCTTTGGCGAACAATAACACAATTACTAATAGAAACAATTATTGTGTTTATAAATACAATAAACAGATTCTAAAAATTGCCCATAGATGTCACCATTATGAAGTATTTATTATATTCATCAAAGTGTTACTTGTTGATGCAAAAGTCAAAAACCATTTATTCATGTAGGTAAGACAATGTACACTTATAAACGTGAAAAAATAAATATACATTAAATGCTTTTAATTTTACATTCACTGCCAGTTCTCAAATTAAGGGCGTAGAACGGAAAAGAAGAACTGGCAATAAACTCTCCGCCACTCTTTGTAACTCAATTAAAACAAATCAACGGCGCTACAATCTTTGTAGGTTTGGGACTCAGATTCATTCATTCTGTATCTCTAAGTAGGTGATCAGCTTCCCTCCCTATGCCTGATACACGCCGTCGACTTTTTGGGTCTAAGACACGCCGGTTATCTCACGATGTTTTGCTTCAACGTTCGAGCGATTGTTAAATGCGGTCATAGGAAGAAAGTCCTTTGGTACACAGCCGGGGATCGATCCTACGACCTCAGGGATGAGAGTCGCATGCTGAAGCCACTAGGGCAAAACTTTTGTTGCAATTATGTGCTGGGATTCGTACCAAAACTGAAAGTAATCTTACTTTGTTTCGACGAATATGATAATTAAATTATTCAAATTTAATACCTGTTTATCAATAATGTGACTAAAGCTTCTTTTTCTAATTAGTCGGACCTAATATAATTGCTTTGAAATTTTAATTACTAATTAATTAATTGTAATAATAATTACCTAATAAAAGATTACGTTGAACAAAAGGATAAGGTTATTATAATTACTTAATTAGGTTCCTTTAATATATTTTTGATAATTATATCGTAGTGATATATACGGGTGTAATTTTGGGAGACTTTCATTGCTAATTTGGCAGTTTACGCTATACTATGTCTAAAAGCTTCTAGCTCTAATTTGTTACACCTACATAAAACGCAAACAAGGTAAAGTATATTTTCTATAATTAGAAAAAAAAAATTATTTGGATGATAATATTTATATTTGATATAAACATACTTTTATTTTTTCAGATGTGTGTATTTGCAATATTGTGTTTCGCTGCGATAGCTACCGCACTACCTCTTGATAAGACAGCTTTCAATAATATTACTGATATCCTGAGTACTGAAAAGCTACCAATAGAATCAACAAATTTGCCTCAATCACATGATAATTTGAATCAAGGCAAATTTGTTGCAAGTAATGTTGAAAACTCTGGTGAACTTAAAAATAACTCAGACTATCATGATGGGAGGGGAGACACACCTCTGCTTGATTTGGGTTCATATGAGGAACAACATAATAAAGAAAAAGATATATCGTTGAATAGCAACCACGAACATATTATAAAAAATGAAAAAATGGAAAACAATATGACTAATGAGTTTGCAGAACCTAAGTCAACTGATAATGTTCCAATCACAGAGACAAACACAGTATTAGGAGAAAGTACTACTTTATCTGTCTCTACTGAAAAGGAAGAACAAACATCATTAGTAACATCTAACTCTCTTCAGGAAATACGAGGATTAGAAAACCAAAAGACTATCTCTACGCCTCTACCTCTGATTGATATTCAACAGAAACAGTTGAAAGAAAATATATTTTCACCAACACCCAATTCTAGTCCACAAAACAAACAAGTGTCAGAAACACAAGAGATAACATCTTCACCTGTTCCTAAATCTGATAGTCAACAAAAAGAACAAGAATTCAAAAGTGAAGCGAGTAAAGTGAGTGAAGCACCGAAAACGCCTTCATCAATTCCTGAATCTATAAGTCAACCAAAAGAACAATTACAAGATATAACGACGAAAAGCTTTCCAAAATCTCAGATTCAATCAAAGGGAGAAATCTCAGTAAGTAAACTTAAAACCGCCTCACATTTACCCGACAGTGAAACTCAACAAAGCAATCAATCATTAAAAAAACAAATAATGCCTTCTACAAATTTACTTGCTTCAGATTACGGTAATTCAGAAAGACAAGAAGTAATAGAAGGTAAACATAAAATACATTCCTCATTACCTGAATTTAAAAGTAAAAAAAAAGAACAAGTACTAAAAGGAAAAGAACAAACATCTCCACTGTTATCAGCATTCAATAATAAAAAAGGACATGTAATACCCTTATCTGATTCTCATGTTCTACAAAAAGAGAGAGGACCAAGTGCAGAAAAGAGTTATCTTGCAAATAAGCTAAAAGGACACAACATGAAACAAGAATATGAAGCCGTAGCGCCTGTACACATACTTGATAATCAAAAACAAAAAGTACCAGAAAGGGAAGAGATCACTTCTTATCCTATATCTGATATTGAGAAAGAAGAAGATGAATTAGGAGAAATATATAATTGTGCAGAAGAAAGAAACCCTTGGTTTAACGTAGCCGTGCCTCCTCTGTTTTATGGAAATGGACTTCAGGCACCTGTTCCGGTAGACCTTTCACCACCTCCAATTTTCTTACCATATCCCAACCCCTTCTTCTATAAACGTCCGCTTATAAGATATCCTAATTTTGTGATTGTTTAAAGAGAGTATCAATTAGAAAATAAAATTTAAAATGAAAATGTCTTTTTATACTTTTAACTGCCACTAAACGAGATTGATTATAATTACGTAACAAAACGTATAACGTATCGTTTCGTCTTGGTTATATCAGTGGATTGTAAAAATAAGTTCAATTATATTTGTAATTAATTACCAATATACCTACCTAATTCCAAAAAGGTGTTTGGTAAAAGATGTTGAAAAATATTCTAGAGCATGTGATGTTTTTCCAAACTTTAGTAATGGAATAGTTCATTAGCTGTATTATCAATATTTGAAATAAATGGTTGTAGTAATTATTATAAGAGTATAAAATGCACTGAAGAACAAAATCAATTGAGTATTGATTTGTATCTATCAATAAAGGAATAGCGATTTTTAGGTAAGACAATTCATGTTTAATTTAATAAGTTCAAAAAAGTGATGAGCTGTTTAATCATATCGAATTTTTTTAGCAGTAACAGATTTGATTAATATTAATAATAATATTTATTTTCTCACAATTCTCTTGATCTAAAATCTTCATACACTCTAACAATTCTAGATTAGGACTTAACTCTATGTGACCCTTTTTGTACACTTTGATAGAACCATTTTGAAGATACTAAATATTTCGACTATCTTTTTATGTTTAGATGAAGTACGTCGTCATTTTTTGGTTAGTTGCTACTGCAGCAGCTCTACCATCTTCAGAGAAAGATGCCTCTATTCAACTAGGCAATGATAGAGATGGTGCCGATGTTGCGGCTGGGCCAGGTATAAATCCCACAACGATCGGATCTTTTAATCAGCAATCGAATATTAATAACCTGGAGAACCAAGAAAAGGATACAGAGAATCTCCACGAAAAAGAAAACGAAGAAGAAAGATTTGAAGAATCAGTTCAGCCAAATCTGGTTAATGGAGAAAATCTATATACCAATGCTGCCATAGAGCCAGAACCAATAGTTGCCATACCTAGCCCGGTATATGAAGACGCATATGTACCTGTCCCATTCAGACGGCCATCCATTTTCTCAGGATTATTTTCTTTTCTTCCTTCATGGGTTACATCGTTTCCCTCTAAATGGCCTTTCAAAAAACCGATTTTTAACCGAGCATCTATATTATATCCAGAATATTATCCTGATGATGAGATTGAGCAAATTATTTTCTAGCATGGAACCGTATCAGCATTTTCAATGGTCCATACTCAAAATTTAACATCTGAATATTGAAATCTAAGAAATTGTCATTGATGATGTTTTAATAAAATAAAAATATTATTTTTATTAGGTATTTATTTATTACAAAAACCGAAATAAGTGGGTGGTATTGTATAAATATTTTAAACATATTTATTACATGAATTTCATATTTTTCTTTCAAGATAATCTTATACTATATAAGCTGTAAATAACAAAAATAAACACCAAAATATCAAATTTTGGTTTTGTAATCAAGCTAGACTTTGTTATAATTTTCTACAAATAACCTAATAAATCTAGTTTTAATATTTAGGTAGGTAAGTGTAATTTAACTAAACTATGATTTAAAAAAAACTATTTTTTAAAGGAAGCCCTAAGTTCACATAACATCTCCGATTAGGCATGGAGTAGCTCATAGCTTTTACATGTAGTTCATATAAATCACATAACTTTAACTTTAACCGCTTAATAAAAAAAATTTGGATATAAATAAATAGAAACTTTTACTACAATTTATTTATTTATTAACTAACACTATTTCCCAAAACCGTCATACCAGGGTGAAAGTGTTGGGGGAGGTGGAGGAGGACGCTTAGATTTTCCTGTTGACTGATTCCCAGATGTAACGTTTTCATTGTTTTCTAAGGTAGACGTAGTAGATATTACTTCAACTGTAGGACTTGTCGAGCTCGTTACTGTTGTTGGTTGTGCACTCGTTCTGATATGTCTTAACTTGTTTCGATAACGCATACGACGTGGACTGCTTGACGTATGATTAGACTGAGAGATCTCAATCGTAGTAACAGTTTTAGGACTATCATTATTTATAGTTGTACTATTGTTGGCCTTTACCTGATTTTCCTCTAATGTTTTTGGTAAGGATGACACATTTTCCACATATCCTGTAATATTGGTAGGTAATTCAGAAACCAATGGTGGTTTTGAAACATCTACATGAGGATTTATTACTGTTGGAGTGATATTTCTATTTCTATTCCATTTTCTGAATTTTGTTTTTGCACGATATTGTCTAAATGGCGAGGTTGTTGTAGTACGATAAAGAACATTCTCAGAGCTTGGAACCGAGATTTGTTTTTGTGTTTCTTCAATTGGGTTTGAAATCCTGTGATTTCCGTGCCGACCTCTGAACGTTTGTTTTGTGTCGCGATAAGAGGTAAAACGACTTCGAGGAGTGCTGGTTTGAACTTTTGTGTT
Source organism: Pieris melete (assembly GCA_963693345.1). NCBI lineage: Eukaryota > Metazoa > Arthropoda > Insecta > Lepidoptera > Pieridae > Pieris > Pieris melete. The sequence goes on along the minus strand of CAVNZK010000131.1, from coordinate 485,225 downwards.
ATAATGGTCTCCAAGTCGCTGAAATAATGTTGTTGACAGTGTGGTAGTAAGATCTGTAATTGGAATGTCAGTACTAATTGTAGAAACATCATCTTTTTGTATAGGTATACTTTCATTCGTGTTCAAATCTTCGACTTTTCCTGGTTTTATGTTTAAAGTTTTATTCTTCTTTAATTTTCGTCTTCGAAGGCGCCTTCGTGGTGACTTTACATTTTTATTTCCATCGTTGCTTATTAATGTTATATTCATTTTGGAATCGGTCTGAGTTGTTAAATTTGTGAGTAGATGACCTTTAATACCTCCAAGCCTCATTTCAGTACTAGGTTCTGAAGTTTCAGTGACGACAGGCGATAAAATAATGTCGTTTGGTTGAATACTTATATTTGTTTCTTTTATTGGATTGACCGTAGATTGATGGTACAATAGAATTTTATCTTCACTCTCTTTTAGAACCAGCTCACTTTTTGGTGGTTCACTTGCTTCTGTAGTTCGATCATCGATGATTGGTGATGGTGAAGGATCAGGAACTATGATTAATTCTTCAACAAGCAGTTTTGGAACGTTGTCAACTGTGTCATTCATTTCCCACTTAAGGCCTCCATCAGATAGCAAAAGAATTTCTATTAATGGGGATGAAGAAGGTATTGTGGTAGTTTCTAAGTAATTATATTTAGTAACCATCATAGTAGGACTCTCTTCATTGGGTTCCTCGATATGTAGTAACTCTGTATTTTCAGCATTTTTTTCTAATTTCAACCAGGAATTGTTATCATTTTCTTCTTCATTATCAGACTCAGGAGACTTCTCGTTATTTTGAGTATTTGGTCTCACATCGATACTTAAAAGTGATTCTTGAGGTGATACCATATCATTTAAAACAGTCATTGTAGCTTCTGTCACATTTCCCGCAGTTATTTTCATATTATTTGTATCTTGCATTAAAGGTAGTATAATAGATTCTTGCGTGACTTCAAATAGCTCCGGTAACTTGTCCAAAACGTCATCATCATGTTTGACTTGGGCCATATCGTTTTTTATAAGATACTCCTCTGGTGTAGAATTAGTTTTAATAACTGTTCCATTAATAACTTGATCGGGTTCAGCTAACGATATGTTACCTTCACTTTCCTTTTGTATATGAAATATTTTCCTTCTTGCAATTGGCTTACGTACTCGAAAATAGTGTCGAATATTTTCTTTTTCTACTGGAACTTTAGGTACATGATCCGTGTTTTGTTGCTTGTATCTAAAAAATATTGTTGAACTAGGATTTTGTGCAAAACCTGGTTGGTAGATAGCGTTTGAATAATCAATAGGTTTTAGGGTGGGTGCCTCTCGACCATCAAAGCCATTTTCGTAATTCAAATTCGACTCTTCACCCACTACAATTAAAGCTATCCATGACAGGCTCAATATGAAGATCTTCATTTTCCTGAAAAGATAAATACAGTAAAATATACACCCAACAAAAGTTAAATACAATAATATTCAATATTGAAGGGACTACTCACATTGCAAGCAATTTGTAATATGAAAGACTTAAGGTAAACCAGGATCTTTTATTTAAAATACATTGGTAATTAAATAATTTAATTACTGTACATAGTTAATCACTGAGTTTTGTGCAAATTACTAACTATTCCTGTTATTTACAATTTATTAATGTATAACTAATTAATACATGATTTCTTATTAAAATGACTTATAAACAATTAAGTTAAAATGATGAAAGAAATTGTCATCACACATCACATTATAAATGGTATTTTTATTATTGTAAAGTTTATTTTTCCATACATACTGCATGTTAAGAGAAAACACTTTGCAACAAATATTTAAAATAACCATTTCAGTGTTATTGGAACAAGTCGTCATTATTTTCGTATAACAAATATTTTGATTTAGATAATATAAAAATATTCAATGACAAATTATTCTCAATAACTTTAAATAAAACCCATATAAAGCAACAAGATTTAAGAGAGAAGAAAATCAGTTAAGGTACATTTTTATCTCAACGATTTCTTTGGTTGACTCATACCATCGAACTCAGCATGCATCGTATTCAAGATATTAATTTGTTAAGTATTTATAGAAAGTAATTAATAATTTGTGCTCTTAATAAATACGTAATAGCTATTAATAAATTAAAATATTTTCTTATGACTAACTTAGCTATATGTAGTGGCTAAGAATTCGTTCGAAGATCGCGTTTGTCTCTATCATTTTTATTAAATACTGATATGAGGTGGTAACTATCATGGTCGAATTAAATTAATATTAATTAATTGGCCTAGGATCGTAGGGTGTTGCATCATGGCCAACATATCTATTATTTTTACGAATTTGAAAACCTTGCCCTGGTGCGGTATTGTAATATATTACTCGTCGAATACCAAATGGATCGACATAACCAAAACTACCAGTTCTCTCATCCGAGTCTCGTGTTTGCTCTTCGTGGTACTGTTTTGGTAGGTAATAGCGGAAACCATTTCGCCTAAAGGCTACACCATCGTATCCCGGAAATTGGCGAGTGTAGCCATCACCGATTTCTTGACCCTGCCTTTGTTTTTGTCGCCCTGCGTCAGCGTGCCTATATGAGTTTGGATTAAAGACATCATAGCGTTTGTATGGAGTACTATCACTGGCGTAGTATCCGTCAATAGAATTGGACCCGTCATAATCATAAGGACTCTGAGATGAAGTCGCTTCTTCCGATGTTATGGGGGGAACCGTTGGTCTGAAGTCATATGTTGATGAATCGATGGAGTTAGGCGATACTTCGACTCGAGGCGTTGAAGATGGAATGTATGGTGATGGTGTAGAGGAAACCGTCACTTCTGGATATTCTGGAGTTTCTAAGGTCGTCGATGGGGAGAGAGGAGATTTAGTGGTGGTACTAAATCTTGGTGTTCCCCGATTTGGGTGTGGTGCAGCCGGCGCCGGTGTAATGTTAAATCCAGAGTCAGTTGGCGCTGTTTTGGCTATTTTCAGTGACTCCTGAAACATAATTTGTAAAGATTTTAATGATTTCATTTCAGGCATAATAATTTTAACTAAATCATAAGGTCTCAGATGTTATAGATAATAAAAAACGACGGGTTGCCCTCTGGGAGTGCCGGCAGAAGTGAAAACTTGAATATTACCGTTGTGCATTTTTGATATTTTGGAATGGTTAGGGAATAATTTTGCACGAATTGCTTTAATTATCAGTATAAAAGTAATATCATTTATGTGGTAGAATACAATATTTATTTATTGCGCTATCGTACACAAACATGACAATTTATATTACATTAAATACGCTAGCTGTCTACTCTCCATCCGTCTTACGAATTTTCGATCACGATGTCAGGTCGCGTGTCCTGACGCGAGTTAATAATTTTTTACCCATTCCAAAAAAAAGTGTACAACGCCGCTAAAGAAGTTTTCACTTCAAAAATCGTTATTAGATGGCGAAGCATACAACAGGTGATTTACACTATGACACCCAAGCCATTGTCTACAATGTCCAGGGAAGCAATAATTGTTTCGCATACGAACTCATAAAAAGAGGCAAAGAAGCCTGACGAATAACAAAATAGGCATAGAAATTTGCTGCCTTTTTGCGGGGTTACAATTTTCAAACACTACGTTTGCTATGCTATTTAAATATAGAAACTGGTTGAATCTGGTTCGTGGGTTCGTCGTAGTGTATAAACAACATTATTTACAAACCAAATTATACTCACTCCAATTGAACGATCGCCCACATATACAGTCTTTGATTTGTATATTCTGTAGCCTTGGTCGTCAGCTATGTAGTCTTGTAACCGAAGGTAGCCATCGGCGCCTACCCAGCCAGTTGTTCCTGAAATCACATTTATAAATTTTAAGCTATAGTTCATTTTTTACTATGATAAAAAGAACGTGTGTGTACATATGTACACGCGTTAGAAGTTATACTTCTTTGGCGTAATCATTTTCTTCGAGTATTATAGAGGGACGTTTCCCTCTTCGAATTGCATTTTTCTTGTCCATTTTAATGGTCACTTCCAATTGAAACGATATAATATGTACTTATCATGATATTTTACAATAAACACCCAGAAACATATTTTCGAAATCTTTCATTGAACTAGTTGACAATTATTGCTCAAATATAAATAACAGGCGCTAACACAGCTGTTTCAAATTTTAATTTTGTTACGCCTATTCTAAAGTTGTAATATCTTGTTTATTTACTGTACTATGTATACATTATTTCATCGTTTCTCAAGCGTTAGGTCAAATTTTTTTAAAAGGGGATCGCAGTGTTTTAGAAAATAATAAATACATATTACATGTAGGTACAAAAGATGGGTTTATTAAAGGAATAATTAATTATAGTGTAGTGTTATAAATCTAAATATTATGATGTAATAAATAACGTGTGTTACTTAACTTTTTGGTTTTTCGTGGGTCGCAACATAAAATTACGATTATATACATATAATAGGCATACTGTATGACGTGTCATATTAACATGATTAGGAACGTAAAAGCTTGCTAATCAAATCAAATATCTTCACCATTACATAGCAATTAAGGTTGAACCCCAGTAATGTACCAAAGATTATTTTACGATTTACACATTTAAGAATTAGGGTGAAGAAAGGTACTAATATTTAAGCGGCATATTTATTTCAATTTGGGTTGGTTTTCATATGAAGTCGGTTAAAGAATGATAAATTTAAAACATATGATGCAAATTTTGCCACTGGATAATATGTGTGGTATATACGAGTATACCATACGTTATATGGATAAATTGAGTAGACGAATCTATAGTCTAGTCCGGTGTTTCCCAACGGGGTCCACGCCCCACAAGGGGGCAATTTGATTATTAAGGGGGGCATTCGAAATTTATAAAAAATATTTGGAATTATTTAGTAATTTTACTTACGTTAACAACTTCCTCGTAATTTCTGTAAAATAGGTATAGTTTATGTTATTTTTTTTGAATAGGGAGATAAGAATTTTAGTAACGCTAAGGTGGGACATGGCACAAAAATGGTTGGGAAACACTGGTCTAGTTACTCACACAAATTGGTCAACAGTTACGAGTATGAAATAAAAAATCACTGACCTACAACAGAGCCATCTTTTAACCTCCTCTCTTTCCTATATTGGCCATTGTGCGTCTGATACAGGAAATATCTCTCGTCGTCTTCGTCTGTCTGTATATGGAACTGATCGGGATATTGTTGCGCGCTGTATCCGTCCAATGCAGCTAGTGCACTGTAAGCTAACATCTGAAATAATAGTAATTTAGTATTATTTAGTCGTCTCTTAATAGGTTTAACTGAGGCCTTTGCATAAATATGTAAAATCTAGCTAAATGCTAGATTCTAAACTTTATACATTTACATAATCATTTATTAAAATTGGCTGTGCCAAAAATCAATCTGTAACTATTTAGGAAGAATTACGGTTATTTAAATGTGTCTTAAAATTCTAAATACGTTAGCTGTAAGTTGGCGTGATGCTGGTGTTTTGATAGTACGTCAATCTCAAAGCAAAAGGGAATACTAAGAAGCGCATGAAGATAAGCTTCATTGTAACTGAAATGGGTGGTGAGAATGTGAAACAAAAGACGCAAGGCGCAGTGTTTGATTGTGGTTCGATAAATGGACATCATGACGGATCAAGTCGCATGCAGAATCGCCTTTCATTTTTACATTGACACCCTCTCGACTCGCTATTAAATCAAAAAAATCCCCTGTATTAATTACGAAATTATTAATATTTACACAAAATTTATTCCACTGGTGTATAAGTAGGATTACATGATTAGTTTTCGGTAAATGGAACGTATCTCTCGAAGAGGTTATCTGATGATCTTAAAAACCGTAACTAGTATTTCTTTCGATCATGTTGTACATTACACGTAGGAACTGCTGTCAGAGTTCGTGTGTCAGGATTATAACATAGATATAGGAATAGATTGATTTATTACGAAACTATATAACCTAGTCTGTAAGATTATATACATATCGCCCATATAAAATTATTATATTATGTGGTAGTGACGCACTCTCGCTGCAAAATATATCCCTATGTCATATTTTATTTGGCTCCGAAGGCAGTTTCAATGCCTCATTTAATTGGCAATGTTTCCAATTAATCACTGACTCAAGCGTGGGTGGTTGTAGGTAGGTATTTAAGCTAAATGTGTCAAGGGACCAAACTGTAGTATAAATAATTGTAGGTTTAGGTACACTCCATATATCTTAAGGCGTTCGTGATTAGGCTGATTCTCTTAACTAAACCGGACGTAGTATATCTTTGCAATGCCCGGACTTCATTGTGATTCTTCGGGTTTTTAATTAAGAATCTCTGTTACTAATAGATGTGTTTTCATTGGAGATAATATTGTATTTATTAAACGTGAACTTAATATGATAGTTTTTTTTTAAGTACACCGCACTTCAACAGTATAAGGTACAATCTATATATTCTAAAATAAACAAATACGGTGAACAAAAATTTTACAAAAACACTAGCTGACACGGCAAACGTTGTTTTGCCATTTATATTATTTCTAGGATTTTTTTTTAATTCAATAGAAATAACTATCTACTATAATAAAAATTGGGGTTGATCGAAGAGGGGTGAAAGTTAGGGGTTGTATGTATTTTTGCATGCTGTGTCATATAAAAATAAAAACTTTAGAGGTGTCCAGGGACACCCGGATGGAACGAAATTCCTTTCGATTAATTTATATGTTAATTGGAATCATAACAGTATGATAGATTTTCTCGACACCAATCTTACGACGAAAAAAAAAAAAGCTAACATCACGAGGTGTTCTCAGGTGGTCACCCATCCAAGTACTGACCTCGCCCTACGTTGCTTAACTTCGGTGATCGGACGAGAATTGTGTATTACAATAGCAAATAGCAAAAAAGTTACGTGACAACTTTTCGTAAGAATTTTTTCCGTCTAGCCCCCTTTCACAACGCGCGATAAGGCTCTTCGTTCCAATAAAAAAATGGTCTAAAAAATAAAAATAATTGTTTTGGGGTGGACACCCCTTATCACTTAGGGGTTTGAAAGATAGATAGTAGCCGATTTTGACCCTTACTGAATATGAATAAAAAATCATAAGAATCGGTCAAGCCGTTTAGGAGGAGTATGGGAACGAAAACGAGAATTTTATATTATGTAATCTAATCAAAAAAAAACTTTCAACTAAAATGTTAGTTTTTACTAGTAATTTCCGATTAAAAACTATTAACCATCCATTACTTATTCGATTAACAATGCGAATTAGGTACACGATTGGCGTTTAACAAAGCATCTTTTAAAATTAATCAGCAGTATTAACCAGATTATTATCATCATGTAAAAATAATATTAATACATCATACAAGCACGATAGCATTCTTAACGTTGTATTATGGTGCCGTATGTGTGTAATTTAAAATTCTATACGTTACAAAGGTAAATTAGTAACAAATACAGCAGCTTTTCTCGCTCAACGAATAAGTATCGTCGAGGCGAGCGAGGAAATGCTGCCAGCGTTAAATGGAGCTACAGGTACCAAACTTTTTAAATTTGTTTAAATTTTCTATTTATTAAATTTTAATTATTATTATTACTATGCAGGTTAAGAAAATCTTAAATACTGTATATATTTTTAAATTATATAAGCTGAAGCTATACTAAAATAAATAATATATCTATACTAATATTATAAAGAGGAAAGATTTGATTTTTTGTTTGTTTGAAATGAATAGGCTCCGAAACTACAGGACCGTTTTCAAAAATTCTTTCACCGTTGGCAAGCTACACTATTCCCGAGTGACATAGGCTTTGTTTCATTTTCAAAAAAATTAGGGATGCTTACTTACTAAAACTTGAATAATCTAAATCAAGGTGTAAAAAAATAAACAAAAAACTTCCTTCAATCGCGTGCGATGTATTACAATTTTTCAGGACACATCACTATCTATAAAAAATGTCGCTACAGCATGTCTCTATCTTTTATAGAACGTCACAATAAGCGTCCTTTAATTATTATTTTTTAAATACTACTAGAAAAGGCTTTATAGGCTTTATTCGTACCTAGGTATTGATCCTTATCAAAATAAATACCAACGTTTCACATAAGCTACAATTTAATGGCATAACCACCAAAAAAGCATGGTGGATTCGTGTTCTCCTGCCGTTTCTCTTGAATAGTTTACTATTATGTAATATAACAATATCTTAGCCACAGCAACGCTTGGCCGAGTCTACTAGTCAATAATAAGCGTTTAAAATGATATAGCAACACCAATAAATTTTACGACCAGGACGTACTTGTTTTATTATGATAGTTTTAAAAGATCGCATATTTAATCTTACTTAGTTCTTAGAAATGGATTTTACGTGTTTTTGTCAATTTAAGCGTTTTTTGCGTGGTAATATTCGTGATGTGCAGAATCCGTGAAATCGGGTAATCGTCGTTAAACAATGGATTTACTTAAAGCTGGAATGTAATTGAACAATAGTTTGTAAAAAGATGTTCAAGGATGCATTAGCTAATTAATTTTGAAGACACGGAAATATAATTAAGTATTATAATTATGGACTCATTACAATATCAAAACCATTTGTCTATTCCCATGAATACAACACTAATTACATTCGACTAAATTAATACGTGGTATTATCAAAATTAAAAATACAAATGACATGAGTTCAGGGTTTTCGCAGTTTTAGTTGTTGCGATATCATAGACTCGCACAATCTCGCTGTAATGCACGCAAAACGGAATAATAAATAGTAATATCAATATATATATATAGCCGTTTTAATTTGACCTTAGACAAGACTTGAGTTTGTCGACTCATTGGTCTAGTGGTTAGTACGAATCCATGGATCCCGGGTTCGATCCCCGGCTGAGACGAACATCGATGTGATGAGCATTTGGTGTTGTGCTTAGGTCTTGGGTGTTTAAATATGTATTTATACGTCTATCTATCATATGTATGTATATCCGTTGCCTAGTACCCATAACACAAGCTTCACCAGCTTAGCATGGGACTAGGTCAATTGGTGTGAATTGTATAAAAAAAAATTAAAATAATGTATGTTAACACCACTATGACACTAGATGGAGTTACTCGTTTAATAGAAGCCGCTATTTATATTAGCCATAAGTTGTTTTTATTATTATAATATTGCATATCTACGGTCAAAGCCTTTAAGGTCAACAGCAAGATTCCATTCATAATAAAAATATATATATGGTTATTATATTGTTTATGTAGGTAAGGGGAAGATTTTTATTCTGTACTTCGGTCACTCCGGAGGAAAGTGACTCAAGACCGCCCAAGCTGAGGTCCCCCGAACCTCACAGCTGAAGCCCATGCGCTAGTCATGGGAAAAACTCATTTGCAGTGTTGACTTGTCAAGGGCCTACAGGGCAACAGTGATATTCAATTCATTATTTTTTGATTTTCATCTTGCAAGCAAAAACAATTGTTTAGTTACCTACTTTATCTACTATATAAAAATAAGTCGGGTTTTCCTTCCTGACGCTATAACTCCAGAACGCACGAACCGATTTCCACGGTTTTGCATTCGTTGGAAAGGTCTTGGGCTCCGTGAGGTTTATAGCAAAGAAAATTCAGGAAAAATTTCAACAGAAAAGCGGAATCACCAAACGAAATGTTACATAAATCGAAGCCATCTGGTGGCGAAACGGAGTTCGCCGAGTTTGCTAGTATTACATAAATTTACACTATCAACTATGCAAATTTATGGATGCATTTAATACTTAATTTTACACATTAATCATTCGTACATAATAAAATAATTAAAAGAAAGGAAAGTTTTTCGTCGAAACTGATACTAAATTTTTAAGATTATCAAAGAAAATGTTTCTGTCCTATTCCTTATTTCATTATTGAGAGTCAGTGTGTTAAGTGATGGATCAAGCGTTTATTTATCGTGTCGTGTTGTCTTTTGCATTTTAACGCGATTATTATTAGCTTCATATACGAGGAACTAGGATTGAAGGTAAAAGGAGAAACTGTTTGAATAACAAAGAGATGAGTCTATAAAGACCTCGGTACGTGAACTGGGAACTGAATAAGAAAATTGATTTATCTATAACACGGATGACGGACTTCGTCAATCTTCTATATATCGTCACTGTAGAATGATAACCGTGTCAAAAAAGCATTTATGTTTTATTCTTAGACTCTTAAGGGTCGATTCGACCAAACTTCAATTTATACACGAGTAACTATACCAAGAATAATCTATTCCATGATTTTAATCTCGAGTAAATCCATAGTCGTTTGTCCACGTAATCGATAGTATAATTGTGCTAGGAATAACAATACGCGAATAGCAAGAGAATGGTGAACGAAAATAAAACTCGGCAAATAAATGTTGTTCTACAACAGGACAGTGTAAGAGCATACGTCATGTCAACTCGATTTTGCCGTATTATAGTGTGAAAAAGCTATTAAGCTATTAAGCTATTAACAGGTGTCAAACGACAACAAAAAGTTTTTATTTCTTGTTTGTTTGAGGCTTTCGTCTAAAAAGGAACTTCTGTTGAGCCCAGTTGAATTTCATTCTAATATTATAGAAATAAAAAATCTAAAAACAAATAAATAAATAATAAATTGTTTAAACGTTTCATTATACAATGCTAGACTATTAATTTAGTGCGTTGCGTTGACTTGAAATTAAAACACAGAATACATATTTGTGAAATGACAGCAATCAGCTGATTGGACTGACTGACGCCATTAAATTATTCTTGGAACAGCTGTTATTCCGTGCCAAACGGCGGTATAGTATCAATTCCCGAATAAGCCCACTATTCTTAGAATTTGTAGTTGGTAAAACGTAAAATTGATTTACTCTCGATTAACTGACGATTTATTCTAAGATTAAGATTTACTCTTGTTTGGTCGAATCGACCCTAAGTCATTTAACTGGTATAATCTAATGAAATAAGGGATTGGTTACGAATATTGACGAAAAGTAACATTTTTCGTTTCCTGTATAGTTTCCAATAGCGTTACAACCTTATAGTATAGGCCTCAGATGTATGTATACGTGTCGTGATCATTTATTTTTCTTAATAGATGACCCTACTGTGCCTGACATACGCCGTCGACTTCTTGGGCCTAAAGCATATCAGCAGTGGCGTAACAATACGGTGGCAGGGCTGGCAAAATGCCACGGGCCCCCGACCCAAGAGGGCCCCTGCCCAAGAGACATTATGTTCTCTGGATGAATGTGAAATACGCTAGCTAGGGGATAGTGGGCTAGCGTGGGGCCTACAGACCATTTCCTCTCGCCTAAGAGACGAGGCCTATGGCCATTTGTGGGACATATACAACGTGTAATTGAGTACGCTGAAAATCACGAAGTTTATTAAAATTAAACTGAGTACAAAGTGACGATTACTGATAGGATATATTTAATAGATATATCAAAAGAATTTGCCACGGGCCCCAGATGGTATAATTACGCCACTGCATGTCAGTTTCCTCACGATGTTTTCCTATACCGTACGAGCTAGTGTCGAATGCGCATATAGACCAATTCACACCCTGCCCTGCGATTCTGTAACTCACTTCACGAACTCACACAGCGGTTTTCGCATCGGCGGTCGCTCTCAAATCAGTCGTGAAGCAGTCATTTTATGATTTGGCATTCTGGAAAGGTGGGAGCTTGTAGTTTATTGTTTATCAGAATGCCAAATCATAAAATGACTGCTTCACGACTGATTTGAGAGCAACCGCCGATGCGAAAACAGCTGTGTGAGTTCGTGAAGTGAGTTACAGAATCGCAGGGCTGGGATCGAACCTACGACCTCACGGATGAAAGAGAACTACTAGGCCAAGCAACACAACAACACGCAATTAGAATAGTAATTATATTGAAATACATTTCAATTCCATGTAAATCGCGATTTACTGTTTATAATATAGTCAGGTTAAACGCGAAAAAGTTATTTTTATATAAAAAAACATTCAATAGTACTGTTATTATTATTAATGACAATACTTATTATTATTAATAATATTGGTTATATTATTATTATCAAATATGTTTCAACATCATTTCGTCCAAACAAATTTTAGTTTTTTAATAACCTCTCTGACTAATAAATCTAGTGATATAATGTTTGTTTAAATATTTAAATAAAACAAATTTACAATTTTCTTAACCTACTTAGTAATAATATCAATAATTAAACATTAATAATAAGAAAATTAAAACAAATTTAAAAAGTTTGGTTGCTGTCGCAGTGTAACTTTAAGGCTGCTGCCTCGAATTTCGCGGGCAGCGGGGCGGCAGCGGCTGCGGCGAGGGAGCGAGGCGGCCAACGCATACCTGTTCTCCAAACCAGCGGGCAGATCGCGCGGCACTATAGCGGTGTAGTGTTGTGTTCGTGGTTGTGTAGTCGAGATATTTGTTTTTATTCGCGAACGAAATGTCTAAAAAACGGCGACAACATCTTTTTGATTCAAATTTATTCCTAACGTTCGATTTATTGAGGGCAAAAATATGTTATATGCAAAAATATAGTTCCATATGGGTCTCCTTTCAAAGATTTCTGAAATAATTTGCTCTTGCACGTCCGAGGTCATTTTGATACGTCACAAAAAATATGTTCAGCACTATACTACAATGCATACGCGCAACGCTTGACTGGATTGCGCCGCTCGTTACCCGCCCCCGCGCCGCTGCCACGCCGCTGTTTTCGAGAACCGGTCCATTTGATTGTACGCATAATATCCTGCCGCTCCCGCGCCGCGGCCGCCGCCGCCCCGTTGCCCGCAAAATTCGAGGCAGCAGCCTAACGCTGGCTGCATTTCCTCGCTGTATTGCGATACTTTTTGTTTTTATAATTAAAATTAAATTTTAAAGCTTATATTAAAACAAACTTTATGTGTAAATAAATAGAATTATAGACTATGCAAGTTTGATCAGTTGACCGTAAGTGAAAAAGTCCTTTAAACGTGATGTATCTGTAGGCGTTTGCTTCAGGGATCTTACCTACCCAAAAAGGGAGCATGACACCATCATTGATGTCACTACAATGTTAAAGAAACCGATGGAATTCTAATAAACTTCCTAGAACTTGTACTGAATACGAAAGATAAATAGTGATTCACGAGATGACGGCTGCTCTAATAACTAAAAAACATACATTTGAACCGTGCAAATATTTTAATTAAGTACTTCAAATTTTTGATTATGACCTTCGCTTCTCACGGAACACGGATTTTTGAAGTTTGTCTTGAATACTTTATTGATTAAAAAATTAAAAATTAATTGTATCTGCCCGTTTAAAAAGGACCTAAGAAAAAATCGTTTAAAGAAATAATTACATTTTACAGCTTCATAATTGGTTTTTAATATTCTCAAAAGATATGTTGGTTGATTCAAAGTGTGTTAACAAATGACTCATATGCGCAGTGATAGTCACAGGACACGCAACACCTGAGTTCGTATGTTCCATCGCGACTAAACACTAATGAATATTCTTTGGGTGGTATTAATGTTATTTACCTAGATTGGCGATGATTTGGTTTTTTCTTTTTCTTTTTATACATTACTAGCGGACCCGACAGACGTCCTGTCTACTATGAATATTGATTTCGAATTGGTATAATTGACTAAAAAAATATTTCAGAAACAAAGTGTTTATTAATCTTAATTAAACTTTATGATATACAACATTCTTTGTTTATTTATCTGTCTCGTATATAAATAGCTTTGTTGGTATAATGGTAGGGGAGCCCACGCAGGGCCGCGCCGACCCCCGGCAGCGCCTGTGTGCGAAACCCATGAAGTGCCTCCTATTTTTTTATAGGAGGGCAAACGAGCCTGCGGGACGACCAAAAAGGGCAGTCTCCGCAGCCCAAAGACATTTTTAGTGGGTGTGTTGCCGGCCTTTGAGCCTTATTTGAGGTTTTCGACCTATTTTTACGAATCTTCAAGATTCAATGTATTTTTTATTAATTTTGACCGAAAGAAAAATGTTCTTTAGTTTAATATAATTACTTAAATAATATTTTCTTAAGCGGACGGACCCGCTTGCTAATTGCCGTGAAAAATACCAAAAACGCGAATTAAATTGTTACATGCTCCATTTATTATGTTATATCTAACTCTTTTTAAGGTCAGCTTTATGACATATTTTTTTAATAAATCCTATTTTTGGTAGAGGACGAAAAATATTTAAGTAAGTATATATGTCTTGCACAATATTAAAAAAAACTAGTCGTGTGATGATTGAGGTTGGCAGCGTCGTTTACTATTTATTACATTTAAACTATGGCTAGCGCACAGTACATAAAAAGCGCTGGGATTTAGATCCAGCAATATTCTTAGCGCGCATATTTGAGCCATTATCATAGCCTTGTCCCCTTAAATTGTTTATGTCCAAATTAATTTCGTTTAATTTTTCTATCATAAATGACGTTACTCCAGCGCCATTTGTATCTATAATTGGACAAAAAGCAAGGAAATGCTCTCTTATTTTCAACTTTATAGTTTCCATGTTAAAATTGACAAACCTTTTTATCATACTAATTTGCTCTTCGTGTGAAACGTCAGGAGTACAATCCAGTATTATTGAAAAGTATTTATTTAAATTAAATTTATGTCGAATTACGACATAAATTTAAAATAAAATGTTTAATTTGGTTACCGAGTATAAAAAATAGTTCATTTTGGATTTTATAAAGGTATGTCGGCATATAATTGAAATCATAAGACAAACACACTCAAGAAACTCACGGCGCAGCGGCCTTTCTTTTGATTCGCTAAGCTCTTGAGTAATTAACGTAAACTAAAACCCAAAGCGTAAAATGACACTTCAAACATATTATGTAAGAATATTGTAGTGTAACATAAATAATTTCGGTGGCGGCGCCCTCTTTGTCTTAGCGCCTGTGTGCACCGCACACTTCGCACACATGGGCTGCGCGGCCCTGAGCCCACGATGCTAAATGGGGATTTACTCGAGCGTCGTAGAGACCTATTGGGATGCAAACTTTAGATAATAAGAAGAAAAAAATGTTATATGATATATACCTTTTCATCGGTGGGGGAAGCGGCTATAGATTGTTAAATATGTAAAAAAAAACTGTTGCATGGACATCCTCGAGCGCGTCAGATATTGATAGCATCAATGCCCTACGTATTTTTAATAATGTACGTATGTTAATCTGATCGTTTGCATGATGCGGGTGGTTGTATTTAAGGGTTGAAAATGAAAAAAAAATAAAAATTATCGAGCGCGTCAGATTTTCTAAGGGAGTGTTAAGTGCACCAAAAAAAAGCTCTCATTCACTAATCTGACGATTTCGATGGGACGCAAACCCACGGCCATTTTCATAATTTGCAAAAAAAAATCGCAATTTTGAAATACTCAAGCGCGTCAGATTAAGATATATGTGGTTCATCTTTATGTTCTAAACGTACTGTCTCATAATCTGACGATTATCTAGAGGGATTCGCCTGATCTGACAAAAAAAATTTAGAAAAACGGTTCACCTAAAGGGCCATCCCTGCAACTTCCCGCTAATTCCATTCCTGGGCGCTTAAAATTGATATTTTGAGCTCGCTGAGTTCAAAGAAATAACATTTCTATGCATTTGAGCTCTCCCAGCTCGAAAGTCTGATAGAAGTTTCATAGAACACTATTTTTGGAATTTTCAAACCGCAATAACTTTTGAATGTATCAAGCAATTTTCACGCGGTTGGCGGCATTCGACGCAGTTTTATCATCGTCATAATTTTAATTGATCGAACCACAAATTTCGGAGTAATCCCGAAAAAACACTTTTTCGGGTTTCTTTCGTTCACGATATCTCTCGAATTAATCAACCGCTTTTGACCAGCTTGGTGGCGATCGACGTGGTTTTTCAAGCTCAAAGGCGGATTAGTTTTTGAAGTTGATCGATAAAGAAACCACTTAAAAAAAAATATTTCTTATTTTTTTAAGATTTTTCAAAATTTCTCAAAATCTATCGGTCTGAATCGGTTCAAATTCACAGGAAATGTAATTTTGAGGGAAATATTTAGAACGCCGTTTAGTAGATTCCGATCGGTTTAAGGAAATGTAGGCATCACGCAGCTGCACGCATTTAAATTTTAACTTTATCGACGAATTTTTGTTATTTCGGCTTGCGGAAATCGTCAGATTATATATTTTTCATTATTTTTTAATTATTTCCTTCAAAATAAAAAAAAATTAGCTACGCTCGAGAATGTCGAGATGACGTTTTTTTTTACAACTTTGTTGCCCTCCCCTTTTTTTCCGTCACTCTCAAATTGTCAGATTAGTGGAATATACACTTTTTAGGATGTAATTAACTCACCCTACCTTAATCTGACGCGCTCGGGAATTTCTGATGGTCAATTTTTTTTTACTAATCTGATCCTGTCTCCTTTACGGGCGGCCTTATATATGGGCCTCATATTTTGTGGAGGTACTTAACCGCAAGGTATCCCCCTATATATTAATCTGCCGCGCTTTAGTAAATCCCGAAATCCCCTCTTGGGCTCCCCTACCATAAGTAGCGGCACGAAACTCTAGCGCTGACCGTTATTGCGCAGAAGTAAAAAATAAGGTACCTGAGGGGGGCTAGCGGAATGAAGAGCGTCGATTGGCTCTCCAGTCGCATTTTGTCCCCCGCGCGACAGTACACATGCGCAGCAATCCCCTCCACGTATCGGCCAGCGCTAGACTTATGTGCTGCTGGTTATATTCCGACACGGGAACAGATGTA
The DNA here is from genome assembly GCA_963693345.1 of Pieris melete. NCBI lineage: Eukaryota > Metazoa > Arthropoda > Insecta > Lepidoptera > Pieridae > Pieris > Pieris melete. The sequence continues at coordinate 468,441 of CAVNZK010000131.1, read as the reverse complement.
TTTTATCAATATAATTAAAAAGTAAAAGCTCTATGCGCTGAAAAAAGAATTTAGTATCGTACCAAAAGTCAGGATTACTTAACATGCTGGTAAAGTATTCATAAAACCTATATTTTCAGTGTAACTGTTTGGTATTATGTATATATAATTTATGTTTGCTGTAGGATTACGAAATAAATAAATAAATGACATGTCATGAGAGGCTCTGGGCGAAACTGGTGGAAGTAGATAGTCCGCTTCAGATGATTCCTTGCTCACCACGACGCTCAGACATGAGCTGCCGATGAAAGAGAGTCAGACAGAACACCAACTTACGAACACATACTATATTGGCTGTTGTTAAGATTAATTAGGTTATCAGGAAGTGATGTAACGTTTATAACAATTATGAAACTTATATCCCATTAAGGTATCAGATGAATTAATTAATGTGTACACATGCTTCAATTAAATGAATCATCGGTAATGTATGCGTCCATTTTGTTTACAGGTTCCATAATCAAGCTTACGTAATTTAGCCAATTAATGTCAAGTTATGAATATTTCTAAGTGAAAACGTGAATTGCCCTATAATCTAAGTTGCCACGGCGGAAGGCTCGTCTTCGAAGCGTCGACAAGTCAGACAGCTATGTAAAAATAGTATGTCAAAAACTGATTTATAGATGACTAGCAAACTCGGCGAACTCCGTTTCGCCACCAGATGGCTTCGTTTTATGTAACATTTCGTTTGGTGATCCCGCTTTTCTGTTGGAATTTTTCCTGAATTTTGGTGCCCGAGACCTTTCCAACGAATGCAAAACCGTGGAAATCGGTTCGTGCATTCTGGAGTTATAGCGTCAGGAAGGAAAACTCGACTTATTTTTATAAAGTAGATTAAACTCAATGAAATTAACGGAAAGATTTAGAAGCAGTTTATTATATAAATTATAAAATAAACTCAAACGTTAACCTGTGAATTGCGCAACAGCCAAATTTCTAATGTATGACCATTGACCATTGTTGTTTCATACTCAGAACTCCACATTAGGTGAGCTCAAAGGAGTACCTTAAGATAACTGGAAACACATACTGAATCACAAACACGATGGTCGCGGATAGCCATAAATGGTTTAGAATTAGGTTCAGCCAACCTGTCTTTGTATGCCTCAAGCCGGTCATGGGAGGCTAATCAAGATTAAAGTGTATACAAATATAGTCTTCCGCGCGGCGGCTCCCACTTTTTTTAATCATATGAATTTGTATTCATGTTCGTAGTAATTGTAACAAGTGCTTAAGGTTGCAGTTTCATTGGACCGTGTCCATGTGGGCGACGCTTACGCACTGTGTGGGCTTAGGGAGCGCAAATCCGCATTGCACACTATAACCTTGAATTATTCTGTTTATCTATGGTTTCTTATAAAACTGTTAATACCAGCTTTGCCTTACCTTAGAGTATATTTATCCCGTTTGCAGCCTTTTGCAAAAACAAAACACAATCGAAGCTAAAACAAAACACGATCGAAGCTAAAAGAAAACCCGATTTCTCGTTTAATGCTTAGTAATAAGTGCGTTACATATATACAAATTGTATAGAATATTTGTGCAAGCATATAATAACTGATATTATTAGACTTGACGAAACTCTCGTTCTAAGGCCTAACCAAACATCTAAACAAATCCTAAATAAAATTGTTTTGTTACTTCTAGGAAAAACCGTGGATTGGAGAAAACACATCAGTACATAAAGATGTTAGTTGAAGAACCTACTCCGCATAGGGAGTCGCCTATCTATTATATACCGACAACAAATTATCTCATATTTTGGCCAATGCGTCGAGGCGATGGGAACTTGGAGAAACTGATCGTGGTTGGAAGAAGAAAAAAGATCTCGTGGCCAGATAGACAGATCCAGTGAAAGACGCATCGTCCTCAAAACTGTTTTAAGAGGGGCGATGAACAGAAACCGGTGGAACATAATATAGTCCGCTCCAGACGCTTTCTTACTGACCACGACGCTCAAACATTACCAACTTAAGAGAGAGAATAATAATGTAAAGTGTAATAATTGGCCTAAATGTGGGAAATATGAAGAAATAAAACGAGTTCTATAATCGATGTTTGCCGTAACAAACTAGCTCTCATAAAACATTTATACAGAAATCAATTTTAAGTTACTATTAGAATTTTTATTATTGAGCTAATTGCGCAGCGCATGAGCAATTTGAATTGTTTAAGTTTCAAAGTACACAATTTAAGAATAATTGAACGATTAAATCATTTATTTCTTCATTCTTAATCTTTATTTTTTGATAAGTTAATTGGTGGCTTCAGAGTGCGACTCTCATCCAGGTCGTAGGTTCGATCCCCGGCTGTGCACCAATGGACTTTCTGTCTAGGTGCGCTGAAATTCGCTCGAACGGTGAAGGAAAACATCGTGAGGAGCGGTTTGCCTTAGACCCAAAAGTCCACGACCTGTCAGGCACAGGAGCCTGATCACCTACGTGCCTATATAGGCATTTCTTAATCGTATGATTAAGAAATGTTTATGAAATACAGAAATGTGAGGCCCAGACCTAAAAAGGTTGTAGCGGCACTGGTTTTAATAGTTTATATAATACATATAATGATGCAACTTAGATACGGAATGTAATCCACGATTACTAGATTTAAAAAAGACTATTAAACACTTTTCTATCTAAAGATTCATTCTGATAATGCTTTAAGTAACCGTTAACTCTTAATACGTCTCTGAGTACGTCTGAAATAGGACTAAGGTAGTTTTCAAAGTCAGAATAAGGAAGATACTTCTCCAAGTTATCCTTCTAATTAATAGCTGCTGTGGTCTCTGGCAGATTGACCAGCGCTGTGGAACATTCTGCTCCTCAGCATAATGCTGAGCCAGGACCAATTACAGCCACAGCACACACGCATTACACACACTTGAAACGAACCGAATGGAAAAAGGGATTTTTTTTATATCTCTCATTAGATTTTTTTCTTTAATTATTGTTACTTTGTGTGTTTATGTGTGTGATTTTATTGGTAAATGTTATGTCTTTGTCTAATTATTTATTTTAGTCGCCTACTATGGAGTTTAAAATCAAAGGTTTACTAGAAATTCCAGTAGATGTACCTTACATACCTGCGGCGTTCCAGTTTCAATAGTGAATGTTTCCATATAAGGAAATCTATTCAACTGTTCTTAAGAAATATCTAACGACATTTCCCTACGTAGTATTCTATTCAAAGTAGACAGTGGTATTCCACACTCACAAGCTAAATCTAACTGTAAATGGCCGTCGTTGGATCGCACTGCACAAAATCCATGGTATTTTCCTCAGTGATATAATTGTATGCAATTATTTTCTCATATAACGTTCAAGCATATTGATGTTGCGGTTTGCCTTAGATTGTTTGTGATTACTGGACCGATTACAATGTTTTATATTATATTTTATGACTTTAAACTATAGGTATTAATCTATATATACATTGTTTGTCTCGCTCGAGAATGGCTAATGCGGCCAAATATCAAAATGCGGCCAGCGGAGTCCGAATCTCAGTAGTGGTCACCCGGGCCCGTCAGGAGACGCCAATCCTTTTAAGTAGATAATGTCCCATTTTAGTAAAGGGAAGATTTTGACACTCCCCTGCTGCCTAGCTTATCGAGCACAGATCTAGCTGATCGCATGACTGATAGGCTTCTATACATTTAAACAACAAATAAAAAATACTAGTAGCGCCATCTGTGTGTCAGCCTACGAACTTTCGGCCCACCTCATATTGTAACTATGTACATCAAATTAAATAATTACATTAAAATTAGTTAATTAAACTAATTTTAAAGTTATTATGCATGTTGAATGCCTAATCACGTATTAAGATGTACGATAAGAACAAGTAATGGTTTCATTCCGCACTTCCCCGGAAACAAGGAAAGTGATGCGCAAGCGCAATACAATGTGCGGTTCTCACGCGAAAGCAGTTGACGTAATTGCACGTCAACGCATTGTAACCTTGTCGAGTTGTCACGCGATTACCATTTGAGAAACATAAAGATTTATATTGTTTAATCTGTCTTAAACATTCTTCAAACCTAATATATTGACGTAGTGGGAAGTGAGGTCTACCCCAAATTTTATTATAATCCCGTTCAGAATTAAATTTATTTTTAAGCGAAATACTTGGTAGCATTGGAGGAGACCCAAGTTCTAAGGTGTAGTTGTTGAATTAAAAACTTATAGATAGTGTATATGAAAAAATGGAAACTGTAGATTTTCTTAGATGCAAGGGGAATAGGAGTAAATAGTGCAATTAGATTTTAGCTTATAAATAAATCATACTATGGGTAACAATCAGCAAAAAAACTTAAATACTCTTACTCTAATACGTCAAAAAAGTTTTTGACGTATGTCATCTCATCTTAGACAAGTAGCAAATGTAGATAATATTATAGTTTTTTTACTATAAAATATTGTGTTTAAATTACAACATTAATAGGTTGAATACGTTGAAATATAGATACCGATACTTTTTTTTTATGGCTCTGGCACGGTATGTGCATTAGCCAGCGTCAAGTATGAGATTCTTAGAATTCGTGCTTTTGCCTTAGAAATTCGACCATGTCCTCCATGTACGGTTTAGGCACTCGCCCGGTACCACACAACCCTCCCAAATGCCGAGAACAAATTTAAATTAAATTAAAACTTGCCCTCGAACCGGGAATCGAACCCGGTACCCCTCACCTAGCTGCCACTTAATAAGACCGCTAGGCTATAAGGCCCCCTACCGATACTTATATAAGCTTTTGTTAATTAATTATAAACACGAAAAGAAAGAACCACTACTCACATATGGAGTGCAAGTCCAGTTATTCAAGAATAACATAAATTATTATACTTGAAAACAGTATAGAAAACTAGATTTAGTTCATTAAGAAATACTAAATCGTATGATCTAATCGTTCCAGTTTGCTAATTTGTCCTTAAATCAAAGTTACCAAATTGTAATTCCGAATACTGGTAGTCATGTGGCTTGTACTAAGTTAATATTAAATCAATTGACGCATTGTAAATTCAGATATCTTGAAGTCGAGTTAAATAAAGGTAATAAGACAAGATATATCAACAATATTCGGATACTGTGTTTTAGATTTAAAAAATGGTTAATAATGACATTCTTAAACATTTTTTGTAATGGTTTGACATATAAATATTGGTTGTCAAATATTTATGCGTGCATTCAGAAATGTATGTTGTGTAAACTAAGGATATATCAAGTTGATAGTAGTGCCCTTAATATTTATTTTGTATTCATATATAAAATACGAAATTAAAAAAGTTGCGGAAAATAATAAACGGTCCAAATATAAGAGTCCTCCAACTTTTATTTTGTTTACTTTGAGACTCTTGGGCCGTGTGTTTCAAGTGCACACGTGCTTATTAACGATTTAAGTTGGATAGATAGTACCGGTGACCCCAGAGCTGGTGCTTTCCTCGCTCAACGAATAAGTATCGCAATACAGCGAGGAAATGCTACCAGCGTTAAACATACACTGCCACAGGGACCAAACTTTTAAAATTTGATTGAATTTTCTATGTATAATTGAAGTGAAACTTCTTTATCGGGGTGGGAAAAAAATTTAGTGTAACATTTTTTCGTTACGCGTCACATTTTTCGGTTACGCGTCACATGTTTCGGTTACGCGTCACATTTGACCGTTACGCGCGTCTTTTTCTTGTCCCTACCAGGGTTGATTCAAAGAGATTCTAAACCATTAATAACAAAAATGTATAATAACGATAACAATGATACTAAAAATTCTATTACAATTTATGAAATTCTGTAATAATCTTAGTGGTAATAAGGTAAAATGAAATAATTGTATTATGTATTTGTATTCAAGTATGTGATATTAAAAGCCTTATGTTAAACTTTATCTAATTTAACTTTATTTAACCAATTTCTGTAAAGTTGCATATAGATAATTTTTCGAAAAATAAGGTCATAAAGAAGTTTCACTTCTAACGTGTGAACACTAGTACACGCACATTTTTTTTTATTTTTTATTGTTATTATTACTATGTATGTAATGATATTGTGAATACTGTATATTTTTGTATTTATTACTTTCACAAAATTATAAATTAAGTTAGCTTATCTATAACACGACATTAATTAGCGGCACGAGTAGTAAATTTATATTTCAAAAGCACTCTAATATCTTCCTTTACCATTTATGATGTTACAGATACGCGATGACATTTAAATAAAATCAATTATCCTTTTTATCACGTACTAAGGTCCTGTCAGAGAGTTATTCAACATGTCTGATCGGAAGTCAAATAAACACATGTATTGTTACACAATGTTATTGCAACACATACACTTTGGCATGTGCCGAATGCACTTTCTAATTCAATATTCACTTACATGATTAAATAAGTGTACAATAAATACGTGTACTTAATGAAGGCATGTCAAGTCCTAGTCATTAGAAGTCACTGACATAACACTTAGGTTATTTGACCAGGATGTTAATAAGTTAGTATTTTGATCCAAATATTTGTCGGAAAATTGATAAGAGATCAAAGAATATAATCAGGTATATTCTAACACAGAGAACAGGGGACTTAATATAAGATAATATTGACGAATATTTAAGGTTGATTTAATTTGTGTAAATTATTTTTATTATATGAGTTATGAAATATTTGAAGTAACAACCTAAGTTGTTAAGTTGACATGTTAGATAAGGAGTCATAAGTATTGTGATTAGTTACTTTATACCGTGTTTTAATGGGTCGATAAATCCTTCTTTATGGAGAGATTGAGTTATTACCATACCCAGAATACAATATGCCGTTTTAAGATGTTTACGGACAAAATATTTGATTAATACACAGTTCACACAACTTATTGATGCCTCTTACATTTTGGAACATTAAAGACCCCTGTCACACTACACTAAGCACTTTGGACTGAGTTAAAACAAATGACAGTCGCCGTAGTAAAATTTTCCCGATTAAACAAAACACAATCTTAGAACACCTTTAATTATACGTTGAAAAAAGTTGTCTATGTAAGTTTCTAATAGACGCGTCTAGGGTTTCTACTAATGTTACGATCATCTTGTCGTCCTACAACTTTCCATATTTACGAGAGCAGGATCCGTAGACGTTAGGTTCATAAACCGATGATTATTTGCAATATGTGAAATCACATCCTATGTACTAACTTGGACCCTTAAAAGGATATAAGTTGCGATGACTTTCACCCACGCTATACCAATGAGGTCAACGTTTCAACGCTTTACGTAAATCAAATCGTGACCTGCTTAGTGTATGCCTTAAGGACTTGGCGGAAGAAATTTTCACTTTTAACACACACACCTATCATATAATCATCACTTCTGTTTCGATATACACATATACATTAGTTTCTCTCGTCTAACTAAGCGCTATGTTTAACTATTGACTCTCGCTGACGGTAAACATCTGGAGCGGTTTCACCAGTTTCTATCCAGCGCTTCTCTTATAACAGGGAATAGTTTTGAGGACGATGAGCCTTTCACTTGTTCGGTCCATCTGGTTGGGGATCGGCCACGTGATCTTTTGTCTTCCGTGTTACTAACCACGATCAGTTCCTTCAAGATTTCATCGCCTCTGCGCATTGTTTGTCCGAAATATGACATAACTTGTCGGTATATAGACAGGCAAGTCCGTATGCGTATTTTACAGCTGTATTTTATTATATAAAACTTCAGTAAAAAAATATTTTGAATATTTAAAGACATTTAATGAAGGACATAAGCAAACGTACGAAAATCATTATTTTATCAGTTACAGACCCTGAATCGTAAAATACTCAACCAAAGTCAGTAACTTCCCATAGTTTTACCTGAAACACGGTCCGTTGTAACACCGATATGTTATGAATATTATGAATTCTTATGTATAATTTATGACAAAAGATACTTTTATTAAACTAATAGTTAATTAGAGTAATATATTTGTAAGAGCAAAGTGTATTGGGTACACGCGATGTATTACAATCTCGTTATAATTTGTCACGCTTACGAAAAAATAACGAAATCAGCCGGACTCCAACAAGTTAATTTTACAGAAACTTGAAAAACGAACGTTCTTATTTTAAAAATTCTCCTCTGTGTTGAAAGGGTTTACGTACAGTAAGTTTTCGTATTACATTTCGCAAACTTGGTTTTACCTAGTAGTGTTACCTCAGCGGGTAGGTTAGTGTTAATTACGGTGGTACATTCGAAACCTCTCTTCTCTCTATTTGCGCAGAACATGCCTAAGATCCAAGAGTTACGGCTTAAGCACACACATTGTTCAATGATCATCTACTTAAGCCTGAAGAAAAATTAGCAATGAATTCTGCAGAACCTTTTATTTTCACACAGGCTTTAGAATCACAGGTCATAATAATTGCATTTAATAGGTTATTGTATGATAATTGCATACAGTAAGACGTTTGGTCGAATGATAACAATTCATAATCATTTTTGAACTTGAACTTTGAAAGCCTATGTTGAATATTTGTTTCACTTCGATGCGCCTAGCGGATAATCAAAGTTATTCATTTGTTTCACGTTATTAAACACTAAAAATGAGCTGAGCATTAAGTTTACAGACCCTGCTGAGAAATTTGAGACAAGAAACTCTTCCGGGTTTTTTTGGCCATAAGCTATTAAGTCAACAATTTAATTTAATCTGAATTTATCTAATTAAAAGTTTATTATCGTTATAAAATTCTGTATCATAATTATAACATTATTTATTAATTAGTTATTCATATACTTCTAGTATAAAAAGCCTATTCTCCACATATTTTAAGATACTTTGTCTTCGGAATTTAAAATATTAGTGTTATGTAAATGAAGTATTGATAAAGGTACTGAAACGCCTTGAAAAACACTTCTAAAGAAGGCTTCATGTATTGTGATTGACGACAAAAGAATCTCGAATACGGTCAGTCGATTGATAACAAGGATAACATTCCATTGTATGACCGTGTTTTAGTGTGAATTCTTGCATAGCTCAAATACATTGTATATTATTTATCATGAATTTAAGTCGGGGAACGATATATCTATATATAATTCACTTTGGGTTGTTAAAAAAAACCTTCAGATTTCTGTATCTGTTTCATGGTCATTTGTCAATCTAAAAGACAAGTAGGTGATTAGCCTCCTGTGCCTGACACACGCCGTCGACTTTTTGGGTCTAAGACATGTTGGTTTCCTCACGATGTTTTCCTTCGCCGTTAGAGCGAATGTTAAATGCGCACATAGTCCATTGGTGCACAGCCGGGGATCGAGCCTACGACCTCATCGATGAGAGTCGCATGCTGAAGCCACTAGGCTAATACTTCTCTAACTTTATAAAAAAATCCATATATTATATAAATAGTAATAGGGTAGATAACGTCTTATGTTTTTGTTAATCTTCATTACTAGAAAAAATCTTTATCTTAATAGGTTTCAATATTATACACAGCGAAGTAATTAATACAATTTTGATTTATACTGTTTTTATTGTAAATCGTTTTCGCTCCAGGGATTGCTATACACTCAATTCTGTAGAGAGAAGGTCATTATGTAATCATATAGATTGTTAAACATTATTTACGCAATATAATAAGCTTTGATTAAAACTTAATTGACATGCCGCTAAGTTATAAGCAAACAACGGGTGACTAATTTAAGCAAATTCTCTCATATGAATAAGATCGTGGGTGCTTTTCAAGTAGTTGATTGAACGTGGGTAATTTTGGCAAAGACCTCGGATTACCGTCTACAACTGGCAAGGTAACGCTTTATACGATCAATCACTGTGACAAAGGAATTCATTGTTTTTGCGGGATATAAAAAGTTTTAGAATTCACTCTGTGATTACTTCTCGCGATGTGATACAGGTCGTAGATTCGATTTATGACAACTGTCACAGATATATGCTTTGAGAAATATTACACAATGTTTTTACGGTGACCACATTAAGATCAGTGCATAGTCAGTTAAATATGTCGCACAGGTCCGCCAAGCAACCGCGACTATAAATACATAATTATGTTGGAAAAAGAATATATTATATTCATTTCTTATAATTACTTTTAATCCATATATCTTTGGTTACTTTTATTTTTAAGTTTATTGCATACGGCTATCTTTTATTGTGAATTTTTTAAGAACGACTACAATGTTATGTTAATCTAAAGTATTATTCTCATGTAAGTGACTTTTTTTTTGTCTTTTTGAGAAATAAAGTCTTTAAACCTAAAAGAATATAAAAATAGCAAATAATTAACACAGTAAACTAAAAAAGGTTGCTAAAATGCCTCCATGGAGTTGCTGAAAATTTCCGCCGAGATTTTTCGTCACAGTTTTATTGTAAATCCGACACAATCTGTTAGGACCATTAAACGATAAGCACAAATGTGACATAGGCGTGTAAAAGACATATTTGTTTCTAGTCAACCGTGTACTAATAATACGTGAATAAATGACACATAAATGTCCCATGCCCAATTGTGAGGTTTGGGATCACTTTTTATTAAGGTTGGATTGATGACGTTCGTGAAGTAATTATTTGATATGTTTTGTTGTGTAATACATTTTTTGGACTACCAACACAGTAATAAATTACGAATTAAGATTATCTCTATTATTTTCCTTGATTAAAAATAACTTAATTAGATTTCATTGTTGAGCTGGGGCGAAATTAAACATTATTACGTGATAGAGAAAAAACACATCTATTTACAATCCATATTATTTGTTATATTGTTCGAAATGATTTTTCACTCATCTGGTCTCGGCGGGAATTAAACCAAGAAACTCCGAGTTGCAAATAGATTTTTCTTGCTAGTACGATTACGCACGCATATAAGCCCTTGTGTCGAACAAGCACAGAAATATGTCTATCTCATGTTTCAGTCCCTTTTGGACTGGTACCTTCGGGTTACACATGTGCTTTAAGGACTAACCCTTCTTCATAAATCAGTCTACGGTCTCTTCTCTCTCTCTCTCTAAATTGTATACTTTAAACTAAAGCAATGATCTGTCTCTTTTCATCACAGCGCAAAAACAATTGGTTAGTAAGAGACGAAAGAGTTTTTTAGTCAAAAAACTGCTACCAGACTTAGTTTTAATAAGTAAAGGTACGGATCCTGTGGCATCGGGGTGCTTTAAATAATAGAAGATTTTATTTTTACTCTATATTAACCACTCGAATAACAATAGAATATATGCGAAATAATGAAATGTTAATTGCTATGAAACCAATGTATGCAATGTATATTGTATACTCTCGGGGCGTAACTCCGAAGATTTAGGAAATCGACACACTTATAAAACTAAGAAAGCCTGAGTGAGGTATACAGCCTTGGCTCGTACAGTCAACAAAGGTTAATAACGACAATAATGTAAATAATAGTTATTTTCATAAAATCGTAATGCAATTTCAAATTGATTCAATATCGCTTTCAAATCCCGACCACGTAGAGAATAATAAACATACTATTTGCGTCTTGGTATTCTGAATATAAACAATATGCTCTACATAAATGATATTCAATTGATATTTAAATTGGTACACGTCATGATTTAATAATCTTGTCTTGCAGTTAAATTCTTGTATGAAAATGAACAGAAGTGATTTTAACTTTGCTTAGAGCAGTGTTGCTCTAGTGGCTTCAGCGTGCGACTCTCATACCTGAGGTCGTAGGTTCGATCCCCGGCTGTGCACCAATGGAGTTACTTGCTATGTGCGCATTTAAAATTTGCTCGAACGGCGAAGGAAAATATCGTGAGGAAATCGACTTGACGACGACCGACTCAAAAAGTCGACGGCGTGTGTGGCGACTGGAGGCTAATCACCTACTTGACTATTAGATATAAAAATGATTCAGAAATCTGAGGCCAAGACCTAAAGCGCGCTGCTATTTTTTTTTGTTTTTAGAACGTCCAAGATTTTCATAGTGATTTGTTATGTATAGACTATAGTATGTACAAACAAACCCAAAAGATGTTTTCAGATCCATGCAGTTTCCTCACAATCGAGTAGACTGCAATATCGCAGCACACAACTCACTAGAGGACTCTTTGTATTGTAGAATATGGCTTTAATAATAATTTATATTAAAATGTAAGGTTTATATTTTAAATTGAAGCATTCTGGAATGATTGATTCTACTAAATTCATTGAGACTTCTCTGCTGAGTTCGCTGATATTTAAATAACATATATATCTATATGACTGTACCATATGTTTGTCTTAGCAACATTCAATATGACCATTATTATCAATGACTTATATTTCTGCGACCTTGACCAAAATAAAGTAATCTCCATCATTAATTTTAATCACTTTATATGACGGCTTGTATGTTTAACAACTGCATGTTAATTGCACTATAAATATTATGTTTTATATGCATACATTAAAGTCAAATGTGATGTCTGAAAATCCTTCTGTGATTAAAACAATTACTGCTGGGCATTGAACTAAGGGCCATAAAAGTATATTAAATTTAGTGAACAAATTCGTTCCCTGCCTCATAAATGAGCCAATAAAACTCGCGCTAATAAAATTCACTTTATCAAATTGAATTTGATTTCGTTTTAACTTTATCGTTAATCTAATGTATGATTCAAATTCGACACTGAATTACAGGTACACTGCCACAGGGACCAAACTTTGTTCATTTGTTTTAATTTTCATTTCATTTTCATTTTTTTTAATAATCTTTAGTATTACTTTGTAGGTTAAGCAAATTGTAAATTCAAATTATACGTATGCAGATTAATTCAAGGATCAATTATAAATTTTGAACTCCTCAATATGTTATTGACATTCGGGAGTCATTCTTCTGAATTTTACTCTAAGTGGCTGACCATGTCTCAGAGGCGAACACAATTTCGCTAATATTATAATTCTCCTGTGTCCTTGGGCCTTTCATAACAACACCCACGCATGGTTAACTCGCATTCAAAATTAGTCTTTCATAAATCTGCGATTTTGTAAGTAGGTCACTAACGAATACCATAGACTCAGGTTTATAAAATTAGTGGGTGTATCCTAATGGTCAGCGTGAGACTGACAGAAACTTGCGAGTCACAGCGCAAGCGCAGGGTTGCCTATTTAAAAGTTATTATAATCTGTTTTATTATGTAAAGTTTTAAAGAGATTGTCGTGGCTACGTATTATGCTTGGGTGATTAAAAAATATGTGCTACGTACAAAAATATTAACAGTTTTTTACTCAATCGAAATGTACACTTACACATTCTTTATGCGGTCAAATCACGGCTTTATTTGGACAAAACTTGCTTGTACGATGTAGGTAAACATCGTGAAGAATACTGGCTTGTGTTAGAAACAAACATCGAAGACGCCTGTCAGACGCAAAAGGTTGTACTATATTTTCATGTAATATATATGAAAATTATTATGACATACAGAACTTCGAGATCAAGACCTAAAAGATGAACTTTTTTTGATTGGTTTTATTCTTCCATATGCAATTTTGGCCTAGTAGCTTCAGCGTGCGACTCTCATATCTGAGGTCGTAGCTTCGATCCCCGGCTGTGCACCAATGGAATATCTTTCTATGAGCGCATTTAACATTCGCTCGAACGGTGAAGGAATCGTGAGGAAAGCGACATGTCTAGACCCAAAAAGTCGACGGCGTGTGTCAGGCACAGGAGCTGATCACCTACTTGCCTATGAGATTAAAAAATTATCATGAAGCAGATTGGGAAATCTGAGGCCCAGACCTAAAAGAGGTTGTAGCGCCACTGATTTATTTTTTATTATTCTTAATTATTGTAGATTTATAAAATGTCAATTATAACAATTACGACGTTTATGTGTTATCGTTTATAATCTAGGATGAACTAAATAAAGAGTAAGTACTAAAAGAGACCAATCCTATATTGAAAAAATTCCTTAATCGAGTTAACAGCTTAAAACAGAATATATCAAAACAATTACGACGTTTATGTGTTTTCGTTTATAATCTGTGATGAACTAAATAAAGAGTAAGTACCAAGAAGCTTCAAAGACAAATCCTGTAAAGAACACTTAATCGAGTGATCTACTTGAACTGTACGAGAAAAATAAATGATTATGTCAGGGTATTACTGAGAAAAGAATAAATTAATAAGTAACGTTCAGCCCTAGAAAACACTGCGGTCATGCATTACGCAAGCCGCAGGTTACCGGCCCAATAAGTTGCTCCACATTAGCTTTGTTCTACGCTACTTGCAGTTTACAACTTTTGGTCCCATTAACAGCATTTTTGTGTCCAACTATAATTTATAGTACGACTTGGTAATAAAGATATGTATCAAAAAATTTAGGTCGAATTTTCCATTATGTTAGAAAATTGCTTGTACTTATATTCACTACTAAATATTTCCAGACAGTATAAATTATTATTTACTAAAAAAGGTTTTAGATTATAAAATATGTTACTGAACTTTGAAACTATGTATTAGCATACCTATAGGCATTAGACGTTTACTTCTATGTTGAAAAGGCGGAGAGAAAGAGGCTTACTTAATGTTAAGTCATTCCGCTCATAACACTCAATGTCAGAGGGCTCGCGAGTGCGTTGCCGGCCTTTTAAGAATTGGTACGCTTTTTTCTTGAAGGACTCTAATTCAGTTTGGTATGCAATTGAATAATAATATATAATACATATCCTTTTTGTTTGTATCTATGCCTTTCTGTATTATAAAAAAAATAAATAAAAAAAATATGTTTATTAAGGAACATATTAAGATACATGTATCACTTATTCCACGTCATTAAATTTGAATTTGTATAACTTCAATAGTCATGATTCTAGCTTAAAGCAGCAGCACTACTTTGAGCAGTGTTGGCCATGAAAGCGTGCGACTCTCATCCCTGAGGTCGTAGGTTCAATCCCCGGCTGTGCACCAATGGAATTTCTTTCTATGTAATGTTAACTGCGCACATTCGCTCGATCGGTGAAGGAAAACATCGTGTGGAAACAGGCTTGCCTTGCCCAAAAACACGACGGCGTGTCAGGCACAGGAGGCTGATCACCTACTTGCCTATTATGGTCGTGAAACAGATACAAAAATCTGAGGGCTAGACCTAAAAAGGTTGTAGCGCCACTGATTTTTTTTTAAACTAGTTTAAAAGCTTGAGGCTGGAGTTTAAAAAAATTGTTTATATGAAGCTAATAAGACTGCAAGAGGTCTATGTTCTTTTATCATAATATTATAGTTCCACAGACTAACATTTTGGAACCTTCTACAGCCTTGGATTTGAAACATGAGCTGACCCAGATAATGGTATTTTGATTCTTATCA
Organism: Pieris melete; assembly: GCA_963693345.1. Lineage (NCBI taxonomy): Eukaryota > Metazoa > Arthropoda > Insecta > Lepidoptera > Pieridae > Pieris > Pieris melete. Next base: position 453,102 of record CAVNZK010000131.1, on the reverse strand, counting down.
CGTTTACCATATGTTTTTGTTATCAATGCCACAACCCACTATAAAGTCATATTGTATTTCAGTACACATACGTCCATTGGTGTTTTAAATCATTTCTAATTCATTATGTTTTTGCAAATGCGTCCGGGATTCCATTTAAAGGCGATAGAAACGCGCTTACACGCTCATATTACGATGTTTTACTGTAAATAGTCTTTACGAAATGCAGTTCTTAATTTTGTAATGGAAGAATTTATGTTTGCACATGTTGCCTTTTTCTTTACTACTATTGATGCGATTTCGAAAATTCTTTCACTTTTATACAGAGTTTTTTGATTTTATGTCAGCTTCATATATTTAATTATAATGAAAACTTTATTTATGACAAAAGGGTTGTGACAGAATTCATATATCGCTAGTCCCCTCCCCCCACACTAGGGAGGCCCTGTGTTGTGGGTAACTAAAATATTACGTGGTACATGGTACATGTTTAAAACAGTTGATATTTTGTTGTTGTTGATTAAGAATGAGTGAATTGGTGTGTATTCGCATGTATTTAAGAGTGTAGCTGAAAGAATTATCAACATACTTTTAAAAATGTCCAGCCGTGTGAGTATTTCGTATGGGAAAACTATGTAGTAACCATGGTAGCTGATTCGACCTGTACCTATAGTCCATGTTTCTGTCAAAGAGTTAACGGAATTGTAAGACAAATTTAAGGCGAAAGTCAATTACAATATGTAACATTATTTATTATATTAATTGTTCTTGCTAAATATTTTATTTCGTTACTATTGCTGTATACTTTTATAATGCAATGCGTTTGAAATATCTAGCGTGTATAACTCAGTCGAATTATAAAATACGATCTTATTTCTTTATTATGGAGCGAGGAAATGCTGTAAGCATGCCTCCACAGACTATAAAATTTTAAATATCGAACGTCAGCGGTTTGTACCAAGGAGGTTCTATTTGTTGGTAGACCGCGCTTTTTCTATAGTCTATAGCAAATTACTACGTATCGCCGCTTGCGTCATTTTACGTGTTAAGGAGTAATATTAATAAAAGATGTTTATTAATATTACTCCTTTTGATTAAGTTTACTTTATAATATAAGGTCTGTAATAGGTTTTTGTACTGATATGAGAAATTAAAATTTTACGGCCATTAATTTTAATTGAAAAGGCATAAGAAAATCCGGTAGACATAAAGAAAACAATTGAATTTTATTGTCGTCGTACGTAATTGATATAACAATTACATAATTATGTCCGGTGCCATATGTAGGTGAGTTGGAACTTCGTCCACTTTCACTGACTATCGAAAGTAAAGGTGATCTCAATAGCCGATATAATATTGATTTGTACGTAATAACTAAAACCATAATTATATAACGTAGATTATGAAACATATGTTTAATATTATTATTTATTTGTGTGTATGAAGTCTTATAACTCAAAAGTTGATCGAAATTAAAATTCCGATACTTTTATTTATTTATTAAAGTTTACCACATCACACATAGTACATACTATATCTACGGTATATCTTACAAACTTTTTTATATAAAATGTATGACAATTTAGGTAAATACCAGAAATTGTTGTTAAGCACATAAAAAAATTACCAGCAAAACCGTGGATGTATCGAGATAGGCACTTGACTATGCTTTCTTTTATACCGATCAGTCCACTAACGAATATATCCAGCTCCGGATTAGTACTGTTTAATCCGTTAAAATAGCAATAATTCTATAGAGAGGTGCATGAAATGTTGGCTTTTGCAGAAGGATTTTTTTTTTATATTTTAATTGAAAAATTATTCAGTTTTTTTTCCATTGTATAATAATTTCGTAAATAAAAGATACATCATAATCTAGTGGCGCTACAACCCTAAGGCCTGTAATCATGAACAAACTTAAATCTAGGCACAAGAGCTGTCAAACAATATTTTCCGTTGGGTCGTTCTAAATCTTGGCGTTACATGATTACATCCGTTTCTTTAATAATTTTCATAGACAGTAGGTGATCAGCCTTCTGTCTGACACATACCGTATTTTTGGTTTCAGACATGCCGCTTTCCTCACGATCTTTTCCTTGATCGAGCGCGTGTTAGATGACCTAGACAGAAAGTGCAACGCCGTACGAACCTACCTCAGAGATGAGAGTCGCATGCTGAAGCCACTAGGCCAACACTGCTTTAGTACATAACAATTGACACTTGAATTTATATTTTAGTATTTTAATTTCCTAGTGGGCTTGATTGACTCATCAAAAATATTATGAATAATTAATAATATAAAATACTCGTTAAGTTGAATACGTTATAATTAATATAATGTTGTGTTGATTGAAATTTTTTCAGAAAATATAAAAAATATATCATAATGTAACCTTCACAAAGCTTACATCACTGTGTTATTTCTGATGGTGTTTCAATTGAAGATGTTCTCAAATAATTTACCGGCTTTATATGTAGACCTCTATATGTTTCTAGTATAAGAATTCGCCAACCAAATCCAGGGTAACTTGGTAAGAAATGGCATTGAAACTTAATGCCACTTACTTGCTAATAATTACAAGCAATGGAATGAGTTTGTTTTATCATAAGGTACTGTCTCAAAAAAATAGACCTATTTAATTCTTCCAACTCTCTAAGGCAAATGTAAATTGTGTTTCCCGTTTAGCAGTAGTAGAAGGGAGTTTTGTTGTGAATGAGGCTTAACTAAGACCCCCTTGTGGTTGGAGACCCGTAGGTCGACCTAGGTCTCGCTGGATCAACAGATAGGAGGAGGACCTGATGTAGCTGAAAGCTAGCAATTGGTGAGTAGCACAGGAAGATTCTCATTTCGGAGGGTAAAACACTATTTGGGTCAGAGAGCCATCGGAGTGAGTATGAACGAGAAGAGAGTTCATTAGTCTATATTCTACCCCCTTTTGCTCGTACTAGATTTACCAGATTGAATGGAAAGTTTTCAGTACTAAATAATGACAAAAGAAGACAAAGTAATGGAATAACCTCAATATATACTAAGCGTTATTGTTTCAAAAGCAAAGTAAATCTTTACTGACCTGCCATTAGAACAATACTAATTTAGTCATTGTTTTGTAGGGTAGCCTTGAAACAAAAGAAGTAAAACAAAAGAAGAATAAAAGCAACATATATTTAGTGTATGTATTGATTAATAGTTTTAAACTGGCTTCCGAAAAGACTTTACAATTGACGCCACAAACTAAATGTCCTATATTAGTTTAAAGATTACCTCGATTCTATTTAAAACTTCTTGATTGACAGGTCTTAAAGTATTGTAACGACTGTATGTGGAGAATTATATGAAGCTAGTCGATATTAACTGTACGTACATGATTATATAATAATTTAAATCCGCTGTTATCAGAATACTACTGATATTTAATATAAATGTCATATACTACTTGACCAATATTGTTGTGTACTTAAGAACTCAACCAATCTCGTTCGTTATAAACTGGCCTCATTTTGCTATAAAGTTCCTTGCAAACTTGTTGTCTCTTTGCGTAATAGCAACGATACACTTTACCTCCAGGCGGTTCGTAGCGGTCCATTCTTCGGGTCGGTGTACTAACAAATCCGCACCAGTTATCAATACAATCATATTGAAGATTAACCAGCATTGTTCCCGTTTTTAAAACGACGCTATCGATTTTAATTTGATCCTTCTGTTTCAGCACATCACCGTAGGGTACAAAGCGGTTGAATTCGCACACAACTCTTTCACCTTCCTCGCATATAAATTCGTCTTGTGATAGAATATTGGCTTCTTTTGGTCGCACAATGTTACCTGTGTCAATTAATTTAGCGTGTGACTCGTCCTTCTTATGACACACGCGTGCACCTTCAGAATACACTAAGCAATCAATTAGATAGAATTTTTTACCTGCTATGTTATTTGATAGGAATAAAACTTTGTCTACGTTCTTGTAGTTGTTGTATTTGAGTTTTTGACATTTGTATTCATTGCTCTGTTGATAGCAAAACTTTAAAGGGTTTGATAATTGGGTTACAGAGTAGACATTGACAGGTTCGCATATGCCCGAAGTGCAGTTGTAAAATTTTCCGTTTTTGACGTTTGGTAGCAGTGGTTCGTGTGATGGGAGGTTGGGATTTTCGTTTTTCGGTTTAATGGTTTCGCATATGGGGACTCCCTGAAAATTTACTATTATTTTGTTGGTCTGATCGGGAAGAACTATTATTAGGTGAACGATTGGTATTTTGTTAATTCTAGTGAAGAAAAAAAATAGTATATGTACTTTCAAAATTTATATATGTATAAGCAACTGTTTCTAAACCTGCACATCACTTCCCAATTGGTTTTTTGAAAAAAAAAAAAATTGATTTTTCTTATGTATTGTAAAACTCATACAGGATTCAAATATTAATTTTTATTTTGAAATAACTTTTGAATTATTGCGAAAAAAATAAAACAAAAATAGTTTTGTTATAAAACTTATATATGATCTTTTCATTTATCACAAAAAAATTTTTTTTTCAAAAACCCAATTGCTGGATGTGCTTCACCTATTTTTTATACTTCCGATGTTTTCAGAAAGAAAATGTTTTGAAAACAAAAAGCTTAAGTAAGGAGAGTACGGATTTTGACCCCGTTCTATAATCACTAAATAAAAATAAATTATAAAATATATTGCAAAATAGTTACACATTGCGTAGAAATTTGATATATTCATGAGATACTTTTCTAGAAAATTATTTATGCTCATAATTTGCATAGGAATGTGCGGTTACGTTTTATTTATGAATAAACCACATATATACAACCGGAAATAGAATAACTATACAAAGGTCTATATATAGATTTCACAAAAATTTAAACTAAGACCCTAAAAATATTTTAGAATAACTGTTTACCTTTTCAATAATACATATAACATCTTTGTTGTATAGCTGAAAAATAAGTTAAGGTAAATATTATATTTGAAGTCCAATTTAAAGTTTACCTCCTAATGGCACATTTATTTCTTGAAGTTTAATATTCTACAATTATCATCAGAAACATTATCACTGCACTGGGAATCACAGGAGAGTTTAAACGAAGTTTGTACGAATATGTTTAGTTAAATAATAAATAATGTCTGAATAGGAGTTAGGGAGCGTTCAAGTATGTATTACGTAACGCAATTTTTGGAGATTATTGACTCCCCCCCCCCATGTAACTCGCCTTAACGTTATTCAGTACCCAAGTACAGTACTGTACCCAAGTATAGTAAAACGTTTCGTGACCACCTAGTGACTCTTTAGTTACCTACTACTATGTGGTGTAAGTCGAAAAAAATATTAACAATAACGCGTAATTTAATCCCCGCCCCGCATCGTAACATTTTACAAAAGGACCCCCCCCCCCTTCCCAAAATACGTTACGTAAAACTTGAACGCCTCCTTATTAAATTTTTCAATATTGGTTTTCCTGCTATATTCAACTGATTTTTTTTTTAATTTTTAAAATAGTGTGCTACTCAAAGATTATGTAGCATTCCAAGTGATTGAATTTTTTAAATTGATTCAGTAGTTTTTGAGTTAATTCCATACAAAAATACAAATCTCTTTTCACTGTTCAATACGACAAGATGACTACACGACTTCCATAGCTATTCTTAAAAATATCTCACTATCACGCGATATCAGGACTTAGATATGAAAACAATTGATATCAAAATTAGTTAATTAAATTTTCGCATGCGCAGATGGACAGCGCACCAAACCATCCTGATTTATTTCTCGTTAAAATGTACGTACATGTATGGTACACAGTTATATGACGTCATTCGTTAAATAACGAATATTAAACGCTTACCGCATTAACACTGAACAATAAATATGTGAGAATACAAAAAGTGAAACTCATGTCTGCCTTAAAGAAATACACGCTTTGTTGGTTATTAATAGTTCATGCATTTTATGGGTATTGATTTTTAATTGGTATATGAGAATAAACATAAAATTTACTAAACCTATACGAGTTAGGGCGTTATATGTGAAAGCGCTCTCTAGCATTTATAAGTTTTGAGCGTTGCAACTAAAATCCAGTCCAATCCAGACGAAAGCGCGTTTAAGGATTCAAAAAAGCGCTAGATTCGGTTAAAATAAGCATTAGGGCGCTCGATTCTAAACTACATATTATATACCTATTAGTCTTCATAGTTTTAGCTAGTTTGTCTCTTTTCATCACATTGTAATCACAAAGAAGAGACGTGAGAGTACTTTAATTACAAGAGTGTAATTACATTGATTAGGTATTATGTACATTTGATTAATTTTTTTTTAATTTAAAGCATCCACTGACCTTGGAACCGAACATTGAGGAAAATTTAATATATATATTTTTTGTGATACATTACAATAATAAATTCAATATTTATTGAAAGATGTATTTAATTATTACAACTAAGTGTTTATTTATACATAATTATGCACTTCTCTCGTTGTTCAATTTCATGTGCTCGCGCATTTCTCTTAAAACTGTATAAAATGTTCACTTCACGTAAATAGTTTATAACTAAATATTTTTTTTAATTAATCGTTTTATTATGACATTAGAAGTAAGTTAATGAATACGGCTAGAGAACGAAAAAAATACATACCAAGAGTAGTAGCTTTTGTTTATACATTTTTCATCACAGCTGTGTAGTATCTGAAACAAAAACAACTTTTAAAATGGCAGTTTTTATGTATACGCTTTTAAGATTTTTTATATTTGTGTATGACTCGGAAACATGAGTCAAGAGAGGTTGGATGATCCGCTATCCCTAAAGATTGAAGTTCTCAATATAAAATAAAAAATATTTATTCAATTAAATACACAACAAGCTTAACAGTTAACGAATGGAATATCTTTGAAACTTTTATTGACGCATCATGCCATTTACTGTATCCATTATATTTTTATATACCCTACATAATATCAAGCCCCAAAAGAAATGACTTTTTATGTACTAGCGACCCCGAGCGTTCATTTTTTTACTACCTTTTTAGTAGCTACATACGGAATATTTTGCTATCTTTCCCCATATAGACTGTTCGTTATTCCGGAATAAAAACCTATATACTAAACAAAAATAACATTTTGAATTTTTCAAGAAATAAATAAAAAAATATATATTTTGTTTATACTGCTTGTTCCAAAAAATAATGTCAAGCGGTAGTCCAGAGATAGAGCACCTTAGAGGAACCCGAATAACCCCCACGACATCTTGATTCTACGAATTTATGTAGTTTAGGAGTTATTATTATTTTTTTGCTGTATTTTGTGAATTTTCGCTTTTTGGGTGTACATAAAAAAAATCTGTTTTTATTACTTAGCTTAAACACTAGCCTATTTGATAAGGGTGATAGCTAAATGAAATTTACAAGAGGAAAAGTTTTCTACAGTCTTCCCTGTAGATATTTGTAATAAAAATTTATTAAGTTTCTTGCGCCACTAGACATGATTTCAATAAAATACGATTAATTAGACACATCACTGTGCTTTCACTGTGAATTCTATGTCGTGACCATGTGAAATTATCGTGATATTGAAAATGTAGGCTGTGACAATTGAAAACAAAAAACAACCTACTCTATTAAAAACGTACGTATAGGGAATTAGGTCAACTTACTAATAAAATGCAAGAGTAAGACAAGTTAATTGTACAAGTTACTAGCCTGTCTACCATATGCCAATAGCGAATTATATCTTATTTCAGCCATACAATGCGCTGAGGCGATGAGAACTGGGAGAATCTGATCGTGATTGGTAACACAGCAAAAGATCACGTGGCCGTTCACCAACCAGATGGACCGATCAAGTAAAATACTAATCGTCCTCAAAACTATACACTGTTATAAAAGAGGCGCTCCAGATGATTCCTTGTCGACCACGACGCTCAGAGATGAGCTACTGACGGAAGAGGGGAGAGGGAAGGGGAGAAAGATGTTGTAAGATGTGAATCTATCGTAGGCATCGCATCACCTTGATCCAAAGAGTGAATAAAAGAGTTCAACGAATCGGGACGATACGAAATTTATACAGACTATTAAAATACGGAGTCGCATTTCTTAGTTTGGCCTAGCGCAAGATACTCGGCAATTCAAGTTGTTTACAGCAAACCTTTAGCAATAAAGTAGTACCTGAAGGAGTTGCACAACCGTCCGAGCTTGCACACAAGATGGTTATGGATGGGTACACGACCCAGTTTCACACTGATATACTCCACTGCGCACCGGGCGTAGACGCGGCGAGCACCATGCCCGGTTCTGCGATGAGCCGAGGCAAGCGCCGGCGTCGTGTGGTTGGCGTCATGGTGTCCCATACAAGACGGACGACCGGACACCCGTCCCGTCACCCGGTCGCCGAAAAACCGTCTCGTGGGCATGAGCCGTTATTGTTTAAATCTATATGTAATGATTCCATCCAGCCATTCCATTTTGGGTTGTAATAATAATTGCTATTATTATACCTGGTATAAGAATACTAAAAATCAAATTTTAGACGAATAATACACTGCTTAGTATGACAGTTCATGTTTAACATGAGTCATTATTATATGTGTCCCAGCAAAAGAATGAGAAATTAGCTATCATGAATTTATAATGTTACCCCTGTGACCGGATCTAACAACGAGACACTATTTTACTGAAATTTGTCTATGAACAAAATATTCATTACAAAATATACATCAAGTGTTTATTGTTTTTATTATAGTTTGTCATTTCACAGCTGATAATAATTATTTTTTATATAATGTTATGGGAACCTTTGTTCATTGTTGATAATATCTACATTACATAATGAAGGGATCTAAATCGTGGTAAAAAATTCCGTAGGTTTATCAAATTCGTAACATTGAAAGTGTTTTATTATACAGTTCTGTCTTTATGTAATATTTACTCGCTCACCGTCCACCCTCCCGATTTATTGGATTTGACATAGACATAGCATAATTATTACTAACGAAACACACACACAGAGACACACAAAATAATAATAATAATAATCAAAAAAAGGAAGAAATAATATATTTTTTTAAAGGAATAAGGTAAATTTTAAGTGTGTATAACCAGCGGCACGTAAGTCTAGCGCTGGCCGATACGTGGAGGGGATTGCTGCGCATGTGTACTGTCGCGCGGGGGACAAAATGCGACTGGAGAGCCAATCGACGCTCTTCATTCCGCTAGCCCCCCTCAGGTACCTTATTTTTTACTTCTGCGCAATAACGGTCAGCGCTAGAGTTTCGTGCCGCTACTTATAATGTGTGTGTGTGGTGTGGTTGTAATTGGCCCTGGCTCAGCATTCTGCTGTGGAGCGGACGTGTTCCAAAAATGCTTAAAAAATACAAGAAAGTATGACGTCACAAATTTTACACACACAGATATTAGAACAAAATTACAAACAAAAGCATAGCAGTAAATAGAAACTTAAGCCTCATTAAGAGTGTAATGTAAATTTAAATAAAATGACGGTTACGGAGATTATTTTAAGATACTTTAATTAATGATATAAGCAATATTTATAATTAGCAATACTATCGAAAAAAATGATTTTTTTATAGAATAGGGGGCAAACGGGCACGAGGCTCACCTGATGTTAAGTGACCTTAAGTCGAATTGGTTCGGAAATATTTCAGTGGGCAGCTGGTTCCACATAGTGGTGGTGCGCGGCTAAAACTGCCTTGAACTTGGAACGGCGGACGTCGAGGTGATACGGGTGGAATTTCGTATTCTGCCTCGACGTCCGATGATGAAACTCAGCTGTAAGTATTAATCCAAACAACTCCTCTGAACACTTTCCATGGTTGCTGTGTTTAGGATGAGATAATAATTGATGAAATTAAAAACAGTTGCCAACGTTTTTCGCAATATATTGCGTAAAGGAAGTCATATAAATAAATAATTACCACAAAATCAATTTGTGCTTAAACCAGATATTATTTCGTAAGGTCTGTCTTGAGTAATTCTCTGCGTAAGTGGTACAATTTGAAACGCGGATGGGTAACTCAATAGTGGGCAATAGTTGTGGTTTACTTGAAGCACGTAACTAATTATACACATACAAATATTATGTATTATGTTGTTGTAAGTATTTAATACTAGCTAACCGGCAATTGTTTTGCCATCAAGATAATAAAAGCTATATATATTAAAACATTCGAAATTCAAAATTTATTTATTCAATAACAAGTTACATTGTTTTAGCAGATATTTGAGCCTCTGAACCTAGTTTAGGCCAACCTGTACATCAGAGTACACCACTCTTCCAACGGTATAGAGAGTAACTTAACTTAAAGAAAAATAGAAAACTGACCTATTAATAATATATCCTTCAATAAAAGAAATGAGCGTACCAATTTTTCAAAAGCCGGCAACGCACTCGCGAGCCCTCTGGAATTCAGGCTGTTCATGCGGTAACAATTAACGTCAGATGAGCTTCCTGCCCGTTTGTTCTAAAAGAAAATGCTGTCGCTGACTATATGCAGCGTTCGTATAGGTCGACTGCTTTTTCTCCGCTTAGCAAATTCCACTACGACCAAAATGTATTTTACTTTTCGGGTTAATGAGCCTTTGAGGAAAATAAATGAAATAGAAGGATTCCCTGGACAGCTGAGGAAACAAACCATACTAAGACAGATACAGATGAAAAATCGTCTTCCGACACTTGGTTACCGACGCATCCTGAGTTTTTTTGGCCATGTACATGCAGAGATCCAGAAAGTCTATAAAAACTCATCCTGACTGGCCTGAGAATGGAGCAAGTTGTGCGGTAACGTAACACGAACTTCAGAAATGAAGTGTGCGACTGAAGAAGAATAGACCTTTGACACTCTTAATGTGGCTTTCTGCTGTCAATGGTCGGTTTAATCAATCCAGAGATTACCCCCTACACCTTGCACTTTATCTCTTCATAATAGAGGAAAGTGACCAAATATGGGATAGTATCCCTAATATGGAATACCCCTATTTCTCCCAAATGCAAACTCACATACGCAAGAAACAATGATTTTCTGTCTCTTTTTACTATCTTTTACGCGTACAAGTTGTAGCATGTCAGTTGAGCAAGTGCTTTCGTCATTATGACAGTTTTTTGTTTTGTCGCTACCGCATAACTTTCTAAGGTATGTTAAAAATAAGTATTTTTAGTAAAGAAAGTGCACACAGTATTGATTTTATAGCTTTTAGAGACCGTTTAGACGTTGTTTTGTATGTTTTAGCGGTATTAGATGATATTACTTACTTGAATATAAAAATCTGAATGTCAGTTTGAAATCGTTGGAAAATCCAAATATGGACAGATCACAGTATCCAATTATGGACTATTCCATAATTGGTTCTCTGAAGTATCAGCTGACATGATGATTTTGTTAATTATATATTTTTTTAATGTTTTACCAAAATGGCGGGCGTCAACTCGAAAATAAAGCGAAAAGAATGGATTCAGAGCATATGGCGGAAGTAATAAAATTAGTAAGAGAGAAACAAATGGGTTATTTAAAAGCTGGAAAATACTTTGATGTGTCAAGGTTTACTTTGTTTTGATTATGTCAGAAAAACTAATTTTCTCCAAAAGAAGCCGCAGCCACTACACTCGTAAAGAAAACTGTCGTGTTGGCAAAAAACAAGAATTAAAAACAGAATGAGAAAATATCAAAAGGAAAAAAACCAAAAGAGAAGACTAAGCCTAATTCAGATGATGAGGAGGTGATGCTATTTGATAGTGACAGTGAACCCGATGCCTTGATAGGATATACAGCTCCAGAATCTGAAGATTCGGAGTGTATTTTCTGTGGTGTGCTGTTTTCGAATGATACTCATGGGGAAACATGGATCAAGTATCTTTTGTGTGGACTCTGGGCATGTAATGATTGCGCTGTGCCAGAGTTTGATGGATGGATGACCTGGATATGTGATTTTTGTAAAAAAATTGTGTACCTTTCTATATTATACCAAGTTTCCAAGGAGTCTCGTGTATTTTAAGGTTAATTTTTGATAGTGTTTATAGTATTCCATATTTGGGGTACCTATTCCATATTTAGGTACCTAAATCGTTATTTAGTTTCTTAAATTTTTTCTTACCTTAAACTAATCAATAAAACCTAAACTTATTACAAACTAAAGTGCAAATATATGATTGTTAATAATTACCACAATTTTTTTTTATTTATAATACATGTGGAAATTATGCCTAATAATCAAAATGGTATTCCATATTTGGTCACTCTCCTCTATTAGTATAGATGATTATGATATAAAAGACGTCTAGTCAGAAAGTAGTTGATTGTAACGGGAAATAATGAAGAGGAAATATTTGTATTTTTATAACAAATAAAACTAATTTCTTACTCTATTTAATAGTTTATTGCTCTGCCTAATACGGCAATGAGTAGGTGAAAAACTGTTATTTTTTAATAAAAACTACCTATTGTAGATATTATGTGTTCATTGACATGTGTTTACGTAGGCCTAGCTTGTTAATTTACATTGGATTATGGATATTGGTCCTATTTTTACGCCTCTCTTCGATAAAGATTCCGTTAGTGTATTGTTATAGTTGTAATTTCTAGAAAATTTGCATTAGAATTTTTGTTTTCGTAATTTTAAAATTTTTCGCAAAATCAAATTTATTTTAAGTCCCAAGCAAACCTGGCTCCGTACAGTCGCGGACGAGGCAAAGAGGGCCGGAAAGACTTGGAGCGAGGTGGAAAACGAAGATCGAGACCGAACGCGATGGATAATCACCGTGGACGCCCTCTGCCCCATCTAGGGGTTAAAGGACTCTAAGAAAGTAAGTAACTATTTCAAATACGTAGTTGTATACTTTTGTTTCATAGATCTGATAGACGTAAGCTCTACATAATGAGTGATTTCGAATATCTTATTATTTCCGTGTATTATGCATTGTGTTGTTTAATAGCTAATCATACGTGTAATCAATTATCATTCAATCACTGGCTTAACTTCCGAATCGGTAAAGGGTTTTATAACCAGTGGACTAAACGATTATATAATACTATCGCCTTTTACAAACATCACGTATTCTGACATGTTTGATGCTTGATCCCCAATAAAGGCTAATATTAATTGACAAGAGCCATATATTTAAGTTAAAATTTAACGTCTTTAATTTATACAAATAAATCAGTGGCGCTAATCTTTTTAGGTCTGGGCCTCAGATTTCTGTACCTGTTTCATGATCAAAATACAAAAAAATCATCCGTATCACCTCGACGTCCGTCGTTCTACAACCGTTTTTTAAGGCAGATTGCCGCGCACCACCGCTATGTGGAACCAGCTGCCCACTGAAGTATTTCCGTACCAATTCGACTCATGGTCCTTCAAGAAAAGAACGTACAAATTCTTGAAAGGCCGGCAACGCACTTGCGAGCCTTCTGGCAATGTGAGTGTCCATGAGCGGCGGTATCACTTAACATTAGGTCGTTTGCCTCCTATTACGTAAAAAAGATCATTTGTCAATAGGCAAGGGGATGAGCCTCCTGTACCTGACACACACCGTCGACTTTATTTGGGTCTAAAGCAAGCCGGTTTCGTCACGATGTTTTCACCGTTCAAGCGAATGTTAAATGCGCACATATATAGAAAGTCCATTGGTGCACAGCCCGGAATAGAATCTACTACCTATGAAAGTTGCACACTGAAGCCACGAGGCCAACACTGCTCTGTTTGATTAAGATATATAAACTTATTTGATTGCATTGTTTTAATTGTAAAATTCTTCATGTTCTAACATCTGTTAAAAAGATGATGAAAAAGTTGAGGCAATTTTCATTTGCAAAGGGGTAATAAAATTTGTAACCAAACAGGTTTGCAGATAGGATGTAATTTGAAACGTAATTGATATTAAAAACTCTGTATTTTTTTGTTCGACACAAGGAATACACAGCAATTATTTATCAGCAAACAAAAAAAAAACAAAAGGATTAGAGAAATCTTTCACCCACTAGCTATTGGTTATAATAAAAGCTCATGCACTCACTTTGAACTCCTTTTAGCTCTGCTCCGGTTCTATTGGATGGTGCACGACATCAAACCATTACTGACTATAATGCAAGCAAAAAGCAACCGAGCTGGCAAATGTTAGAGCGCTCTATAACGCCTGGACCTTCTCTAAGGACTGTCCAACGTAGACTCTAGGTGATGGCCCCATTGAAGCGCAAAATGTGACGGTAGGCTTATGAATAGAGGGAAGAATTGAGGAATTAGAGGGAGGGTAAAACTTCCTGAGTTTTTTGCCCGTTCTTCTCAGAACAAGTCCTCCTGGTAGTCTTGCGAACGGATGGCGTAGTCTCTTTCGCGAATTTTGTAAACGTTTTTGACATTCATAAGCATACCCTAAGACGCATCTAAATTGAATAAACGTATTTTGATTGATTGATTGATTGAATAAATATAATTACTCTTATCTACCCACATACTCTTACAATGACCAAACAAATTACTCCCTCTAGGGGTAATTACCCTTAGAGGGAGTCTATTTCAGGGAAAAATTCTGAGTGTTGCCATGATTATAATAGGTGGAAGTTTGGGCAAGTTTAAAAATATATTTTTTATTAAGAGACAAAGATTCTGTAAATTTAGGTTATGGCTTTTCGAGATAATTAATTCTATTTGTGCAGTCGGTCAAGCAGAACTGTTAAGCGTGTCTGCGTCATTGTCACGCTTAGGCAATTATTCGTTTAAAATTAATTGGTCAACGGAAGGAAGTAATTTGTATGTTATTACACTTAATTAATCTGTATACACTTTATGGTTATATTTCGGTGTTATAATTTTCAAAATGTGTTTTTAATGTTATTAATGATAGGAAATGAATTAAGCATGTAGTACGGTTATTTTAACCTTTTTTAACTGAAGTTCTATATTTTTATAGTTCGCTTGCTCAAACTAAAAAAAATACTTCTTGAATTACTTGAAATAATTGATGTATTAGTAGCAGATGTAGTAGAGCCAGAAAGTTTAGAATCACCTTTTTAAGAATGTATAATAACATAACATAACATGTGTTCAGCGACAATGGTGTAATTTTAGAAGATTGTAGTTTGTGTGCTTTTACGCAAATTGAATCTGAGTGTTTTGTAAAATTATTCTCTTTGGCGCGAAGCAAAATCTTATCAAAATAATATTCACATTTCGGCATCGAATTCGTTCAAGGATTATTTTAGGATTCTTGTATAATAATCAAATATGTTTGAGTAATTCCAATACTAAGACCTTTTTTGTGGCTTTCATTTTAAAAATAAACTCGTATACTATTAAAAACAGATTACACATTAATATTATGTCACAGACTATTTGTTGTTTTATTTTGTCTATTGCTATTGAGTTAAATTATTACGTACTACATTTATTATAATAGGAACTAAGGCCACTTCATAGGCCTGCAAATTGAGACCTTCGCATTTCAGCGCAGTGATATAACATACGCTAATAATGACAGGTTCAAGTTTTGACATTGACAGGCAGGGTCTTTGTGATAACGAGTGGGTTTGATGAATTAAATATATAATAATAATAATTTATTGCAAGAATATGATACAAAAATGTGTAAGGTGGTACAATCGTTTCGCATATTTTGCCACACACTATGGCGCGCAAATTTGTCTTTAAAGAAATTTTACATTTTACATTATTAGTCATAAGAATTGGTCAATTCTTATATTATTTGTATCGTACATATCATACCTTATTAAATTTATATCAACTACAGTGTCTCACGCAAATAATCATTTATTGAATAATAAATTTTTTCCAAAAGTAATACACCATGTCGCTTTTTAAAGACTCTATCCGGAAGATCTTTAAATTCTTTTGGTAAATTATTGTAAATTTTAATTTCCATACAAAAGGTGTTTTTCCTAAACAGTCCCTGATTGATTTTTGGCACAGCCAATTTCTCCCCATATGCTTTATGTTGTCCAAGCCTCGTCGACATACCCAGTTCTGCAACTGTTATGTTGCTTAAGGCGTGTTATCTCTGGGAATAGACAGATCAAGATGCACCATGTTCAATAATCCATAGACAATATTATGTTCCTATACAATCTACATATCTTAGATACAGAGACGACAAAATATTATAATCACGCGCCATATCTTTACAATTTTGTAAATTGCCAATATAAATTAAATAAACTATGATAAATATGAATACATTATTATTCTTAATGATAAAATAAATTATATTTATAATATTGCTTACTTATTAGCGAAAGTTTTTGCCGTCCTTTTTTATTTTGGCAATTTACGTAGCTGTGAAATAATTATGAGTAAGCATTAGCAGAATTAGTCTCATTTATGGTTAATATTATTTCTACTAAATAATACACAAACCTCTTAAATCTCAGCCTCCGCGGTGACTAGTTCACAAATAGAACAACGTTAAAATTCACAGGGGCTGCTTGCATTTAAAATTTCCGAAAGTAGAACTAACAGCTATTGTAAGCTAACAAAGAATATTCACAGCATGTAAAAGAGAATCGCAACAATAGGAAATGAGGTGCGTCCTCAATACTTCCATTTAAACAAATTGTTAGAACAAAAAGATTAAGAGACAAAAAGTCGCGTTCGCGATCGCATCGGGCTTGGATTTGAATTTCGAACGCGTGTACCGCACGCGCCGGCTCTGCTGTTACTGCTACAGATTTCCCGCCAAAAGTACGCGCTATCAACCGTACTATCTCATTCATCGGTCTTATGCAATGATTTGTTGTCCATACTGTTGCAGATCAGGTCAAATGAACCGTTGACCCACAATTCCAAGGTCAATTTTTTAGATAGAAAAGCGGTCTTCATGATATTGTTTTAGCGCTAGTTTAGTATCGAATACAAATTTTTGTCTTCCTAGCGTAGTATCGATATACATAATTAGATATTATTTAGGACTGTACTTGGTTACTTGTCTGTGAATTAAGTAACATACTTCATTAGAACTGTTGAATTGAATTTTTTCTGTGCATTTAAATATACACAAATAATAAAATGAAAATATAATAAGGAGATTTTACTTATTATATTTTCATGTTTAGTCTGTACTATGTCACCAAATATCGAAAATAGCTCGGTGAACATATTTTTATTAACTTTTTAGTTCTCATTTAAAAGTGTATTCTTTATTTCGTTCTTATTTAAGTTTAGCAATTGCCTTTTAAAATTATTAGGGGTACAAAATTACCAAAAACAGTACTTCTGTAGTACCATCTAACTAGCGATACGTTGCCGATAAAAATCAGGCAGTCACTAGTATTAAAAGATCATTTGTGTATTTTATTTGATAATTATTTCTATCACCTCATAATATACTACAGTATATAAGTTAGATATTATCTTCTATTCGTGAATTTAATTAAATTTACGCCTACAATTTATAAACAGCAGAAACCAGTTAGTACTAATTGCGTTGTATAATAAATAGGCGTTAAATTTTGCACTCTAAAAAAATGAGAACAAATCAGATTACAATAAAATCACAAGAATTTAAATTAAAACGGTGCGTATTCGTATTTATTAAAAATTATTCTACGGCCAGGTTTTGATTAAAATAAATTATTATGTAATGTGTAGTATTATTTTGTTTCCAGTAGAGTAAAGTCGTGTTGTAGTTAATAAACTCTTATATAATTGACATTAATATCTTATTCATATGGGATTATATTATTTATTTTAATTTAATTTATGGCAGTGATTTTATTTACTTTTATACAAACTAAAGAACACAGTGGAACAAGGTCAGTCTTCAGGCGTTTTTATCATTGTTTTGAGCCTACTGGGAAATAAAGCCATTTGAATTCATAGCTTTTAAGCCCGTACTGTGGTTCTTTCTCCGTCTCAGGTTTTGGTACTTCATCAGAAATTAAATCAAGCACCTCTTCGGTAATCTTAGGTCGGAAACCTTTTTCATCAGCTTCGTAATCTACTCGAGTTCTGACTCCGTTTCTACCTGTCACGTAGTAGTATCCTTCCTTTGAACCATCCGCAAATCCCTTTTCATAGTGTCCATGAAAACCAACCGTGTAGTTGAAAACGTATAACACCCCCATCATATAATCTTTTGTAACACCTTCTGGGAGTCCATCTTTCTCACCAGGATTTTTGTGATAAATATCCGTGTTTTTATCAACTATTTGCATTTGAGCTGATAGTAGTTTAGGGGATTTTGGAGGCTCCAAGTTTGTTGTATCGTATTCATTTAGATTTACACCTCCTACAGTGCTTTGAGGTACTCCTACATTATTTTGAGGTACACCTCTACTTGGTTCGTAACTCTTCGGGCTACGGTCACTTGATTGACTTGGTGAGTTTGAGACACTTTGACTTAGTCCGTAATTCTGTGGCATTTGTGGATTACCCTCATATGAATTACCAAGAGGAAGGTCAATTTCTCTATTTGGAATACTTATTTCCGGATTTTGAGTATTAAATCCAGATCGAAGGAGATTAATTGATGGATTATTTGAAACTTGGTCTGTATTATCATAATTGTTATTTGATCCAATATTTTGTTGCGACCTGTTATCATTTTGTGCCTTTTCGTAGGATGTTCCTGGATTATTATTGTAGTTTTGTTGACCTGGGTTATTTGGGAGAGTTAATGCTTGCTGCGCTAATTCTGCTCTTCTATTTAGACCTAGATTGGAAACTTCAGGTGTTGCTTGAGAGCTTCCTTGGTAGTTATTTAGGAGTTTTGTCTGCGGTTCTTGAGCTGATTGTGGTTGGTAGTTTTGCGGGGCTTGATTCGTAAACTGATTATATTTTTTTTCAACTGGACTGTTGTTTATTTTACCTTCTTGATTAACTTGAGAGTTATATGGATTTTGTTGATTGATAGTTGGTGGATCAATTCTTGGTGCAACTGTAGTAGTTGTAGGTAAACTACAATGAGAGCAGGCTTGTATAGGCGCAGCTGGCTGTTTTACTATTTGCAATGATGGCTTTGGACTGTTTTCGATTTTTGATTCTTCAATGTTTGGATGGTTATTGCTTTCAATTGATGAAGTAAGCGATGTTCGTAATAGCGGTGTATCTTTGTAAGGCGCTGCATTTGTTTCAACTGGACGTGATGGAGTTTTTGGAGTGCTTGATAGATCCAACGAATGACCAGTCCGTGAATTTTGAGAAGCAGTTCCAGGATCTGAAATTTGTATATAAAACTTTTGTTAGCACAGAGTGAGTAAACTAGCTTTGCTCGTAGACATTATTATACCATTAAACATTGATTTAATTATTAACATAATATGAATGGCATATGAAAAAATTTAAATATTTTTAAACAGTGATTTCAGAAACATTACGCTGTCGTACAGGCGGATATATGGTCTGATTATTGAAATAATTTTTTTTTTTATATGAATTCGATTAAGACATCTGTTGGTTATCTACGGAGATGGCTGCTCAACAGCAGTTTTATTAAACAGCGTTATGAACTTACATGGCTTAACGCGTATATTTTTCATAGACAATATTCTGTAGCCGCCATTTTCGTCGGTTGCATAGACTGTCACGTGGTATACTCCATCTGCCGTGATGAATCCAAACTCTCCCATTATTATCCCATTTTCATCTGAAAACACATTGTTGGTTTATTGCAAATGCTAAAAGCAAGAAAAAATATTAACAGACTGTCATTTATCTAAAAAAAAATATTATTTTAATGCCCAGATAACGAGAATATACACGATTATAAACTCGTGAATATTTCGTACTTTAGAATACAAACTGAAATCCTCCACTTAGGATAAGAAGAATATTTTTAATATGCCGTGATTTGCCTGCTTAGGAAATTCCTCATTAAACAACTTTACGAATTACCTTCGAGACATGGAAGTAACGGACTGGATTTATGAGATGCGGATTATAAGCTAAACTTTTGACAGTGGATTAATTGAATGAAAACACCTAAAGATAATTTTTTGAAATAAAAGCGTTCCGAACCAAGAGTTCCGCTAAACTCCGGTAGTATAGAAACAAAAATTGTTTACGTTAAAAACAGGTGATACGTGAGCAAAGTCCCTAATATAAAATACATAGACAGGAAAATGTTAAAAAATATCTACGCGAATTGAAGTAATCTACTATAATTTATTGATCAACTTTAAAAATTAACAAATTTGATCGGATTTTAAAACAGATGTGATTAATTATCGTCAACTAGTGACATATACAAACAGTTTAGCTTTAAAATTGTAATAAGTATCTATTTCTTTATATTTTAGAATTTAAAATATAATGACCTTAGGGTAATGCCCTAACATTGACCCTTTTGTTAACGCGAAATGAAAAATAAGTATTAATAGTATAAAATAGTCATATATTATAAACACTAATTTAAATTACCTAAATTAAGGCTTGTAACTAACTTTGCCTCCTATACTTACTGCAGTTAAGTCTAGACTCTAGTGCAGTGTTTCTCAACCTTATTTGTGTCATATCTCTCTATGCAACATACATAATATTTATATTAAAAATTAAAATGTTCACTTAAGAAACTTAAATGACAAGCTTAAGAAAAAAATCACAAGGGAATTATTAACAAAACACAGTAAGTTTTCACAACATAATGAAAAACGTGGAGTTTATTTGCGAATTGCCCTCTTAAGAATCAAATTGTCCCGCTGTGGGGCGTGGGCCACACGTTGGGAAACAGTGCTCTTGACTTCTAGAGTATCCAACTACGATCTGCGCATGCGCTGTACGCTTGACGGATCGGGTGTGATATGTAGTCGCGCACCATGTGTTTTTTTTGTAATTCACACGGTAGCGTAAACTAGCTGCCAAATTGGCGCCCCAACTGGTGCCCATCAGTTTTAGGCTATTAAAAATAATATATAATCTACACTACCATCGCTAAGCTATAATTTTCTTAGCGCTTAAGGTTATAAAATTAGTAACTACCTTTTTTCTCATGCCGATGCTGTTCACCATCTATGGTGAAACCAAACTCGTAGGGTCTGTTCTCATCAGTATATTTATCGACTCCATTTACATTTCTTGATAATATTGTTATTATGGATACAGTAATAAGTACTTTAGCGAACACCATTCTGAAATTGAAAAGATGTTATTATTTATTTATTCAAAATGTTTAAAGAACTTTATTTCTCATTACATAAAGAATGTATTTTATTTACATAAACAAACTTAATATGTATATACGAACGAGATACACGTCGCCATCAGCCGTCCCAATTTTAGTCTACTCTCATTCTGATATGTATCTTTAATGTCCTTTTGAATTGGTTAAACGCGCTAATATTACGAATTATAGACGGTAATTGATTAAATAATTGCACACCCTTATACTTAATAGACTTCTTCAGATAATACGCGGCTTCGGCAAGATAAGCAAACTCGCTCGACGAGTATTGCGGGTAGTGGTGTGTTTTATTTTTTAAAATGATAAGCTACTATGAAGAGAGTTATTTAATTTTTTAAATTTAGATACAGCCCTGCGATTCTGTAACTCACTTTTCGAACTCACACAGCGGTTTTCGCATCGGCGGTCGCTCTGAAATCAGTCGTGAAGCAGTCATTTTATGATTTGGCATTCTGATAAACAATAAACTACAAGCTCCCACCTTTTCGCAGGGCATGTGCTATAAACATATAGTTGTTTTGAAATGTATCTAAATAGTGCTTTCATTAATTTATTTTGTAGTGTTTGTATGTTGTAAATTTTATCACATCATACAATATAATACTATATCTACGGTTATATGTTACAAACTATTTTATGTATGACAATTTAGGTAAACATAAATGTTTGTTAAAAGTAACATACATACAAGATATAATAAAATATCAGACATTTTTGTTAAGCAGAAAAAAGATTACTAGCAAAACAGTGGATTAGGTACGAGATAGGCACTTAACCATGCTTTCTTTAAAATTGATCAGCCCACTACCGAATATATCCAGCTCCGGATAAGTACTGTTCAATCCGTTATAATCGCGAAGATTTGAAAGAACAAAGGTGCCTGAACTCCTAGGTTGGTTCTTGCAGATGAAATTTGGATAATTTTGCTGATATTAGACCTTGGGAACGAGTAAGGGACGACAATATTAATCTTCAGTAAGAGGTCACTGCTCTGTGTTTGATTATTTAGCAATTTGTATAAGAACGTAACACCGGCTAAAGATCTCCGATCGTACCGTGATATCATATAAAATTTCCTAAGCCGCAGATGGTACGGGTGTCTGTGATAAAAATGTGGTAAGTAGTAGTTATTGTAGATAAAAAAAAATATACGTCACAAAGTATAAAGCACATAAAGCTTTTTAGAATGATATCCTGTGCCTGAGTGAGCTTAAAATCCCGTAACCGCGTGGATCATTCTTTATGACAAGTAGTCAACTCTATGACTTCTGCACATTGTTTTTGTCACCGAAACTATAGTTATATTACGAATTATTATTTCGTTTAAATTCTTGTTATGTGATATTTTGATTATATTGACCTTTGTCGTCTAAGAGATTAGTCATAAACTTTATTCGAATTCCAAACTGATATTAAAATGCTGAAGAGTTAACAGTGTGAACACCGTAATAACGTAAATATGACACAGCTATAAATATTATATATTGTATGCTATATACAAACCCAAATATTTATGACCATAACTTCTTCAGTAGACGGATGTTTGTACGCAAAACGCGTAATAGTACATAATACGCGTTAGTACATACTTAACACGTCTCTGAATTCGACGATGACATAACGGACAAAACGAAAAAATACCTCAAAGCCGCATATATTAATACAAGTTTTGGGCATTTAAGCAAAACTTTGTAATTATATATAATATTTTGATCGTAAATATCTTTATCGATGTGAATATTCGTTAATTTCAATGATTTTTATTGTGTTTGTCTAATTCTATTGATAATATTCAATTTTTTATTACTCATGAATTGCAAATTAGAGGATTACCTTGGCCATCAGAAGAAATTGATTGTATAACGACTTACAATTTAATCTTCCATCTAAGATGATTATTGGAAATGAATTATATAAATATACTAGCTGACCCGGAAAACGTTTGTTTTGCCATGTATATTATTTCTAGGAAACATTTTTTTAGTTCAAAAAAAATAACTAGCTACTATAATGAAAAATTGGGGTAGTATGTACATAGTTATGTATGCTGTATCATAAAAAAATAAAAACAAAAAAATTTGTCTAAAAAATAAACAATTTTTTTTTGGGGTGGACACCCCTTATCACTTAAGGGTTTGAAATACAGATAGTAGTCGATTCTCAGACTTATTGAATATGCATAAAAATTTTCATAAGAACAAACATTGGGACACGGGTATTTTATATATATAGAGACTACTATTATTAGAATATTGAAAGAGCACGAAACATATGTTTTCTTATACGGTTGTGTGACAATGATAAATTTTATTTAAATGTCAATTTAAAATTTAGCAATCTTGAACCTTCTTCAGAGGTTTTTTGAACTCAATTTTAAACCGTTTGTTACTTATATTATTTAAAAGATTAAAGCTTTAAAATTTTAATGACTTTTTGAATTGACACCCGGTCTAATAATATACGAAGAAATCATAAACACTATCCTTATAGGCGAAGCTAATAAGAAAAAATTGTAACCACAGAATTCGGGTTCGGACTTCCACAGATCAACGATAGAAAAAGAAATGCACCTGGCACATTCTCTATTTGTTATGACAATTTTATTTTAATATAGAGATATATTATACGACTATATTATATTTGACGACTCATTGGTCTACTGGTTAGTACCCCTGACTGCGAAACCATGGGTCCCGGGTTCGATCCCCGGCTGAGACGAACATCGATGTGATGAGCATTTGGTGTTGTGCTCTTGGGTGTTTAAATATGTATTTATATGTCTATACATATATCTATAATATGTATGTATATCCGTTGCCTAGTACCCATAACACAAGCTTCACCAGCTTAGCATGGGACTCGGTTAATTGGTGCGAATTGTCATTAAAAAAAAAAAATTAAACTGAGCATTTATCTCATGAAAGGAAGAACATCTGCAAACAGTACAGAACATAAATTTTTATTGTTATAGGAGGCAAACGGGCAGGAGGCTCACCTGATGTAAAATGATTATGCCGCCCATGGATAAACACATTGCCAGAAGGCGCACGACTGCGTTGCCGGCCTTTTAAATAAAATACAAACATTAATTTAATTAACATATTCAAATTATGGTAAACATGGCTAATTAGTAAGCGTACAATACTTATTTATATATGAAGTGTAGATTCGTTAAGTAAATTTTGGTACTTTTCATAAGAATACATGACGATGTACTGTTTATGTGAATAATACATTTTTCTATTTAATCCAATTCTTTTAACAGTTTTGTGGTCTTTTTGCTGAACAAAAGAATGCAATTATAATTAATTATTTAATTCTCAAATATTTGTGTTGATTAAAATTGCCAAGTTGTTTTAAAACAATAGTTCCTAGCATACAATACTCATGTTGTAAGGCAAACGTTTAAAATATTTAAAAATAAAACTGCCTAAATTCCCGACGGCGTATATGACTATATGTACAATATATATTATGTATAACCATTTTGTGTAGCAATGCCTTAACTGTATAAAGACATAGATATAGACATTACATTTATTACAAACGAAACGCACCTACAGAAACACACACAATAATAATAATCAAAAAAAGAAAACGAGAAAAAGAAAATTTTTAGTGTGTAATGTGTGTGTTGTTATAACTGGCCCTGGCTCAGCATTATGCTGTGGAGCAGACGTGTTTCACAGCGGTGGTAATTCTGCCAGAGACCATAACAGTTGGTATATTGAAAGTCCTTAATTAAGATACAAACATAAATATATTAGGGGTTATAACTACGATGTCCTATTTGCACGCGGACAAAGTGAGCTTTAGCTGATAGCTCTTAACGAATACAAAATGATAAGAGACAATTATTTAGTAAGTATTATTGTAGTATAAAAAATATTACTACTTAGTAGGAAAACGAATCATTAACGAGTCACGGGTGTTTATAGTATTCAGTACATTTTAAAATTAATACAATCAAAACAAAATCAGAATCACAACACATCTCTATGGTCCAATACAACAACCAAAAGGAAACAATATTTTAATATAAACTTACAAATGTTCTTTGAAGGCTGTTAACGCGAATAGATTAAGTATTTTCAATAAATTCACATTTATATCCGATGATTTTATTTAAATATTGTAAATAAATGTTACTTTTAAAAAATTACCTTATAGTTAGTCATAGAACGCGCGGTGTTGCGGCCTATTGCGCAAATGCCGGCACGAAACTGTGCCGATACATAGATCGACCGAACTTATTTACTTGCCAGAAGATGTACGTGGATTGAAGAACATCTGATTCTTAAGATTAAGGTAAACATTTATCGATGTGATTGTGTGTGATTTCATACTATATTTTATATTTAAATGGGTAAGATTTGACATTCAGGAATCTGCTTAGCGCCAGTTACCCTAAAAACCTATGAAATAATAATAAAATATAATAAACCTAATACATTATTTAAAAAAATTAGTAAAGTATCGAATTGAAGGAAGGCTTTTGTCGGCTCTGCAAACGGATGTTTTTTTATTACATGGTTATTCTACATACAATATTCGAATTACTAATTATTATCTTATAATTCGTATAATTTTTTGGAAAACATCGGGAAAAATACTTAATATATAGGAGAGCAGAAAAGTTGCGAAAATTTTGTTTTTATTATCTCCGCTAAAGAAGATAGAAGGAAAAACTAACCAAATCAAATTGTAAAAAAATAAAATATATACTTACCATAGTTTCTTTAGGTTGACACGCGACTTTTCCTTTCCTTAATATAATTGTGCCCCAATATAATTAACAAGATTTTATTATTAAACGTAATTTATAACTAATAATCCAATTGGTACAACAAAGACCTCACTTCAGTAATGAGATAAGGGTTGACGATGATATTAATTTATCCTTAATGGGAAAGGCAAATGACTTTAGTCGATACAGCCAGGTCTTGTTCTTTGTGATAATTGGAGAATTTTGGTAGTTTTAAAGGCCGAAGCCACGTCTTACGTAGTAACGTGAAAAAATAATCGATTAATAATCGATTATTTCTATAATTGAAAATCAATCATAGTCGATTTTTCATCTGCCACCTCCCGACATTATGTCTGGTCTTTTATAACCAGGACCTCGAGCTATTAGGAATATTCGATATACATCGATGTTTACAATGCGATACATTGAATCCGATGCTTTGAAGATGTATTGATATACTCGATGCATTGATGTTTTTTTGTAAAACATCGAAAGGATGATAAAACCAGTTAATTTTACAAAAACTCAAGTTTGAATGGAATACTATAATTTAAAAATAAAATAAATTTATTCAGCAGCACAAGATTACATACAATTAAAAAGACAACAAAAATACTGCAATGTGCTACTGAAAAGGCATACACTCAGCATTTATCAAATTTCACCTAAAATCTATCAAAACGGGATTTAGTTAATTTAGATTTTCATTATTCTTAAACGTTAATTTGTGTTTATAATTTCTATTGTTTATTTTTAATTAAAAAACCATGAAAAATAAAATATTTAGGGTGATGGTGGTATTTTGAAATTAATTCAAAAAATAGGAAATAATCGATTAATAAAAAAATCGATTATTTTTTTAAGAAAAATCGATTAATAAAAAATCGATTTTTAATGCAGAATGTCACATCCCTAGTAGTTAGGAGTCCATCTTGGAATCTCTGAGATAAGGGAATAGTTTTGACAATTGTCTTTCTGTTATTGTCCACAGGTAATAAAAATATATAATATTCTGTTTTTAAATTGTTACTTC
Organism: Pieris melete; assembly: GCA_963693345.1. Lineage (NCBI taxonomy): Eukaryota > Metazoa > Arthropoda > Insecta > Lepidoptera > Pieridae > Pieris > Pieris melete. The sequence continues at coordinate 426,213 of CAVNZK010000131.1, read as the reverse complement.
GTTTTTTAATTTAAAATTGTTTTTTTTTTAAATTAAATGTATATAAGAAGTTTTCTGCACAGAGTAACGTCATAATTAGAGGTCATTATTTTAAAACTATAATTTCAAACAACTCAAATAATCTGTGCGTCCAAAGTTATATAATTAAGGAAAGACTTAAAATATTTGCTTATTATAAGAGCTTGACTTTTTAAATAACTCCTTACATCATTGATTAAAGATTAACTTGTCAACTTATGAATAGAAACTATTTGTATAGAATAGTTTTAAATGTTGAATTCAATAAAAGATAAGGTCACCATTGAGTGGCTTATGTTTATTCTACAATTACCGAGGCAATCAAGGTCGATTTTAGACAAAATATTTTTCATATTGAGCCGCAGGGAAGGCTATGCGTACAATTTGTGAACAATATTTAGTTATATAAATGATAACATAAATACCGAGGATGAACCTATATCCAAAAATTTGATGATTTGGAGTCCATGTATTTTATTAAAACTACGAACTCACTAGTAAAATACTATATCATATTTTACTATAGCATTATTTTAGTATAGTACATGCATTGTTTTGCTTTTAAAAGTATTTTAGGAAATTATTGTACCTTTTTTTAGTATGGAATATCACTTCGAATAAAAGAGCCATCTAGTTATCGAAGGAGGTACTTATATGTTTGCCGTAGCAATATAAACCTTAGAAACGTGTTAAGCATAGTATGTCCACAATTATTGTATTAATTAAAAATATAGTTTTTTAATGGTACAGTAGCCTGAACGATTCATAAATAACAATACAATTATTGCTTATACGTTCCTTGATAAAATATATTTTGTTATTACGGGCTTAGCGGTACATCCATTGAATTAGCATTTCGCTAAATATTTTGGTGCTACATGATTTATCTAGAGAATCATACGTAGGTATGCTATGTTCTAGAGACTTAAGCCTGGCTGGAAAGCAAAAAAAAAAAAATATTACACAAAACGAAGACTCCATCTTGGATCTCAGCAGAGTATAATATGACCTATGCTAATAAAATAATAGTATGAGTAACTAGCGTTAATAAATAAATTGTTTTCTTGACTGATAATGATTAATGGCTCCAGGAAACTTAAACAAGGATATACGTGTAAAGTATCAATAAAATACAATTTATGTGTAACAATAAAGTATACTTTTATGAGAAAATATTGTTTGTTTCATTAATACAGGTAGACAATGGGTACATATAATTTATATAAGGTTAATTTGACACAAAGAGTGACTTCATTCTTAATATTCATAATAATAACAATACATGATATTTCCATCATAGTTCCGTATCTAAAGACAAATTTATCAACAAATTTGTCTTTTTGACATAAGTGACATTATTATATTAGTACTATAATAGCGTTTAATGCTTTACAATAAAAAACTACTTGTCTACAACCTCGTCTCTGTATCGTGTTTTGTTTTTTCTCATAGGTAAGTAGGCGATTACAGTGCCTAACAAAAACCGACTATTTGAGCGTAAGGCTTGCCCGTTCGCTCACGATGCTTTCCTTAACCGTACGGACGAGTGTTAAATACGCAGAAAAGTCCCTTGGTTCACAGCTGAGTTCGAACCCAGGGATAAGAGGTGAAGACTCAAGCCAATTAGCCAACTTTTTATAGAACAGAGGGCCAACGGACAGGAGGTTCACCAGATATTAAGTGATACCGCTGCCCATAGACACACAACGCCGCAAGCTCTTTGCGGTCTTTTTAGAATCGGTACGTCTTTGCTTGAGGGATCCGTCTATAAGTCGTATTGGTTCGGAAATACTTCAGTGGGCTGGTTCCACATAATGGTGGTACGCGGCAAAAACTGTCTTAAAAAACGCTTAGTTGTGACGAGGTGCAATTTCGTATTCTGCCTTGAAAAGTGATGATGCTGTATATGAAACTTAACTGCAGATATTAATCCGAACAATTCGTCTGAACTCTCTCCGTGGTAAGTGCGGTAAAAGATGCGCGATAGCATAAGGCAGATAAAACGCAACGTCAAGGGATCAAGCCGCTCAGAAAGTGACTGGTCGTCGACGATTCGAACCGCTCTTCTTTGAAGTGTGGAGAGATATGAGTGATCCTTTCTTGATACTTTTGTATAAATTATATTTTTCACTACATTTTATAAAAAAATCAGCCACGTTTGCCTATAGTTAGAGATAGACTCAAAAACGAGTTTTACCAATAGGTTGAATAATTTGTCAAAAATTGTGTAGGTAGATTGGTTCTAATATAATTCTCAAAAAGATCTGAACTGCCTGAAACCCGAACCTAATACGTCCTCTCACCTGTGGTAAACCTTATTTTACGTTTGCTCATTTGTAAGTTACAGATCAAGAGATCTATTGATAGGAAATCACGAGTACTCATGTCATCACGATTTTGTAAATATATTAATTGTACCAGGTGTATGTTTAATTAAGTATTAAATAACATTTAGATAAAAAACGAACTGATATCTGAGGGCGATTATACAATCCTTATCTTGGTCTTCTTACGTTTATGATGGCTTTTTTGGTGTGAAATATATTAAAATTCTTTCACCCTAACTACATTTTTAACTTGGGGAATGCTGTTATGTATAAAAATTAAAATATGTAGTAGGGTAAAAGAGAATATTTTATTGACTGATAAAACTAAGAGGAGGCTGCCAGCTTTAAAGATAGACTGTCACGTGGTCCAAACTTCTTAAATTTGTCTAAAATTCTATACATTTTTAATTATTATTATTATTACTATGTAGGTTAAGAATATTGTAAATACTGTATATTTGTGTGTTGGAAATAAATTAAAAGAAAGAACATGCGTTTGATTTTTTAAATATTTCTCTCGGTTTTTAATTTTGGACTCTACTCTTTAGATCAAAGATACAAGCGATACCTATTATTGCCGTGACTCAAAAGACCAGGCCTAATTGAGTTACAGAAGCTGTTAGTGTGACATTTTTCAAATTCCTAAATATTATTGCACAAAACGCATATTATATACACATTAGTCTCTGTAATTGTATAATTAGCAATACTATAAAATGAGAGTAAAATTTGGCACAGTATCAGTCGTTTATTGAGAAAAATTAAATTCACGTCAAGATCTCTATTTAAAAATGAAGTCGGTAAGTAAAATTTACGTGAATATTATAAGTGTGAAATACAGTTCGCGTGTTCCAATTTCAAATTTACATTACGACCAACTTTGTGGCATTAGATTCTGGAATTTAAAACTATAACTTATGTTCGTTTTATATGAATTTGAGTAGTTCCTTAATATTATGAGGTCACTATTTTCTTTGCCATATAAAAAATATAATATGTTGTAAAGGACAGATGTTATCAACTTTTTTTTTTTAACAGTTCATCATTCTCTCAGCGTTAGCAGCAGTCACATTATGTGCTCCAGTTGATCCGGAGACAGATGTGAACCTAGCTCAGCTTATTGCTAGAAGAAGACTGCCCGCGCTGGAACACGAAGAGATCCACGACGAATTCGGCCAGTACGCCTTACGCTACGTTACAGCTGAAGGCACTGTAGTCTCTGAACGGGGAAGACTGGTCCCCACCGCAGATGGAAGGGATTACGTTCTGGTTATCGAAGGAGAAGTTTCCTATATCGGTGATGATGGCCAGCTCTACGTCACTAGGTTTTCGGCTGGCATCGATGGCGTCAAGATGGAGGGTGATCATCTTCCTAAGGCCCCTGAACTAGAACCAATTGCATAATTCCTCTTCTTTACTCGCACTCTTCATTTATGAAGGGTGTGTGAAAACTTCCTCCACTCTCCTCTGTCTTCGGTTAAAAATGTATAGAAACGAAATAAAACAGTGATAACAAACAAGTTTTTTATTCACTTACTTTACTGTTTAACTTGCATGTACTAAGTTAGACGTTAGCGTTCTGTTTATGAAGTTATATTTCTTTTGGTGCGTTAGGGAATTATGAAATACATTTTGACGATGCGCGCACACCGTCACAAAAAAACGACACCGTAAATTTGGATAGTGAACATTTTAAAATAAAAAATGTTCTGTTGTGTTGAAATAATTTTTTTGTGATATTTAAATAAACTGTATTTAACTAGATAATGCGTTATAATAAAACTTTCAATGTATTAAATACCTTTTTTCTATTGTAAGTGTCGTTCTTTCTACAAACGCAGAATAAGGCGAAAGATAAAATATTTAAAAATATTTTATCTTTTTACGCCAAAGAAGTATAAAGTAAGTGTGTGTAGGTACGTAAGTACACACACTCATATGTTTTTTTTCAATAGAATATTTATGGTTGGCGTGTGATTTGAACCCTAGGATTTTGCAATCGAATTTCGTGTATGTAGCGATTCATATTCTGTCTCGAGGAAATATAAGGAGTCCAATTTAACACGTTAAGCGCCTGCCAGTTTTAACCATCACAAGTAACAGCCTTTCGTAACCATAGACTAATGGAATTCTAAATTCAAAACAAACAGTATAATTCTATATATTTCTAATACAGTAATAGATACATATTATTCTATTTGGGTTGACTTGAGTCATGAACAAATAAATATTGAAATTTAACTAAGATGATGTTATTGTTTTAAAAATTACGATTATTTGACCTGGTAGTATTTTAAATTGTTTTATTAACAACTTATTAAAGTAACGCCTGCAAGTTTTAGCTTATTAACCGAACGCGTTTATGTAAATAACTAGCTGTAAAGGATACACATTATATTTTGTTAATTTTTCTCAGCTAATATTGTACGTCCTGTTTTAAATTAAAAATTAAATGTAAAATTTGAAATATATCCAATCGTTGAATATTTAAGAAACCATTGACAACATTGTACCAATAAATATATTATTTATGTTTGGGTTGGAAGAAACTGCTTTTAGCAGTACGACCCGCCCATTGTCATCCTATGTTCATTTATTTAATCATATTTTTCTCCTGTTGGTACTGTGATAAAAATCAAGTATAATTATTATTAATTTTACTCATTTATATCATTATATTTTATCAAATCGATAAACCAGTATATTTTTAACTAGTTGTTGTATTTTGTATTGTTTTAAAAATAATTTCGCTCAGAAAAATCAAAATCATATCATATATGTTTTTAAGCCAATAATGATTTTGATATATAGTGCGAAACTTTAATAAGAGAGGAGCTGGACAGAACGGGTGGAAGCAGATAGTCCGCTCTAGATCCTTACCCTGGCACTCAGACATGAGCTAACATCCGAAAAGAAAAAAAGGGAGTATCTCTTGCTAGCTATATAAAGCCATATGTGAAAGTCTTAAAAACACTGTTTGTTTTAATTATTTTATAAAATAATTAAAATAAATCGTACTACTACAAATTAATAGCTATTTTTTATACGATACCTTTTAGTTATTATATAAATAAAATAAATCAGTGGCGCTACAACCTCTTTAGGTCTTGGCCTCAGTTTCATGATCATTTTTTTTCTTTTTTTTTAATCTAATAGGCAAGTAGTTGATCAGCCTCCAGTGCCTGACACACGCCGTCGACTTTTTGGGTCTAAGACATGTCGGTTTCCTCACGATGTTTTCCTTCACCGTTCGAGCAAATGTTAAGTGCGCACATAGAAAGGAAGGCCATTGGTGCACAGCCGGGGATCGAGCCTACGACCTCAGGTATGAGAGTCGCACGCTAAAGCCACTAGGCCCAATGAAATGTGTATAAGATTAATATTTTTTTTTCTCTGCGGGTATTTGCAATCAGCCCTAAGCGAATTTGTTCTGTGGTGCTGTCATGTGGAGTGACTTCCCATTGGAAGAATCTACTCATCTTCTCTAAATCTAATGTTTCTCATTTTGTTCTTGTGAGGTTAATAATAAAAATAAATAAAGTGTTAGCTATTTTAAGGACCATGGTACATAACCAACAACGAAGTTCACGAGCCCTTAAAAATGAGAACTTTCAATGAGGAAATCCAAAGGCAGATAAATACAAAGAGTGGTTAAGCTGTCACCCGAATGAACTTGCTCGCCAACTCACCATTAGACAGTATGTAAGTCGAATAAAACGTCTCCATATTCTAGAACTAGAAGACCGGCAGTAGCTCTAGGCAGAAGATGAGTAGATGCTTCCAATGGGAAGTCACTCCACATGACAGCACTACAGAACAAATTCGCTCATAGCCTTAGTGCTTATAGCATGGCTTTAATAACACGCCAATCATTCATTGAAAAAAAAGGAAAACGCCAACGTCATACTTAGTAGAGTAAGTGAATAAAAATCTTATTTACTATCACTGTTTTATTTCATTAGTATAATGATTTAACTGAAAACGAAGAGAGTGGAGGAATTTCTGCAGTGCCACTTCAGAGATGCAGAGCGCGACTGAAGAGGAGTTATTATGCAATCGGTTCTGGTTCAGGGGCCTTAGGAAGATGGTCGCCCTCCATCTTGACGCCATCGATGCCAGCTGAAAACCTAGTGACGTAGAGCTGGCCATCATCTCCGATAAAGGAAATTTCTCCTTCGATAACCAGGACGTAATCCCTTCCATCTGCGGTGGGGACCAGTCTTCCCCGTTCAGAGACTACAGTGCCTTCAGCTGTGACGTAGCGTAAGGCGTACTGACCAAATTCATCGTGGATCTCTTCGTGTTCCAGTGCGGGCAGTCTTCTTCTAGCAATAAGCTGAGCTAGGTTCACATCTGTCTCCGGATCAACTGGAGCACATAATGTGACTGCTGCTAACGCTGAGAGAATGATGAACTGAAAAAAAATAGTTGTTAACATCTGTCCTTTACAACATATTATATTTTTTATATGGCAAAGAAAATAGTGACCGCACAATATTAAGGAACTACTCAAATTCACATAAAACGAACATCAGTTATAATTTTAAATTCCAGAATCTAGTGCCATAAAGTTGGTCGTAATGTAAATTTGAAATTGGAACACGCGAACAGTATTCACACATAATATTCACGTAAATTTTACTTACCGACTTCATTTTTAAATAAAGAGATCTTGACGTGACTTTAATTTTTCTCAATAAACGACTGATACTGTGCCAAATTTTACTCTCATTTTATAGTATTGCTAATTATACAATTACAGAGACTAATGTGTATATAATATTAATTGTTTTGTGCAATAATATTTAGGAATCTGAAAAATGTCACACTAACAGCTTCTGTAACTCAATTAGGCCTGGTCTTTTGAGTCACGGCAAAAATAGGTATCGCTTGTATCTTTGAATCTAAAGAGTAGGGTCCAAAATTAAAAACCGAGAGAAAGATTTAAAAAAGTGTGTGTGTCTGTCAGCTACGACGCACGATTGGAGTTTACTCCTTACGAACGATAAAATGGCGATAATGTTCTGTGGCTGTCGACCATATTTTCATACTAAAGGTGGTAAGAATATATATTTTTATAATAAAGGGTATTTCAACAAGAAGTTTGTTTTTCAATTGTGGCAACACCGAGAACGTGATAGTTTTGACATTTAGTTTTTGGCGGTATTCGTAGCAGGTGCTTTGGCAATTATTACAATGAATTCAATTTCGCTCGAAAATCGCATTAAAATAATTCAAATCCACTATAAAAATGGTGGTTCTGTTAAAGTTACATTTCGTAAAATTCGTGATATTTTAGGCCAGCATAATCGTCCTTCTGAGACCGCTGTTAAGAATTTGGTCGCGAAATTTGAGTCGACAGGCTCGGTACAAAATGTGCCAACACCAACACGTGTTCGACCGGGTCGTTCAACAGAAAACATCGCCGCCGTGAGCCACAGTGTTGAAGAAGATCAAAATTTGTCAATTTCACGACGTTCTCAACAATTGGGGTTATCCAAAAGCACAACATGGCGAATTTTGCGAAAGGATTTGGCTTTGAAGCCTTACAAGATTCAGCTGGTGCAGGAATTAAAGCTGATCGACCATTCAAATCGCCGCAGATTCGCTCAGTTCATTCAGGAACAACCTGCTGGTTTTTCTGAAAAAATCATTTTTTCAGACGAAGCCCATTTTCATTTGTCAGGGTACGTCAACAAGCAAAATTGTCGCATTTGGGCTTCTGAAAATCCTAAAGCAATTATTGAGAAGGCTTTGCATACTCAACGTGTTACTGTGTGGTGCACTATGTGGTCTGGAGGCGTGATTGGGCCGTTTTTTTTCGAAGATGAGGCTGGAAATGCGGTAACAGTCAATGGATCACGGTATCGCGAGATGTTAACCACTAAATTTTGGCCTATTATTGATGACATGGATATCACTGAAATGTGGTTTCAACAGGACGGTGCCACATGTCACACAGCCAATGAAACGATCAATTTATTGCAAACCAAATTTCCCGAGCGCATAATTTCGCGAAATTCAGCTGTTAAGTGGCCAGCCAGATCGTGTGATTTAACACCACTGGATTATTTTTTGTGGGGCTATGTTAAAGACAGAGTCTATACGGAGCCAATCGAATCGATTGCAGCCTTAAAACTCAAAATCCGTGATGTCATTAACAAAATAGACCCTCCATTTTGCCAAAAAGTGATTAAAAATTTTGATGAAAGAATCAACATCTGTCAGCGTGGTCGTGGTGGACATTTGCCAGATATCATTTTTCATTCATAATTGCCAAACTTTTCTCTCTGTAATACAATAAAAATTTTATTCATTTTCCTCTAAATTCTTTGTTTTATTTTGTTTTAGAAAACAAAGTTCTTGTTGAAAAACCCTTATAAATGTTTGTAGTAGTAATAAAACGTACCTACATCATCTATGCCCAAATAGGATTTTCTTTCTGTGACCAAAGTTACCTTTATAGTAAGAGTAGAATAATAATGAACAATCTTTTTAGTTTTAATTTCACTGACCATTACTATTGACAAAACTCTATGGCACGCTAGACAATCTACTTTTATTTTTTAAACCTGTCAATACTGACAATGTGGCTGTCAAAACGTGAATTCAAAATAGAAAAGTCTGTGTAATGTATTCCATCTCAGTCTTTTACACGTTCAATCCATTTGTCTCTTTCTACATAACGCCTCAACTTTTCGAGTTACACTTGATTTTACTCCTCATAAAATTTTAGGCCTTATAACTCAAATCGTTTCTTAAGGAGTAAACTCCAAAAATCAAACGCATGTTCTTTCTTTTAATTTATTTCCAACACACAAATATACAGTATTTACAATATCCTTAACCTATATAGTAATAAATAAAATTTAAAATTTACACTTGCACAATTTTGTTGCTTTTAGTTTTATCAATCAATAATTTTCTATACATAATAGCACTCCCCAAGTAAAGAAGGTAGTTAGGGTGAAAGAATGTTGAAAATAATTCATAAAAAACTCTCCTCTGAAAATATATAATATATATATGTGAAAAATGGCTGTTACAAAAAATTTGTGATACAGCAACCGGTCAAAAGTGCGTTCTATAATGTGCGGCCATACTTTAGCACTTCTTTACAAGCTTGTTTTCCCGCGTCACATTAAGCGTATTAAAGTGCTCCATCTGAATTTTAACGCAATTTAAGGCACTGCCGATGAATAGCCAACAATTTCACGAGTTAATTTACTAACGGTATTACTAATGACATTCGTTAAAAATAGCTTGAATGTCGGGGTTTTTAACAGATCAAAGAGTTTTAGCGGATAGTGCGTTATACGATGGTGGGACCATTAACAAATAAGATTGCCTCATTTGGCCTGCTGCAAAGCCAGTAATGATATTAGTTCGGTTTTAAGCGGGAATGAAATTCCTGACAATGGAAGAATTGAAATTCTTTGACATTCATGTCCCATGTCTGAAATCCTAACATGGCTTCATGTTAGAATCACCACTTTATTTTTATATTATAATTTATATATGTGATTTTTATTATTGAAACAGATATACTGTTCCATATTTTGGCAATACTACCAGTTTAAACTCTGAACTACTACTACTCTACTAAAATTCTTCAGTAAAACTCCTTACATCATGAACCTTTTATCGACATTAAGGATTTGATATATCCAAGGCAATTTGACACAAATATGTACGCACTTGTTGAATATTATTTTAACACAAGCGTTCTGTTACCGCTAAAGACGCTTAAAGTTGAAACGGAATTAACCATAACAGTTTAGATAGCCAGTTTAACTATGAAGTGTAGGTTAATAAATGATAAATAAAAACGTAAGTATTGCTAATTTATTTTTCATTTTTGTAATCTTGGTTCTGGTTCATGGGCCTTAGGCCCTTTCTCCACTGCTCCGGTCCGACGTCGGATACCGGAATGAATCATGAGAAAAATATCGGAACCCCGGATTGCGCTTCTCCAATATATCCGATCCGACAATAATCGATACTTGTATATTTATCATGCAACACTTATATTAACTAAAACCCATATACTAAATTTTATTAATACAACGTTCTAAACTCTGAATATTTTATTGCCCTGGCAAATTTATTACTTTTTTATATTGTCTATCTTGAAATCTATCTACATAATAAATAGTTCATTAATACTATGGTATAAAAAATATAAATAAATAGCAACATAATTTGGTTTGGTCTAGGCTATCCAGATTCTTTTAAATTAAAGAAACTATAAATAAACCTGTGTAAATTTATAACCTCTTGGATATGCTTGGACCGATAAAACACCGCGTTCCGATCTAGCAAGTTATCGGATCGTTAAAAACCGGATGCCGGAGTAGTGGAGAAGCACGTAAGTACTGTTGTGAGTTTCTAAATCGGATCGGTAATTAACGTTTGCCGGACCCGAGCAGTGGACAAACGACCTTAGGAAGATAATCACCTTCGATGCCACTTGAATACTGACAAACTGGAAACAATAATATGTATCATCTTAGATAAATTTCATTGTTTATTTTGTCATGACAAAACTAGAATACTCACTGTTTTAGAAATATATTGAATTATTATGTGTGTTAAGTATTTGTTTCGCGTTTTGAATTTAAAATTCCAGACAATGAGTTACGGAAGGCAAACTTGTTACTTTTAATGGCCAAAACATGACAGGCGCTTTAAATGATTCTAAGTTCGATTCCCTATATTTAGTCGCCATTGAATAAAATATCGCTACATAGACAAAATTGGATTGCAAAATCCTAGGGTATAAATCACACGCCAACCATAAGCTAAATATTCTATTGAAAATAAAACAAACGCGAACGTCAAAGTTAGTCAATAAATAAAATCCTTATTTGGTATCACTGTTTTATTTCGTAACTATTGCTATTGGTTCTAGTTCAGGGGCTTTAGGAAGATGATCACCCTCCATCTTGACGCCATCGATGCCAGCTGAAAACCTAGTGACGTAGAGCTGGCCATCATCTCCGATATAGGAAACTTCTCCTTCGATAACCAGGACGTAATCCCTTCCATCTGCGGTGGGGACCAGTCTTCCCCGTTCAGAAACTACAGTGCCTTCAGCTGTGACGTATCGTAAAGCGTACTGACCAAATTCATCGTGGATCTCTTCGTGTTCCAGTGCGGGCAGTCTTCTTCTAGCAATAAGCTGAGCTAGGTTCACATCTGTCTCCGGATCAACTGGAGCACATAATGTGACAGCTGCTAACGCTGAGATGAGGATGTACTGAAAAAAAATACATTAGTATTACTACATATTTCAGTTGAAATAGGCGTACCTATATATAAAAACAAAGTATTTACTACTTATAATGTGTCAACTGGTACAAGGAAATATTTAATTAGTTTTATTTCGAATTAAAAGGTACTATATAAAATCTTACCAACTTCATAATTTTAATTCTTTAAAGCTTATAGATAATGCAATCAATCTGTGTTTGTGACTGATGGTTCGGAACTTATTATTTACATTTTATAGGCAAAAAATGTAATTTACTGCAACTTGTTTTTAATGAGTACTTACTTGTTCTGTAATTAGATTGTATGGTGATCATTCCACGAATTTTGAGGTTTTAAAGGTATGTGCAATTTTTGATGATCTAATTACAAATGGCAATTTCCATTACAATATCAAATTTATTTAACCAACATGATGTGACTGGTCTTGAAACTAGATTTAATTTTGTTCCACATTCCATACGACTGTTATAACTGTTTCATTCATATCTAAGGACTAAATTGAATCAAGATTTAAACCTTAAATTCATAGCAGAATAAAATGTATTTTCTTTAAGAAATCATAAATTTAATCGCTTATTACTTCTTTACTTTTCTATGCTACTCGAAATGTCTCAAGAGCGTACCGATTCTTAAAAGCCCGGCAACGCAATTGGGAGACTCTGGCAGTGTGAGTGTCCATGGGCGGTGGTTCACAAAACCAATTACACCTTGAAAACCTTTGACTTTTCGTAAGGCAGTCAAAATCTATCCTGACATCCAGATTTTTAATTGAAAATATATATTATGATATTTCAAAAACATTAAAATAAGCAAAGTCGACGCTATGCAACATTGCTAAATATGAATTAGTAATTATTTGCATTTAGATACTTTTTGCAGGCGTATAAATATGGAGAAGCTGGATAGCTATATTTAAACACTTTGGAGTTTAAAAACATTTATTTTAATAATTGCTACAACCTTTTTGGTCTGAGCCTCAGATTTCTGTATCTATTTCGTGATCATTTGTTTTTTCTAATATGCCAGCAGGTAGCTGTCTGTACCTGACACACGCCGTCGACGTTTTGTGTATAAGGTTTCCTCACGACGTTTTTCTTCATCGTATGGGAGAGTGCGCAGATAAAAGAGTGCACAGGTTTCGAACCTTCGACCTCAGGAATAAGAGTCATATAAAATCACTAGAATAACACTACTAAAAACTGTTATTTAAATTTCACACGGGAATTCCACCTGACACCGCCGTTAAAAGGCCTGCAACGCACTCGCGAGCCCTCTGGCATTGAGAGTGTCCATGGGCGGCGGTATCACTTAACATCAGGTGAGCCTCCTGCCCGTTTGCCCATGCACAAAAACACCATTCAGCCCGTTTACCTCCAAACTAACGCATCAAATTATTTGATATATAGTAGTATATACTAGTCAATAGTAATAATTTCCGCATATAGAATCTAAAACCACATTGCACAACCACTGCGCTAGATTGATGTCTAAAAATTACGACATTCCTGTCATTAAAGGTTAAAAATATGTCCCATAATGAATGTTGTGTTCAATACGAATCATTATTGTTTGAAAGGCAGAGGCCAGAGGTTGATTATAAAAAGCCTTTATGGCAAGGGACCTTCATAGACATCTTGGCATTTAAAATTACGAAATCAACTAACAGTGTGAAGTTTCCTGTGTAATACTTGAGTATAAAATTAAACACATCGTCAATTGTTTAAATGAAAGTGCTATTTTGAAAGTGATCTTACTTGTATAGTGATCTACACTTATATAGCTTTTTTTTTAATAGCGTTTTTTTTTTCTTTTTTAATTTCTTTTTTTCAAGAAATCTCGCTGTTGCAGTTGGTCTGAAGTTAATGAGCCGCGTAATCCCAAGGGTGCTTCAGCGCTATATTTAAAATGTTCGAAATTGTCCTACAGTCTTACACTATGACAAAGTAAGCCTTAGTTTAAAACATGGGCCAATGTTTATGTTACCATGGTAACCAATTTTATACGAAAAAATGGCGACACACAATTACGGTACTATTTTCAGTCCGTTAAGAGTGAGTGTTTCTTAACAGATTTGACAATTGACATATATACTAGTAACAAGACAGAAATATCTAATTTTTTATATGAAATGACTACAACAACATGTAAAGAACAAAGAACGTAAGGAAATCAATCATAAGCAAAGACGTTTCAGTGCTGTGAATTTGTGTTAACATTTTTGACATTATGCTTTTAAAACGTAATTTTTCAATCAAATGATTCCTTAATGTCGTAATTTTAATAAATTAAGTAATCAAAACATTACTATGACCCTCGGCGTTAGTTATTAATCGTTCACAGAATAAATGCATTGAATTTTATGTTAGTTTATTACAAGTTAAAGTATAAATTACACATATCTGATTATTGCGTAATACTATTTTATAACTCTTTGGTATAGGATAATTGTCAATACCTGTCAAGTTAACAAAAGGTCATAGTGATGACTTTGATGATGACTTTTCAGACTGTACCGTGTGACCTGTAATTGGGCATCTCCTGACGGGTTAGAAGACATAAAACATCATACAAAATAACCCATCTGAAATAAGTATTTTAATAGCTTCTTGGATTATTAATCATAATCATAGATTAATAATCATAATCATGATGGGCAAGGTCGAGGGGAAAAGACGCGCTGGCAGAATGAGGAAGGCTCCGCAATATTAGAGAATGGATGGGAGTGGCCAGCGTAGAACAGCTGATGCGCTTGGCGAAAAACAAAAAGGAGTTTGACGAGCTGACCGCCAACCTCCAGTAGTGGAGAGGCACTTAAGAGGCAAGAAGAGGATTATTAAAATACACAAACCTGGGAGTTACGTAGCGAGGCACGTGAAGTTTTGGCTTCGTTCATGGTACGGATTTTGTTCAATAATTTAGCGGCTAATACCTATTGGTTCCTGAAGCCTATACTTTTGTCATAATGACTGAGGTCTATAAAAGTTATATATATCTTATTATAATTCGAGGACTGTAGATGTGTAGAATATTTTGAACACAGAAAAAATTGGTAAAGAAAACGAAACGCAAAAAAATTACCGTCTAGGCGTACATATTACAGAGCAATATTGTTTAGCTTGAAATAAGGAAAAAACGTTTCATAAAGTAAAGCTAACACCAAAGACTTATTAAAAATTGATTTGTTTTGATTTTAATATAATATATATACTATGCATGTATTTGTAATTAAAGTTCTCGTGAACAAAAAAAAATACATTTTTTTTGTATATTTTAGATATACATTTAGATGTGTTTTTGATCTATCATTTTTGTATTAATGACGTGTGTACACGACAAAGTCAGTTGGGTTATCTAGTCTATTTAAAAGATATAAGGACTTAAGTAGATATCAAAACAGCAATATGTATAAAAAGTTTATTCGCGTAAAACTGAGTATAAAATTACAAAGACGCTATGGCACGAGAATTTAGAAGTTCAAGTGTTCTGTGCAACTGAGATCGGAGTTCTATGACTATTGTATAGACGTTTTGGGTTGGAAGCCGTTGGGGCCGGCGGTGAAGGTCACCGTGTAGTGTTTTCCATCTGGGCCTACGTACGAGTACTGGCCGGTTACTGTGAGAGCTGCGTTTTCAGATTGCGGGTTGTCTAATTTACCTTCCTCTTGTCTTGATGTTCCGTCACTTGTTTCGTATCTGTGGGCATAAATGTGATTAAAAAATGTTTCTTCATAATATGAAAGCGGGATGAAGAAAAAAAACACTTTAAATGTATGTAAAAACCTTATCTAAAAACAATCTCATTTAAGATACATAACGCTTTTATATCATTATGAATCATTTTACATCGGTATTTATAATAATGTCTATGAAATTTATCCGTTTATAGATATATTGGACTTATTTAATTTAATACTACTACTTTATTATACTACTACTACAGACATGTATTAAGCGCAAAAACAAAACACGATCGATGTATCCACAGTCATTTTTACGGCAAATACAACAAAAACGTTTCAATGATAATCTAATAAGGATGTCCTTTGAATTTCAATTTGATGTATCTTCGGGTTAAAATCGTGACTATGTTGAAGTTCAATAAGGCCATCTTTGATTACGCAATTCAGCATAATGTCAAATGGGTTTTAAAGGATTCGTAGGCATTTTGATGCGCATACGTTTTTTGATCATACGAGTCTATTGTTAACAGAAATATTTTTACCCCGTTGTACTTGGATAATAAAAATAAAAAAATATTTCGTAGAAACTAAGTCATATGTAAGATAATCCAATATTCATAAAACTCGCATTCCTGATTGAGTAGGTACGTATACATAGGTAGATAGTTTTTTAAATTACTTTTGTCTTCATTGGGTCGGAAATCTGAGATTCCCTACAATTGTTTTTAAGTTAATATATGCGAAGATATAAACGTAATATTTAAATTCGCGATACGATATTGAAACTTTTAATAGATGAGGTTTAGAAGACATTTATGGGTTGCTATTGCTGGTGTATCTACATTTTTAGTATTACATGTATTACGCAAACAAATCCTATTAATTTGTTTCTTCTATCAGAAGGACATGACAATCTAATTGAATTCGACGCGCAAAATTAATTTAATCGATTTGTAAACTATGTTTTTGTGTTATTCGTGTGTTTTGTATATTTAATGTGACCTTTTAGTGGTATGTACTTTTAACATAACATCATCATTCGTATAAAGCAGCTAAAATGGTTATTTAGAGTTATTTTTTATAAACACTGGGTTTTTAATTTAACTACATAGTAACACGTTTTGAACCTGCCGAATGAGACTAACATTATTATTTATTTTATTAAAAAGCTAAGCTTTGGATAGAAACAATTTTCACTCGTGATGATTACCATTTTTATTTTGAAAATATTATTTTAGATTTTGTTGCATGAACTTTGCTAATAATTACTTAGTAAGTTAGGTCAAGGTAGAGTTTAAAACCATCTTGTAATTTAATGAGTTGTTCTTTGCGTTTACATTATCTATGCAGTATTTATTTTAGTTAAACACGTATGTCAGAGGAACTTCTTACAAATGTGTATGTGTGTTCTTAGGATCTAATAGTGTAACAACAAACATTGGAACGCAACCAATTATTGTTTTGCTGAGTTTGTATAACCACACATTTGGGCTACATTATAGTTATATGACAATGCTTTGGAAATTTGGAAAAGCGAGATTAATGCCTGGAATGGCCAGCAGGCTTATCTACCATGATATCCTGGACTATATACAGAGACTTTATAGTATATAATTATACAGATATGGATATTATTAGCAAAAGTTTTTCGAGTTTGCTCCGAGACACTACTAATATCTTTATCACTTCGAGATACATATTTTCATGGTGATTTAAACTAGAGAGTTTATAGAACATAGAGTGGTCAAATATTACAAAACAAGTCACTACTTAGAATATTTTTAGTGATAATGTTTAAAGAACTTTATTTCTCATTACAATTTTTTTTTTTATTTACATGAGAAATTTAATATTAAGTATATACGAACGAGATACACGTCGCCATCAGCTAGCCCAATTTTAGTCTAATGGGCCCATTAGGCCCATAACAACATGTCCTCTTATAAACGCACCGTAGGTCATACTTGGTCGTTATTACCCTCGTGATAAAACCTTATTTCATTAGGCTAAACTTTAATATGCCTTTAAAACTTACGCGAAACTGTATCCGTCGGGTTGTACGTCACTGTCAAACCGCAGGATCTGGACATCTTGTGGGTTTTGGGGAGCGGCTGCGCACAGCGCGGCAAGCAAACAAGCGATAGTTACCTGTAATGAGGGGTAATTAAATAAAAAAATACTAAAAAATTACCTATTGGATTATATTGAAGTAATGTTGTTTAGTTCTGAATTTATCAGCTAACAACAAAAATATCATATTTAATCTTTATACCAAAGTTATTTCTGCCTTTGCAAATTTATTAAAAGCCCTTATAACCGTATTAGTACCAGCTACAAGTACCGAGCTTTTACCATAATAGATTTTGTTGTTGTGTGTTTCATTGTTATTTAATTTATTTATTGTTCTTTCAAACACTTAAATAATTGAAAATCGAGTTGAAACAATTTTGACTAGTATTTTTTTAAATTTTATTTATAGATAATCAAAATCAATTCAGTTAAGTGTCTATCTAATCCGCTGTACTGCTGCTAATTTTTATTCTACTTAAAAATTTCTATTTGTCACATAATATAAAAGAGTTTATAACATATACCGTAGATATAGTATTATGTATGATGTGGTAAACTTTAATAAATAAACAGTTATTCTTCTATATATAAACAGAATAGAACAAAAACTTACGTATTTAAGCATGGTGTTCAGTTATCGTCTTGAATACGAATGAATAACTTCGGCTAGACTTCATTATATATGTACTGAGATGCAGCCTGCAATCTGACATCATATGAAGAAACGGTTACAACGCTCATCAAAAAGGCTTTTTTGTTAAGTACATGGCCATAAGAATGCCTATTTGACATTGTAATCAATATAACATATTGTGTAATTAGGAAGTCTTGTCTTCTATTGCAAATGTTTAGTATCTTGAGTAAGAGTACGGAGATTTTGCAACTTGTAACTTGCACTTTTTACGTATGCATATGAAGATGGTGTTTTTAGGAATATTATTACAATAAAATGTTGTTTGCACTTGCAAATATCTTTTTTGTAGGCAGTTTAGTTTTATTGAAATGAAACCTCTTTAGGCGCATGAGGGTAAATTTTTACGGAAACGTCACGAAGATGTGCAGCGTTTTTGTCGAAGAAAAGGGAGAGACCGATTGAGAGAGAGTGAAAAGCGGGAATTACCTTATGGAAATTCTATTTTTAAAATTAAAATTTCGTGAAGAGAATTTATGAAATAAATATTAGTACCTATTTTATATATTTTTTGCAAAATAATTTATTGAAATCTCAAAAGACGATTTGTAAATAAAAATACCATTTTTTATTATCGAAGAAATAAATTAAAAAATATTTAAATAAAATTTCTTTCCCCCTCGGGATATTCTATCCCCCTCACTAAGTATCGGAAATCTAAAGTTTTAGATTTGTATAAATGTGAACAAGTCTTAAAAATTAGTTTGCCAAGGAAATTTCACTTCTGACATGTGTACTTAGTAGGCACGTACTTTTTTTTTTGTTTAGTTGAATATATGTGTTTTTACTAATACATCATGGAAAATTACGATCTAGCCTTACTTAAGACTAACAAGTAATTTAAGTCTAACCTAATTTACTAAATAGGATACTTAACCTAAGAAAGTGTCCAATAACACAACTTACAGTCTCTAATAAATGGAAGACACTCTATTCTTTTGTTATATTTTCAATTACCACTGTTTAGCACTTAAGACTAACGTGCACTAACACTCATTCACTAGTTCAGTTTAGCTTAAATGGATTAATAAGTATGTTCGAAGACGAGAATGAAGTAAGTGATATTTAGCATGCGATTTTTATTAGTTATATATATATACATATTTCATATTATATTTTCATATTTCACTGCTATCTATATTTTAACAAACACAAATGTTCTTTATATTATGATAAATGAAATTTTCAGATTATCTAGTACCGACAGAGTTCTAATATTTTTAGTTAAGTTTAATACGTTTTAGTATATGTTTTGTGTTTGTAACATCGCATAAGGTTCATTCAAGATTTCTCATGTAAGTGATACTTTTTACTTTTAGGAGAAATAAATAATTAGGTCATTATTTTAACTATACAAAATCATCTCAAAATGCGGTAGTGTAAATATTTGATGTAAATTTAAATGTAATTTTAGTTCATAAATTATAAATTTACATTACCTAATACTCCCTTAGGACTAAGTTATTGCTTCCAAATGTTGTTTCAGCCTTTTTTAATGAAACAAATAAAACCGACGGGATTGATTACCCAGATGTTGAGGTCACGGTGGATTCTTGTCGTATCTTTACAGGTTCAGGGGTATTAAAAATACTGCCAGTCCTTATAGCAATACAGCTGAAGAAAAGGTGTTACATGTTCTGACCGACTGTCCAATGTATGTATGCGACAGGTATAACACATAACAAGCTATGAGAATAAAAGTAAAAGACGAACTGAAAATAAATAATGTTCAACTAAAGGTTAAGAGTTAAGGGTTATACAAAAAGTTGTTAAGAGAAATAATAGACGTGAATCGTGTGGTTGTTATTATGCTTATAATGATTGCTTGAATCGGGTCGTAATTTATAAGTACAGTGGTTATTGTCACTTTTTTATTATTTTTTCTACTAAGTATTTATTACAATCCTTTTCTTTCTTTTTTTGCGACTGAGGCGCACACTAGCTGCTATGGTCTCTGGCAGAATGACCATTGACCAGCGCTGTGGAACATTCTGCTCCTCAGCATTATGCTGAGCCAGGGCCAATTACAGTCACACACGCATTACACACGTGAAACGAACCAAATGGAAAAAGGGATTTTTTTGTTTTGTTTTTGATATCTCTCATTTTATTTTTCTTTTATTATTGTTATTTTGTGTGTGTGTCTTAGTAATAAATGTTATGTCTATGTCAAAAATGGTAGAAAAACTACTTTTACGATTCCTTACATTTTATTATACATTTTGACTGAACGCCACGGTAAAGTTTGTATATCTTTAGTAATAAAACGATTATACACGATAACAAAAATAATAGTTACACGGAATTAGTGAATGTTAGGTAACGTGAGTGAAATCACAATGGCCGCATGTGTCATATTGCTCTTACGAGACTCGGGTTAGTCCATTCACAATATTCAATTGTACGAGATCCGCTGACTAATTTATTTAATCCTATTCTGGATTTATATCCTATTATAGATGTTAACCATATACAATAACATTTCCAGGGGTCTCGCAAGTACGTTGCCGGCCTTTTAAGAATTGGTACGCTTTTTTCTTGATAGACCCTAAGTCGAATTGGTTCGGAAATAGCGTTGTCAGCTGGTTCCACATAGTGGTGGTGCGCGGCCAAAACTGCCTTTAAAAACGCCCAGTTGTGGAAATACGGAGGTCGAGGTGATACAGATGGAATTCCGTATTCTGCCTCGACGCCTGAGAACAATCTCCGTGGCAATGCGGTAGAAGATACAGAGACCCCATATCTCTACGCAGCGCCAAGGGATCAAGCCGCTCGGAAATAGAACGTTTACGATGGTTTAGGCTCAATGATAGGGTTCACGCATGTTCCATAGATCAGAAGCTCATGCAAGCATGATTAACTGATGCCTAAAAGCTTGTTTTGTTACCTGCCTGATACGAAGTCATTATTGTTAATAGAACCCAATCCACCTACGCCAAGTCTGTGGAAAATAATTATAAAAAAAAATATTATTTATTTACGTAGTGATAGAGATTATGAGAAATATTAAAAATTATTGTTGTGTGTGAATGTCAGGTAAGTGGTCGAAAAATCATCATAACTTTAAATAATTATTCATCTATTTGATGGTTTTATACCAAATAATTACTAGATAGTAGTAATAAGATAACCCATGTAGAGATTACAAAAATTCATAATTCTACTTCTTTTTTTGCGTCTTACCCGCAAACTGACTGTTGTGGACTCTGGCAGAATGACCAGCGCTGTGGAATGCATCTGCCAGGGCCAGTTACAACCACAACACACACACATTACACACTTTCAATGTACCATGTTCCTTAAAAAAGTATTTGACTTTCTTTTTTTGGTTATTATTATTAATATTTTGTGTGTTACTGTGTGTGTGTTTCGTTAGTAATAAATGTTGTATCTATGTAATTAAAATTAAAGTTGAGTCATGGCTGTAATCTAAATGTCAGGTTCATTAATAGTTCCAAACCTAACAATATATTTTTACTGAGTCGTGGTTACAGCAAATAGAGAATCACAATATCCGTATGAAAACAAAAAAGCAAACAAAAAATGTGTTTATCAACACTAGGATAATTATAGCATCCCAATGTTTGTATCGGTTTCATACTTAACGGAATAAACGGAACCTTGACCTTTAGTAGTTGATATTTATGTTATACTAGCGATTATCCACGACTATCGTTACAGAGTAAGGTATTTATTTAAACCAAGGAATTATTTCGCGTTAAGGAAATAACCCTAGTATATAAAACAATGAGATGAAATTTCTATTAAAAGCCTCATTATGTGCGTACTTCAAATTTGCAACAATGAATTGGAATATTAGAGCCTAAGAACAAGAAATGCGGCAGCTCAGTATGTCAAGCAAGATTCAAAATTGGAACGCCGGTGTTCCATTTTTGAATGTTGAATTTTGCGTTCCTTATATTCCCTACCGAAGCTTATTCCCTTCCGTTACTTATTATTTTAAAAACGTGCTTGGTAGTATTAAATATAATAATAAATATAAAAAAATATATTTCAAATATATTTTTATAAGTAACTCCGACCCGACAGACGTCCTGTCTTAACTATGAATATTGATTTCAAATTGGTATAATTAACTAAAAAAATATTTCAGAAACAAAGAGTTTATTATTCTAATGCGTTAGGATATACAACATTCTTTGTTTGTTTTTCTGGCGCGTATATAAGTTTTGTTGGTATGAATTGTAAAAGCGCTATGCACTAAAAAAATAAATTAAGAATTTCTTAATATGGCGGTTAAGTGTTATGAAATTTTCTCATTTTCCGCGCAATTTTCTTGTTTTTTTCTTTCAAAAGAACCTTCTCCTGGCAATAACAAACACAACAAAATAAGAATTAGCGCAATCAGTCCAGCCATTCACGCGTGAATTACATCATTTTAAAATTCGAGTATCAATGATATGCATCTTCAAATACATATATAGACTGAGATAACACAAAACTTGTTAATAAATTTAATTTTTTGTTATGAGTATGAGATGATCATATCTATATATATGTCTATTTTATGATAGGTATAGGTAGTAAAAGTATAATTACAAAAAAAATACTATTTTTAAACTTACGTTTATTTGTAGCCGTAGATAATGAAGCATTTTGTAAGACAAATTATATGTTACAACATATTATATTACCAATCATACATACATGACTAAATACTATACTTCATAATTGCTAAAACTTTGCACGTAATAGATTTTGAAGGAGCAGTTTATAATTTGAAGTAGAGGTACTTTGTATGGGATGGTATGTTTTTACTAATCTATTTATTTATTTATTAAAGTTCACCACATCATATAGGGCACATTGCCCGAAGAAAGAATGTCCGATGGGGCAGAGGACCAGTCGGCGAACCAGTTGGAGGGCCTCCCACTAACTAGGTGGATAGATGACCTGGTGAGGGTAAGGAAGTAAGGCGTTGGATGCAAAACGCGAGGGACTGATCTGATACTGGAAATTTAGGGAAAGGTAAATCTACTAATTTAATTTTTTAATAAACTTCTATTTTTTTTTTGTTTTGAGTATGAAATAATCGTATTACTTATAAATATATATTTTTTTTAAAGAATAACGGAACTTCCTTGGTCATAAGCTTCGGTAGGAAAAATAAGGAACGAAAAATCCAACATTCGAAAATGGGTGTTCCATTTTTGAACTTTGCTTTACATACTGCATTGCCGCGTTCTTCGGCACTATTATTCCAATTCATTGTTATTATTTACTATGTGTATAAATATTATACACATAGTATATAAATTAGAAGCAACATTTATTCTTAGACCATCAATGCTAAATGAATACTTATGATGCTCATAAACACAGTCTGACAATAATGACTCCAATCCAATCATGATTAAATATATATTTGTTATATTATCAGCTATTACTAGTATAATTTAAAAACCAGCAGTCGGAAAGATAATCTGTGAGTCAAGAATTAAATTAACATTTTTTAACAGATTGTTTGGGAGCGTAATATGTTTGAGAAACGTGTAACAAAAGTTGAGCAGATATTTTAATTACTAATAAATACTGCTACATAGTTTATGACTAAAACAATTTACTCTTTAAAATATTTTATTTTTTAATATAAACAACGGGTCTTATCGTTAAAAAGCGGGCAGCGGTATTTCTTCCAGGCAACCCTGGTATGGAACAATTAAAAATACGTAAATAACATACAAGAAGTGCAAGAGTAATCACAAAAAACATAAAATTACATGTTACACGAGAAATACACTAACTAAAACTAATCTAAACTTAAACGATAATAATAATACAATAGTAAAAGCTTTATCATATGGATAATTATTCTCGATAAAGTAGAAGAAATGCTCAAAAAGAAGATTCTTAAATAAATTTAAAGACTGAGCTCATCTGATATCAATCCTGCTTTGGACTGTAAACTGTTCGGAAGAGTGAAAGAATTCAATTGTTAAAGAAGAATATTGTTATATTTGCTCGAAACAATATAAAAGGCGAATAAAAATGTGCGAGGTTTTCCTTTGTTAGATCGTGGTTGTTTTGATATTCGTGTCTATTTATGATAACAATTTACAGATCTTTGAGGACGGAATTTCGACACACAATTCTGCGCAAAGTCAAAAGTCAAAAATCATTTATTCATGTAGGTAACACAATGTACAAGTTTATGAACGTCAAAAAAGAAATATACATTAAATGATTCGATTTTTACATTTACTGCCAGTTCTCAAATCAACAAGAACTGGCAATAAACTCTCCGCCTAGTTTTTTTGTTTTGCACAAAGTTTGTAAGGAGTTGCAACCATTTCACCATGTTCCACATGACATCCTTAGTAATAAATGATAATAAAATAAATTAAAAAACAAAGATTGGTCTACAAAACTACCAAAGTGCTAGTATTCCCGGAATATAGGACATTAAAGCACTTCTAGAGTTGCTATGAATAAAATGTTTTGGTGTGTAACTTGAAGCACTACTTAAAAGTTTTACAACAATTTTTGATTCAATTTGATAAATAAAATGAAATGGATATAACCGTGAAAGGAGGTTTATTTAGAGAGTTATAAATACATGATCAAAAAATCATTGAATCTAGCAAATATATTAATTTAAATAGGACCCTTGAGAGCTATGACACATACATTGTGAGCTATGGTCATTCTGTGATTTATTTACGTTTGTCGAAGCATGTTCATTCACGTGAATGATTTATATATACATATGCTACAGACACGTGACTCAATGCAAGAAGTTTAAATACTCGTAAGTATGTTCAAATGCAACATTTATGATGAACTTATATAGTAAAAACTATCGCCGGTGTTTTATGTAAATCTCATAATCCTAGAATTTTTTTATATGAGACCTGTTATGTTAAATACGAGTTACATCGCGCACGATATTTTCTTAAGTTCTGAATAGGCCCATATTGCAAGGTGTACAGATAAAAGAAGGCTATCCTCTCGAGGGGGCCTCCAGGAATGGGAAACGTGGGAAGACCACATAAGCGATGGGCTGACGATATAGTTAAGGTTTATATGGATGGGGGAAGCTAAGAACAAATCCAAATGGATCAGGAGGAAGTCTTTACCCAAAAAGGAGAACAGACAGAATACAAAGAAACGGAACTACTGTAGGACTAAGAATATAATAACCTAACACCCATTTCATGTAATAAATTTCAATTATTATTATTATTTACTTTAGCTCTGATCAAACCCTTGTATTTCGTGGTAATATTATTAGTTGGTAAAATTGTTTATTTATTTTACTAATTGTCAATACTTGGGGAAAGCAATATAAACTGAATCATACACTTATGAACGTTAAAAAAGAAATATACATTAAATGCTTCTAATTTTACTGCCAGTTCTCAAAGGGCTTAGAACGGAAGAGAAGAACTGGCAATAAACTCTCCGCCACTCTTTTTAATCGCCAAGTTTTTTTGTGTTAGTTGGTACAGGGTGTGGTGAGCAACCAAAGTGTTCTCCAAGAACTCGGTTTCTTTGTACCTAGGGGAGATGTGCGACGGCCAGAGCCAGTCTGTTGCACAGATCCCTGTTAAAATCGTTTTACTTACTGAATTTATCACACATATTAATATTATACATAGAAAGTTTGTATAGGATTTTTTATAATTTGTGCTTGTCTCTTAGAAATTCGACCGTGTCCAGTGTCCTCCATGTACGGTTTAAGCACTCGCCCGGTACCGCACAACCCTCCCAAACGCCGAGAACAAATTTAAATTAAATTAAAACTTGCCCTCGAACCGGGAATCGAACCCGGTACCCCTCACCCAGCTGCCACTTAATAAGACCGCTAGGCTATGAGGCCCATACTTAAACTTGTTAAATAAAATTTTAATGAATACAAACAAAAGCGCAACGTTCAACTTTCTACATTATTAAAAAACATTATAGAACTTTATTTTATGATGGTAAGTTTTTCACAAAAGTATTTAACCTTAAACATGAGGTCACCCGTTTGTTTGTTGGCTGATGAACATTTAGCACTGTACTTAAATTTAACAATGAGACTCATAAAATACTTGTTGATACTGAATAAGTTTAAATTTAGAACACGATTTAAGTATCTGTTACTATACAGATAACTGTGTAGTCTATGTTAAAATAAATTATCTAATATATAAAATTCTCGTGTAGCGGTGTGTGTAGTTAAACTCCTCCGAAACGGCTTGATCGATTCTCATGAAATTTTGTGTGCATATTGGGTAGGTCTGAGAATCGGACAACATCTATTTTTCATCCCCCTAAAGGTAGTCCACCCCTATTTTTTTTTTAATTTGGTGATAATTAATTTTTATTTTTTTATGATACAGCATTAAAAAATACATACAACCCCTAATTTTCATCCCTCTACGATCAACCCCTATTTTTTATTATAAATGATATACATGTCAAAACGAGCTAGTATATTAAAAGATTGTGTATTCTAAAAATTTATACACAAAATATATCTCTGTTGTTTATTATCACCTCGAAGTCCGATATTCCACAACTGAGTATTTACGTTTTAAGTCCGTTATTTTTGCGCACCATCTCCAGCTGCCCACAGATGTATTTTCGAACTAATTCAAAACGGTTCATCAAGGAAAAGCGTACCAATTCTTAAAAGTTCGGCAAAGCACTTGCAAGCTCTCTGGCAATATCAAAGTCAGATATATATATATATCTGTAAAATATACAAGAAAAATTATGTAATCATAACAAATATTGAGTTAAATAATATTAAAAATAAATCAGTGGCGCTACAACCTCTTTGGCCTCAGATTTCTGAATCTGTTTAATGATCATTTTTAAATCTAATTGGCAAGTCAGATCAGCCTCCAGTGCCTGACACACGCCGTCGACTTTTTGGGTCTAAGACATGTCGGTTTCCTCACGATGTTTCCTCCACCGTTCGAGCAGTTCGCAGTTCGCATTTAACATTTGCACGCGCATTGCGCACATAGAAAGAAAGTCCATTGGTGCACAGCCGGGGATCGAAGCTACGACCTCAGGTATGAGAGTCGCACGCTGAAGCCACTAGGCCAACACTGCTTAAAAATATTACTCGTTCTTACAATGTAGGTCACAAAGCATATGTCCCAGACAATGTAAACAATTTACACAATTTAAATATCCCTGTAACGTTATTCTTCAAATATTGTGCACGATTGTGATTAACACCTCGCGTTGTCGTCGAAATATCAATGATGTATTGTCAACAAAATGGGATATTTATAGGCAGACATTGTATTTCGATTTGTAGACGTTCAGGATTCCTCTTACCATCAATACCTTCAAAATGATGAAAATCGTAAGTTTTTTTTGCTTATTATTGAAATTTTTTATAAAAATCGTAACTTATTGCTATGGCAGGTTGTCTAATCCTTTTATTCATAAAACTAATTGAAACATCATCACATTAGCGTGAACACAATTAATGTGTCAATTTTTAGTTTGATATTTATTTACAACACCCTGTTTTTACAATATTATTAACCTATATCAAAAATTGATAAATGGAAAAAAATTTAAAAGTTTGGCAGTGTACCTTTAACGCTGGCAGAATTTCCTCGCTGTATTTCGATACTTATTCATTGAGCAAGGAAAGCACCAGCTCTGGGGTCACCAGTGCCTATTATCCACCAGGCGCCAACTTTAGTCAATGTGTCAATTAGTATTAACTTATACTAAGATTTTTATTTTTCTTTATCCTACGATAAAGTTCACAAAAGAGTGACACTTTACATAAATATCTATACAATAATTATGGCTAATAAGCAATATGATATGTACTTAATTTTCTATAATACCAATAAATAGCTAAAACTAAGGTAATATTCATTAACAGTCTTAATGTTTTATAATCTTTTGACACTATGTTTGTTACTGAAACTTTTAAGTTAACCGAAACTTTGTTTTCATAGTGAAACTTTTCTTTTTGAAAGCTTTAAGTTGTATTGAACAAATATATTGCTCTTCTAGTATATCTATACCTATCACAGATCATAATAATATTATTCACTTACAAATATTATTCAAATTTTACTACTGACATTTTGAACTTTAATATTTTATTAATCATAAATCATGCGTCATTTTATGTCACCTAACGCATCTTTAGTAGAATCGTAAACACGATTTAATCTCGGTTTACTTACCTACATAGCATTGTTATACTAATATTAAGTAGTTATCTTATGTATTTTCGAATGGATCTAGGATTCGCTTAAGGGGTCATAGATTGATTTTTTTTTATTTTTATAAGTAAAATGAAAAAAAAAATAGTTTTCAAAAATACGTTTTGGACCTTATTGTAGGGGAGTCATATTTGGCGCTAATTCATAAATATTATATATATTTCTGCCGTAGAATAATAACTAAAGTGCACATTACTTTAAAATATTATATGTTAAGAAAAAGTTCTGTATTTATCATATTTTTTTATTTATTAACACTTATGATAGCATAATTTATTTGAGGGTGGTCACAAGCTTACAAACGATTCCAAGCAACCCTTGTAGAGAAAAAGAACTTGGTACTTCTTTTAAACTTTAAAACTGCTAAAACTAAATAAATAAAATAGAATTACAGATAATATGTGGACGTTTTCCAACCCAAAATAAAATAAAGTTAATCTTCAATATTATTGGTAGTGATTTAATTACAATTGTGTTTTTATTAGACTATCTTCGCCTTAGCTGCGCTGGCCTGCTCGCTAGCTTTACCTCAAAACGGTCAGACCCAGCAAGCGCCTGTCGAAATCGTGAAGCAAGACTCCGAAGTTGACGTTAATGGATATAATTTCGAGTAAGTAGCCATTGTATTGTTCATTTCTATTACGATGTGAGATCAGTATTTCGTCTCTTAAAAAATAACATCGGCACTCTGATACATCGGTACAAAAACTAAATACAAGATTTTATATGACAAAGCACTTAAGTATAGACAAATAACAAACACGAAAAGATTTTATTAAAACTAAAAGAAAATTGATTTCAAAGTGTGAGAGGAGCAACTGTGGATATCCAGACCTAACGCGTTTATTAGATTGCTCAATCTTGATATCAGAGAGTTTTGGCCATTACGCGTTCTTCTGAAAGAACGGACCAATGGGATGATGGATGCCTAAATTAGCAAGAGTGTAAACTGATGGAGATATATTTTTAAATAAGGTTATACAAAACTGATTGTTACCTTAGTTTGTTATATCATATATAAACGCGCTAAATAAGATGGATTACATATGTCACAGTATACAGCAAATTGGTAAAGGAAGCTATGATATAGGAAAGATGGGAAAAGATCGGTGGGGCCTTTTTCGATACATGCATACTTATAAAATTAATATCCTTTTTTCTTCAAACAAGATAACAAGTTTTCCAATAACTTTTATTTGTTATAATGTATCTATAGCGTAAATATTATTTTGATTATTTATAAACTATACTTTTTTCGATATATTATGAATATTTTAACTTATGTCTACTATAAGGTTATTAATTAGTAAATGAACAACTTATTACATTTCGCTTTCAAAACAAAAAGTTGAAGGGATAAAAGCATTTGACTAATCTTTAAAATATGGTACAATTTTAGAAAACCTACCACAATATTATAGTCTATTTACGCACGCATTAGTCACCAAAAGCTCATGAATATTATTCAAATAAACTCGATTAATATCAACAACAAACTAGTCAAGTTTATTGAACCCATTCTAAATCTGGTTTCAGCTTCGAGACGAGTGATGGCACTTCGAGACAAGAGCAAGGTGAATACAAGAACGACACTGAGCAGCAAGGTCTTCTGGTTAAGGGAAGCTACAAATACATAGCACCAGATGGTCAGCATATTTCTGTATCTTTCGTAGCTGACAAAAACGGCTACCAACCCACGGAGCATACTGGAGATGAGCAACCTGCAGGACAATAAAAAACCACTGACTCCAATGCAATTCTGTCAAGTACAGACCCAGTATAGAAGTCATCAGATTCAATTGAAATACTCGTACCACATTCATTAATTCGATAAACCAGTATGACAAGCAGCTAAAAACATTATAATGATTGTCTTTTGTTTCGTACAAACAGAAGAGCTTGTCGCGTTTGTATTTGCGAAATATATGACGGAGGACGATATCATACCGGAGAATTGATGAGCGTTATTACAGCTGAATTTTTCGGTAATCATTTAAACACGTGTTTAAACAGAATTGCACCCAAATCTTATATTATGTAAAACGGCTATGAAAATGTAAAGTACCTTTATAGCTTTAAGTATTGTACCATTATATTGTGTTCATTCTAATAATAAATATACTCTAAGAACGTTTGCTGTTTTATACTTCTATCGTGACCTAATACAAGGATAATGAAGTAAAGTGTCACTGGATTGATAGTAAATTGATCGATAATACTTAGGGTCTTTCAAGAAAAGAACCTACCGATTATTAAAAGGCCGGCAACACACTTGCAATCTGGCAATGTGAATGTCCATGGAAAGCTTAACATCGGGCGAAGCACCGGCTGTTCTAAAAAAAATATACTCATTTCTACAGTTTTTTTATCAACTAGCGAACTATCGGTAACTCCTAGTGGACATCTTCATGAGATACCGATGTGAAAGTATTCAAAAAAGGGCCTATTCCTCACTCAAAGGCCGGAAACCCATCCACTAACAAAATGGCTGTCCATGAATAGTTGTGTTTGTTGTGTTGTGTTTGTATTTTATAGAAAAAAATACTGTTATATGATAGCTACATGTATCACTTTTGTCGCATTTTTAAATATCACTCAGCATGGTTTATTACCAAAGATAAAACTGTATTATTGAGTGCTTGCCTTAGTAGAAGGAGAAAATCTAAACAATGTGATTTAATACGTTAATATAAAAGACGAAAAGAAAAACAATGAGTTCCACTAGTACTAGTAGTAACCTAAGCCAATATACTCTAATAAACTATCACTTTATTAAATATTTTGTTACTTTAATTATAATATATTCAAGTTGGGGATGCCAAGACGAGCCACCCAAAAGAGAGACGGAAACGTAAATAAATTTGCATTGGAGATATGTAGAGGCCCGACAAGGAGGGAGGATGGAAACTGGAGAGTCAGGAAAAAGAGGAGATCGAAGACTTTATAGCCGAATTCAGTATAATTGGTGAAGCTACAGCCCAAAAGTTTCGTTGGACTAGACGTCTAGAGTGAATGGGACAAGATCGAAGTGTTAAAAAAACGAAAATCGGTGTACCGACCAAGCCCAGATGTCGCTGGAAAGGCGTGGAGAAATACACGAGCTCCAAGTGCCCGATTTGCAAGCTTCTTTTTATTCTTAAAAGGCCGCTAACGGACTCGTGTGTCCTTAACATCAAGTGAGCCTCCTGCCCGGTTGCCTCCTTTTTTATTAAAAAACAGTAGCACCCGATCGAGTAAGGTTCTTTTGTTTCGGAGGCCAAAGCTCACTATGGGTCGCTGAACTCGAGGAGTAAGTAAGTAGATAAGTACATAACATAGCCAACAAAACCCCTTTTCATTAATTACCAAATACATGAGACTATTGTCGCGATGTCAGTCAAAAAAAATGTTATATAATATTACTAGTAGTATGCTGTTTTAACTATTATATGTAGCCAGTCTGAAGGCGATTATAAAGCAACCAAATGCTGATTTGATTTTGAAGTTTAATATCTTAATTCGTACCTGACTCCTTAATGAGATACAAAACTCAACAACTTTATATTATTCGTACATATATGCAAATTGCATTTTATCTTAATATAATCAAAAATGTTGTGATTTTTGTATTTTAAAGAATTTGCTTTAATAATCATATGTATCTAACTAACAATAAATAATAATAAATACGCCCCAACCTGTATTATGAATAAGATAATATATATATGTGAGTTTAAAAGGCTTGAGATTCTTATCTACATGATTTTATTTTGGTCATTATGTGTTCGCTTGAAATGTTTTAGACAAAATTCTTTTAACAGGTATAATTTATAACGACATTGAGTATTATTTCAGGTATTATCTTATTTATAGACAAACTCAATTGTAATGACTGTAGTCAGACTGTGACCATACAGGCTATACTCACGAAATTTGACATATTGCCAAATTAAAATATTCTAGTAAAAAAGTACCTTCATAAAGAGAAGCCAGAAATTGATACCCGGCGTAAGAATGATTGTTTTGGAATCAGAAAATATAGCAGGCATTTAAACATTTTTTAAAAACTTTATCGGAAATACTTCAGTGGGTTCCACATAGTGGTGGTGCGCGGCAAAAACTGCCTTAAGAAACGACGGCCATCGAGGTGATATGGATGGTATTTTGTATAGCCTTGATGTCCGATGATGAAACTCAGCTGTAGGTATTAACGAAAAACTCCTCTAAACACTCTCCAACTTTGTAAAACATAGATAGATACATTTGTAAACAGCACAACTAGCCAAACGAGAACTTTTATGAGAGTTTTTCTCACTTGCGTTGACGTGTCAACAAGCCTTTTACAGTCAAATATTTGGGTTACCTTATATTACCGCTAAAACAAGAAAATGATTATTTATTACCAAAGATGACCACGCTATCGCCTAGAGCGGTGTAAAATATGATTGACAACCGACATGATTGATGTATGTAGTGTATATATTTAAACAAGATAATATAATATATGGTTGCATTGTTATATGGTTTTGAAACATTGAAGTGAAAACTTCTTTGGCGGCGTTGTACACTTTTTTGGAGTGGGTTAAAAATGTGTAGCTCGCGTCAGGACAAATTCGTAAGACGGATGTTTCTTTAAAGGATTATGAACCTTCATGCTGTATACTTACGGTTTTAATTCATTTGTCTCTTTCCTCAGATACATTGATGCATGTGGAATTGAACCTTAAGTCAATAAATCAAGGTTTATGATCGAAAATTAGTAAGACGAAAGGAGAGTAGACAGCTGGCGCGGCGTATTTAATGAAATATAAATTGTCATGTTTGTGTACGATAGCGCAATAAAAACTAGTAAAGGTAGCGAGAATATGAATAATATTTATGTCAATCTGAATAGACTTTAAATGCTATAAAAATTGTGATATTTCGATAATGAATCAATGAAGGTCACGTACAAATATTAATTATATTTTGGTAATTAAAATATATCTTTTTGATTAATTAAAATCAATTTCAGATTTCATCTATCTACTTTGTAATGTTTGATGCACGATTAGATAATTTGTCAAGACATGCCAGTTACAAGATGTTTACCTTCACCATAAGAGCAAGTGTTAATTGGGCACAGAGAAAGAAAATCTATTGGTCTAGCCGGTTTTTGAAGGCATGACCTTAGGGTTCAAACCAGGTCAATACTGCTCGATAGGACAAATTATTTACTTTGTTTCAACGAACAACTTCCAGATTTTATATACTTTCCGCTATCAACTGTTTAGAGAAGTTCAGTTCAGAAAGGTTGTGTGCGTTATACCTATTTAAAAAAAAACAGGTGCACTACAACCTTTTTAGGTCTGGGCCTCAGATTTCTTTATCTGTTTCATGATCATTTATCAATCTGATCAGCCTCTTGTGTCAGACATATGCCGTTGAGTTTTAGAGTCTATGGCAAGTCGGTTTCCTCACGATGTTTATCACTGTTCGAGTGAATGTTAAAGGCATAGAACAAAAAAATCCATTGGTGCACAGCCGGGGATCGAACCCATGATGGGATGGATTAGGGATGAGAATCGCACAAATCGATCACGTAGATTAAAGCCGATCAATTTTCCTATAAAAACTGAGTCATACCAGAAAATGTGTCTGCCCTGTGATTAGTGGGATAGGGGAATTCATACTAAGTTGTGTTATAAAAATAGCTCGCAGATATCATATATTTATTTTAAAAACATTACATTATTTATTGGGAACCAGTAGGAAGAACACGTATTTGAGGTTTGTAGCCTTTATCGTCAGCTGTGAAGGTGACTTCGTATGTCAGACCGTCTGGAGCTGGGTAGGAGTAGGAGCCCTGGATTCCAATGCCTTGGTGGTCACCAACTGTTATAAGCTGGGCTTGTTCCTTACGCGACACACCGTCACTTGTTTTAAATCTGTAATGTTAAGTGTACTTTAAATATAACAATCCAAACAAAATGCCAAAATAATTACTGTTTCAAGGTTTTATTTAGTTTTTTTCTCATTAAAATGATATCTGTTATACATTTTCCGTTTTCCATTTTCCAATTAACAATCTTATAAGTAAACTAGCTGACCCAGCAAACGTCGTTTTGCCATGTATATTATTTCTAGGAAACATTTTTTTGGTTCAATAAAAATAACTATCTGCTTTAATAAAAATAGGGGTTGTTCGTAGAGGGTGACATTTAAGGGTTGTATGTATTTTTGAAAAAAAAAATGAAAAAAAAAACAAAAAGTTTTGTATAAAAAATAAAAAATAAATTTTTGGGGGGATGAATAAATAGAATGAAAAAATAGATGTCCGATTCTCAGACTAACTGAATATGCATAAAAATTTCATAAGAATCGGTCGAGCCGTTGCGGAGGAGTATGGGAACGAACATTGTGACACGAGAATTTTATATGTATTAGACAATATAAAATTATCAAAAGAAAATGGCAGTATTAAATTATCTCTTACACAAGGAAAAATTTAATTAACTTACTCGAAATCATATCCGTTTTCTCTAACAAAGGATCTTTCAGTAAGAATTTCCACTTTATCTTCTGCGTTGGCGACCACAGCAACTATGACGAAACTAATTACGAATAATTTCTGTAAAAAACATATTATTTTAATAACTTACATGCCTAAGACTGACAAGTACTAAAGAAACTTATTACTTATTCCTTTTTTAAGTATCATAAATATATAGCGACACCTATAATCTTCAGATACAAATCAGTACGATGACGCGATTCCCTGAATCGCATTCAATTCTGACAGCTATACTATATGGAACCTCTCGACGTCTTCCACTGAGACCTTAGAGCCACTTAGTGGTCGGACTGGTCGAAGATCCTCACTTAAGGTTGGGGGAACCGTCCTCAAACAAAATCGGTATTGGAGATACATAATAGTAATAAATAATAGTTTAAAAATCTAAAAAACACGCTTCAGTGCCATATTTTTCGTCTATAGAGCAACCCACGCTTTTTCACAATAAAACCAGTATTTTTTGTTCATTACCATTTTCAGCCTAAATTAGGAATTATTTTTCACTTTTTAGTTTGATGTGCTTTAAAAGCGTTTTTTTAAACTATAATTTATTTTTTATTTTTTTTCATTTTTTCGGATTATTGCATTGTCATCGATCTTTGACAGGTGCGCAAAGTTTGAATTAAATCTGTCCGTTAAAAGTGGGTCAAAATCGAGTCCGAAGGAGTCGGTTACATACATACATACATACAGGTGAAGCTAATATAAAGCGTGTAAAAATACTCACTTATAATGTTGAAGCTCGTGTGGTATTCGGGGGATTATTTTTCCGACCCAAATGTCGGCCAATAGAATTGCACCATGAGACGAAATGTACAGTTAACAAATAAGAATTTCATAATGAAAATTTTCAAAAAATTATCAGTATAATACCATGTAGGTTGTACCACGTGACGTCGAATGGTGCAATTCTATTGGTCGACATTTGGGTCGGAAAAATAATCAAATTTATTCGACAAAGTTCTCTATTTAAAATATTTTACTCTTTAGTTCCAAGTTTTTCGTAAATCGAGTTATATTTGTAGATGTCATATGTACAGCCTTTATTCGTAACATTATATTAAAACTTACCAGAGACATTGTGCTTTGTTTGATAGTCAATTGTTTTCTATGAACACTTTAGGACTGATGTCTATTCCAAAAAATATTCTTCTTAAATACTTATCACATTTACTGAAGTGGCAATATGTGAAATATTTGCTGACATAAAATGAGTGATAAAAAGAGTTATGAAACACAATTTCAGATCTTCAATTGACGTAATCAGAATTGTTCAGTATTTCAGCGTTTATAATATTTTGATGAAATTAAAAATAATTTATTTAAAAGATATAAACGCTTAATTAATTGTTAATTCGCATCTATACCATACCAATGGCGCTACAACATCTAGGCCTCAGATTTGTGTATCTGATCATTTATTATTCTTAATAGACAAGTAGGTGGGCTTTTGTGCCTGAAGGCAAGCCAGTTTTACACGATGTTTTCCTTCACCGTTCAAGCGAATGTTAAATGCGCATATAGAAAGAAAGTCCATTGGTGCACAGCCGGTGCTCGAACCTACGACCTCAGGGATAAGAATCGCAAGCCGAAGCCACTCGGCCAACACTGCCGAAATTAAAACTAAAAATAGTAGTGTATAAAACTAAGTTAAGTATCTGTTTTTGGCATGTACTGCAACAAATATATCATTTACACAAAAACAAATGAGTGACAACATATTTCGTTCATAAACAAAATGATCAGACAATCAGTTTCCAATTTGAATAATTCAAAAATAAAAGGATATAATATCTTAATTAAATTTATTACAAATCGAACAACAATAATTTAATAAATATTAGGAAACAAATAAAGAGAATCCAGTCTTTTGATTTTTGTATCGGCCTATGAAAGCTTCTTTATAATCGTTCTGTAGCCTCTCTTCCCCGCTTTATAGGTCATTTCGTAGAGATGACCTTTGTCGTCGTACCAGCGGACAGCACCAGCTACGTCCAGAGCCGAGTCTTTCGTGCCTGGGTTGAGTATGGCACCCTTCTCAGTCCGGGATGACCCGTCGCTTGCGTCATAGCTAAAACAAAATCATACCCTTATTAGTGAATCAATTATCACATGAGACGAAAATATTCCTGCCTTTTGGATAGCATTACGTGGGTGCATCTGACATCATAAAATGTGAACAAATGCTTTGTATGGGAGCGCATTAATTCACATATTTTAAAAGACAAAATAGATATGCTAAAATTATCGTTATAGCAGGATACGCCTCATTATTTAACATTTATGGTGTAGAAGAGTTCTAGGTTCTCTTTTCAGTGAAATAATAATACGACCGAGGCTCTATTTTATGAGTAATAGTAGTTCAAACTACCTAATGTAGGCCATACACACTACGGTCTACCGGAGAGGTCCGCCTGTGCAGGTATGCCTGCGCAGGTAGACCGGAATGTGTGTGGAAATAGACCTGTGCAGGTTTTTGAACCTACCATTATTTGGTTGACCTGCGCAGGCATACCTGCACAAATTACCTCTCCGGTAGACCGTAGTGTGTATGGCCTACATTATACTGAACCTTTATTCATACAACGCAGTAATAAATAAGGTAGATTAGTGTCACTAGTTCAACGCTTTAATTTACTTTAAAGCTTATGTTTGTTTTATCAAGGCATCAACAGCGCAACTTAGCGTACTGCCTGTAGCGTAGCGTAACGCAGAGATTAATTCAGATTTAATAAGGTGCTACTAAAGAATATTGGATTAGCCAAAGGGCGATGGAGCGTTCTATTCGTCGGTTGAAAATTAAAAACAAAGTAATAAATAGTGTAATAGTGTGTTACACAAAAAATTTAAAGTGGAAATGGGCCGGTCACATTGCCCGTGATGACAGATGGGCCAAAATACCCTTACTAATGGCCCAGTGGGAAGAAAAAAGAGAGGACGCCGACCAGAAACTTGAGAAGACGAAATAAGGAAGCGGGTGAAGATTGGAAAATAGTAGCGCAGATGATAGACAAATGGAAGAATTTGGAGCATTTGGAGCACTCAATCGGTTCTGTACTAATATTAAATACAATAACATAAACTTAATGTAATCTTTATAGTACTCGAATACAGGCATTCGGACGAATGTCAGATCTAATAATGAAAAGACAACTTTTTTACACAATAGTTTGGAATACGCAATAGCTAATATTTGGCGCCAATTCAAAACCGTTGGCCAAGGTGAGTTGTTTATTGTATGTTGAATTGGTTACTTATTCAAATCTCTAGCGGTTTGCTAATTCGTGTTTTGATGTCATGGTTACCTATCGTTAGGTTTTACATTAAGCTTACTTAGAACTCCCGTATGTTATATTGAGGGCCGTAGTTCACGGTATGTCCCGGCTATGTATGCCGTTGAAACATTGACGACGTGCTTAGTACAAGACAGAATTTAACGGTGTTCTTCTGGTTGTTTAAACTTCTTACAGTGTCATCTTCTGTTGAAGGTTCATCATGGCTACTTTAATTTTGCATGCCGGCTTCTGAACAAATACTTAGAGCTTTGACCAAACCATTGTCTTCGACCAGGTCTCCTTCTACCTGCCACTCGTGTTTATTGTTGTCAGTACGTCAAATAGCGGCAGAAACGAGCTTTGTTTATGGAACAATTTCTTTGTACTGTCATCAGAATACTTACGTTCATTTAAAATTCTTTTCAATAAAGCGGTCGTTGACAAAAAGGATAATTACAGCTAATTAACACAGAAATATTGAGACTGAAACAATAAATTTAACTGTGTATGTATTTAGCACTACTAAATACATATTGGGCATGTACATTAAACGTCATTACTTTAAAAATTAGTTACTTTTAGTTCTATTATGTAGTATCTATGTATTATTATCAAGTAGGTATTATTATCCTTATATACCTACTCTAAGGAACTATTGTAGTTTTAACACAACTTTTATCAGGTCGTGGTCGACTTCGAACCCGTGGATCAATAGATTTTCTTTCCATATGTGTAATGACCACTTGCTCGTACGGTGAAGGTAACCATCGTGGGAAACCGTCATGTAATATATCAGATTCGAGAACTATATATAGGATAGTGCCAGTACGGTTATTACACCACATATTTATTTTTAATTTATTTATTTACACTTCGTTGCAAATAAGAAAAAAAACACAATACATAAAAAATTATAAGGGATGCAACGGGCGGCCTTATCGCTAAAAAATTACCTAGTAACCTAAGTAGTAGTAGTAACCCACATGATAGATAGAAGTGATGCATTGGCTAAATTACATCTCTTATATTTTATGCAAATTAGTTGGATATATTATATTTTTATACATAGTATGCTTTTTAATTATTTTATTTATTCTTTAGCCGTATACTTGCGGTACGCATGTTATCATTGCCTTTCTTTTATAAGCAGTGGGCAAACGGGCAGAAGTCTCCCATAATAAAAATAATTAAATAAATAATGTTAAGCGATATCGATGTCAGCGGCCTTTTAAGAATTGATTGATTTTTTGAAGGATCCTAGGTCGAATTGCTTCAGAAATACTTCAGTTACTAGTTGTTCCATATAACTTTATATATCGAGATATACCCATATTCACAAATGAAAATTTACCGATTTTTTTTGTAGCAAAATGACACATACACAATACACATGTGTATTATTAGTTTTAAAGTATAACAAAAAACAGTTTAATAGTTATTAAGTTTTAAGTGCAAACATACAACAAATGAAATCGCTTCTATTTAAAAAAGAGTACAAAAACATAAAACGAAAAATACAGAATTATATTGCCTTAAATTATGGACGCTTCACACAATGCTGCGAAAGTTTTTCTTTATTATAAACTGACTTTCCAAATTCAAATTCTAAACGTGCTTAACCTGTGACTTGTAATGCAATTTATAATCTGTGGTATGAAGTACACTACGGCTTAATGAATACAAATGGTGACACAGAATATAAAGGCAAAAAACTGGTTTTTACAACATATCTTATATAATATTTGTGTTTGGTCTGTGGCACTTATATTTTTATTAAACTACGCCGGAGACTATTAATACCTTTATACGAAAGCATTATTTCCAGCCAGTTAAATAAACAATATATTTAATGTTCTGTCGTTTTCTATATTAGTAATTTCTTTTAATTTCATTTTAAGGATATGTATGGAGAGTGTATCTCAGATTATGAGTTTGGGGATTACTGAAGTAGAAATTGGAATACTCTAGTAAAGATGACAGACCTAAACTTCTAGTCTTCTTCTTATAGAGAAAGTTCTGTTGACTTTTTAATTAAGCAATGGAAACTGTCTGTACAGTGTTTATAAATAAATCGACTGTCGATAAAATATCTCAGTGAAGATAGTTTATCATTAACTGAAGTTAGGGTGTGTTAAGAAACGTCATCGCAAAAGGCCATTCCACAAACGGACAAGTTATCGTATCACATTATTCGGGCATCAGCTTTTTGTACTACACGAATCTGAGGAAATATTCTTACGCATTCGATATATTTTGTATTTAGTGATAAATATAGTTGTTATATAGAGAATAAATCAGTGTCGCTACCACCTTTTTAGGCCAGGATCTCAGATTTATGAATCTGTTTCATGATCATTATATCTAATAGGCAAGTAGGTGATCAGCCTCCTGTGCCTGACACACACCGACTTATTGGGCCTAAGGCAACCCGGTAGCCTTACGATGTTTTTCTTCACCGTCCGGGCGAATGTTAAAAGCGCACATAGAAAGTCCCTTAGTGCACAGCCGGGGATCGAACTTAAGACCTAAGGGATGAGAGTCACACGCTGAAGCCACTAGGCCAACACTGCTCTCCATATCATAAATAGGCTATGAAATATCAGTGTAAATATGATTTAAATGCCAGCGTTATAGGTACACGGCCGCAGGGACCAAACTTGTTAAATTTGTTTTAATATTTTTATTAATTTTTAATGATTATTATGTAGGTTGAGAAAATTGTAAATACTGTATATTTGATTGATATGTTCAGGTTAATAAACGATTAAAAATTACATATTTAGTATATCAGCTGTAGATAGATATTAGTACCTATTTATTACCTAATCTACTTAGAAACTGAAAAAGTATTTGCGCATCTAGTGACATATTAAAATTCCAATTATACTAAGTCATAGTACACATAGGACATTTAAAAATTGGGCAAAAGAAACATAATTCACGCATTCTCAATACAATTAGTATTTTACAAACTCTGATAAATCTTGCGTGAATGAAGTTAATTAAGAGTCAGAAATATATTTCGCGAATGAGAATAGCGCCTCTGTTCTACTTTTTATAGAATGATTGTCGCACAACGTCGATTCATTGAGCCATTTAAGGGTATGACTTAAGTTTGTCATTACGTAAAACAGTGGCAGAAGCCAGCTTTGTTTTTTGGAACACTTTCTTTTTAGTGTCAGTACTTACGTTCATTAAAAATTCTTTTCATGCGGTCGGTGACAAAAAGGAAAATTACAGCTAATTAACACAGAAATATTGAGACTGAAACAATAAATTTTACTGTATAGTGCTAAATACATATTGGGCATTCAAAATCATTACTTTAAAAGGTAGCTACTCTATTATGAAGTATGTGTCGTAAATCCGGGATGCATATGTCTGTTGGATTGATACATAAGCCTAAGGAACTATTGTGTCGTCGGAAATTGAGTATGTTCTCCCGACACGGATTATTTATTACCAACTCACGGAAAAAGTGTTAGTAGTATCAACTAAGCCGTGCGGTAAAAATAGTAAGTTTAATGAATATAACAAGTTCGAGTTCCAGATTCCATACTTCTTATAAATACAAATTGCGCTACAACCTTTTTGGTCTGGGCCTCACATTTATTAATTTTACTAATTAAGTTTATTGAATGATACTTGGAAATTATAGATGCAAAATCCATCGGAACACATCTGTTATTTCAACTAAATTACAAAATGACTCTCCGAATTGTACAAAGAAAGATAAAAATGAATACCTTTGAATTTAGTATGTATCATAAAATAGTATTAAATTATTAATTGCACCATTGTTATCAGATTATGCCGTCTTAGACAATTGTAGTCAATCGTGGTTATTACATACAGGGGTATAGGCTCCGAATACGATTTTGTCCCATTCGGTGTCGAGACCCTCGGTCCTAGCGCCTAGCGCTATAAAGCTTTTTAACACACAGTTAAATTTGTTTTATTACAGGAGACCGAAAATCTGGCAGCTACCTCGGACAAAGAATTAGTCTAGCAATTCAAAGAGGGAACGCTGCCAGTATCTTCGGAACCTTGCCTAACGGACTCCTTTTAATAATATATTTCAGTTATTTTATTTTAAGGTTAGTTATTGTTTTTTTGTTATAGATTTTAATAAGTTAATTGTAGATATGATATTCTTAGTCTAAAATGCAGTGGTGTTACAATAGGGTGACAGTGGTGGCTGAAATGCCACGGGCCCCCGACCCATGAGGGCCCCTATCCAAGAGATATAATGTTCTATGGATGATTGTGAAGTCTCCAATACGCATTAAGCTTGCGTGGGGACTACAGACCATTCTCTCTCACCTAAGAGAGGAGGCCTATGGCCATTGGGACATATACAACGTTGAAAATCTCGAAGTTTATTAAAATTATACTGAGAACAACTTGACGATATTTACTGACAATCAAAAGAATTCGCCACGGGCCCCAGATGATACGCCACTGCTAAATGGTGTAAGAATAAATCTGAAGATTAATTTAGGCCAAACGATGCGATTAACAAAACACTCGTCGTTAAGATCGCCTTTCGCCAAAAGCCCAGATCACGTAGAGGCTATAATCCAAGTGACAGCAAACGTTAACTTTACATATTAAAGTACATATTACAATGTCGATATGGTGAATCATTACACTTTCTTTTATCAGTACTTTAAGTAGAGAGCCTATATATGTCTGCCTTATGTATATGTATATGTGTATAATCTATAATTTAGGAATATTATACATGTATGTTATATCTTAATGAAATATAAAAGTAATATTTAATAACAAATATGAAAATTATATAAATTAAATTATGCTTGTTATTAGGTTAGTCGACATCACAGGAGATCTAAGCAGCTACCTCGAACAAAGAATTCGTCTAGCTATTCAAAGGGAGCCAGTATCTTCGCAACCTTGCCTACAGGGATTTTAGTTTTTATATTATATTTTTTGAGGATATAATATATATTTATGTTTTTAAAATTAAGCTAATTTGAAACGGACTGTAAATTCTTTATTTTGAAGTAAATGAAATACGAGATAACTTTTTAATCCAACAGTATTTTATCGATGGATTTATAATGTACCTAATAAGTATGTTTAAAGATAATTATTTATTTTGAACAATATTTTGGAGTCAATATAAAGCTACAAATTTTAAGCCGTTTATAGGTATTAATTGTAAAATATATTATTTTAATTTGATCGCATCGCAGTGAATCGCAAATGAGTGTTATTAATAATCGACACTTCTATAAACCCTAACAGTAGTGGGCTTGAAAATTTAAAAAAAAATGTTTTCATTATGTTTTATTATCCGAACTAAACAACGATAACATCAGATATAGTCCGTTCTCAGAAGCAAAATAAATAGTATTACATTTCTTTATTCCCATCAACATATTATTAACACAGGTCAAAGAACGAATTAAGACGGGACCCCGGATCTACACGTATGTAAAAAAACGAAACATTGCGTGCGAACATTTTAATGTTCTATAGAAACAGTGTCGATAAAGGACAAGTAATTATGTTGCAATTATAAATATATTAAACCGGATTTTATTAAACATTTTATGCAGTCATAATAAGTCGTTAGTCAAGGGAGAGTGCATTTTAATGATGTGCGGCAAAAAAGAGGTTTGTTGTTTGTCATGTCACAGAATAGATAACTTTAATTTAAAAGTTTAAATTCGAATTTCAAAATATAAAATCTTGACGCTGGCTAATGCACAAAGCGTGCCAGAGCCATCAAAAAATAATAATAATACTGACACACCTCAACACTTATATGTAATATAACAGTGCGTACTGCGTATTGACATTTACCGGGAAGATATTAATCACAAACGATTAAAGTAATTGTGAAAACTAATTATATGTCAACGGTAGATTACTCATCTTATATAAAAGAAGCTAATGTTGAATAAATTATAGACTTTTGAAGAACAAACATTTTCCCGCCATTAAGATAGTGTGTTATAGATAATGCTAGTCAGGTTTGTCTATGGTGGCCAAGTTCAAGGTGTAGCGGACGACTTTGTTTGATTCACGTGATGTAGGAGGCAACGCGTCATAATATTTACGAAAATAATGTTAGTACAATTTATGCAGATATTAAATATATCTGTATGAATTGCCTATTAAAATATGCAATTTATTTATAAACAAACTTTAATAATAATCACATTACTAAATGCACTCTACCATTTCAATCTGCAGTTTAAGGTTTTAATTTAAGATCAATTTTGTAGAATATCAATTTTTATTGTTATTATTTATGAATAAACTATGAAACAATATGAGCCGAATAAATATTTTCGAGCTAAAATAATTTTAGCTGTATAATATTTTTTTTAGAACAGGGGCAAACGGGCAGGAGGCTCATATGATGTTAAGTGATACCACCGCCCACGAACACTCTCAATGCCAGAGAGATCGCGAGTGCGTTGCCGGCCTTTAAATTAAAAACATTAAAATAAATTTTACTACAGGTGAAATGGCAGAGTGCCTTTACTAATGTGTTTCTTGTATACGTTATACGTATAACAATCTTAAATATGAAACAATATGCAAACGAATA
This sequence comes from Pieris melete, assembly GCA_963693345.1. Classification (NCBI taxonomy): domain Eukaryota; kingdom Metazoa; phylum Arthropoda; class Insecta; order Lepidoptera; family Pieridae; genus Pieris; species Pieris melete. The sequence goes on along the minus strand of CAVNZK010000131.1, from coordinate 381,551 downwards.
AAATTAATTTTAGTTAATACAATTTGACGATGTTTCTAGAATGAAAATGTTCATTAGTTTTAAAACAAAAAAAAACTTACTGAAAGTTGTAAGAATTAGGCATATTCGCTGTCTCCATTTCATATTGTAATACTTGGGGTCTCGATTCGTTGGCTATATACGCTGTGCATTCCGCCAATACGAGGAACAAACAGATGCCAAAAATCTGAAATTATTAATTAAAATAGCATTAATGCATAATAGCATCCTGTTATTATGGAGAATCATAAAAATAATACAATACGCTATAAAGGTGCGGCTTTTTTTATTAAACCAGTTAAAATAAAAACAAAATGGTGTCATGTTTAAATAAAATATGTTTGTTTAGATCTTGCAAACACTTCGATGCATAAAATATATAGTACAATACGAAAACTTTAGTATGGAACTTTATTACAAGCAATTTCTTCCTGGTAACCAACCGCGTATTTTACAATAGAATTGTAAAACGCAAGGAGTGCGAAACAAATATTGATGAAAAAAGGAAAACAAAAGACACCCCAACAAAAACAAGTGAAAACAATCCAATAAAAATTTCGATAGTGTAAGTTTAAATTTCTAAGTTATCTACTTTTGCAGGGTAATGCATTTATCAATATAAGAAACGTAGGCTTCGGCGCTTTTGATTTCTAGTGTAAAAGGTCAAAGCGTCGCCGACTAATGACACACTGATTAAACACTTCACTAGTTTTGCAACTGACAACGCAATATAATTTAAAGTTCACTTCACTATATAATTACCGATCTTGGTAGCGTCATGATGCGACAAAGTCAAAAACAGGTGATTTCCTGAACGGACAATACTCTGAATGGGCAAACGGTAAGATGTTCCTTATATATAAAGACGGTATAGTGTGCGGACGGACGCATACACGCGCCTTGTTTTGTAAACTGAGCCAAATCTAGCTAACCATTAAATAAGATCGACACATGAATAGCAGGACGCAGCATTACGTCATACTATAGAAACGTCGCTAATGATGAATGCAAGTAAAACACAAATGTAGTCAATAAATATTTGCTTTGGAAAATTATTGTTTCCATTTTCCATAGATTTATTTTTGACTAGAATTTTTGATTTATCTTAATCAATCAAAGCAGAATATATACCTGCAGATCACATAGGGTTTAAATCTTGTGATTGTTTAATACTTGTGACACATCGGTCTCTATTTAGATGTTCATTTGTCATCATAGGTTTATTGGTCTGTACCTGACACAAATCTGCTTAACTGAGAATAAAACGCAATATATTTAAATTACTAATTAAACAATGGATATAGTTGGGTTCAATAAACATTGGCTTTGGAAAAAAGAGATTTTCCATGCGAAATACCATAGATTCTCTATTTTTGAGCCATAGACTATATTTGATATATCTTAATCAAATAAAGCAAAAAATATCATCCAGATTTTATAGGGACACATTGGTCTCTATTTAGATGTTCATTTGTCATCATAGGTAGTTTTTTTTCATAGAAGTCTGTGCTATAACCTGACACAAATCTGCTTAACAGGGAATTAAACACAATTCATACGAATTACCAATTAAACGATGGATTTAGCTACGTATATTAAATAAGAAAGAAATACTAAGAGAGAGAAATAATATGTTATGGGCAAAAGACTTAATGTAACTTCATTTGTACATTACAATAACATATTATGGGATCTCAAAATTCTCCAAATCCTAGAACAATTTATAAAACTTTGACTTTAGTCTAATTGAATTATTGCATTTGCCTATTTTAAAAATATAATATTGTTCATGACATTCCAGTAATATCACATACCTTTTACGTCTATACAAATAATGCTTCATCGAATCCGGATCTTGGCGTCAATTAGAAAAATATTTCACGTAATTTTTAGGAAAAACCAGAGTGAACGCCTTTTTAGTGCAATGTTAATTTAGAATGACACATACATAATCTATTTTACATCAACCAAACACCAATATTTGTTACCTCAAAAGTGTGAGGAACATTTTGGCAAGCAAATTCTTGACACCCCTAATGCTACATTATTATAAAAGCAAAGGTAACATCTGGAGTGAACAAATCAAGATGCCCTTTCCTCGACCAAGGAAGTAGGTCTCAACAACAATAAGCCGTTAGAGTATTGATGAATTAAGTTCCTACATTTGTCTCATTGGTATTTTTTATTGACAAGGAGGTGATTTACGTTATGCTACGTCGATTTTTGGATCTATGGATACCATAAACCCAGTACAAACTATGACTTCTGTATGACAAAATGTATTCACAAACTTGAGACACTTCGCGCTATGTTCCAAATTTGAATCTAACCATCCGGGTTATTATTGGATCTATGGATACCATAAATCAAATACAAACTATGGCTGCCGTATGTAAAAAGGTATTAATATGCTTTAGTCACGCCGCGTTATGTTCCATTATTGAATCTTAACATAAGACGTGCAAATTTCACGATATTAACTCCTTATTATCTTCCAAAGAAAGGGCTAAATGCGTATGCAAAAAGCTGTTGTAGAAAGTTTGGATTTTGAACGCATGGTGTTAAAAGTGCGCTTAGCTAATAGATTAGGACTGCTTTATTGGTATATAATATCATCATATACTGATACTTTATTATAAATGAGCTACTAAGTTGATTATTCAGTAAACAAAATACAAATTTTGACGGACTTCAAAGAACCGGCGGAGATTATTAAATTTCCTGTTTTTATTTAACAGTTTATTAATAATCCACAGCTTTTTTAGATTATATTTATAAAAAATTTAAAATAAAAATATAGCCAAAACGATTTCACCATAATATATACAAAGAACATAAGTAGGTACCAACGAAAACAATCTACTGATATATTATTGATTATATTTGTGCTTTTTTTATGTGATCTTAAATATAAATTCTATGTAATTTTAAAAAATACTAAAAAGAAATCTTTTTATTCGAATATACAGGTCTGATCTGAGCTGTGCTTGACACACGTTGCGATGTTTTCCTCCCACGAGAGGAAGTATTTAATGCTCAATGCTCATATATAAAAAAAGTCTATTGGCGCACACTCGAACCTACGACCACAAGAGTAGATGAGGGTCTCAATCAAAAGCCAATATTGCTCAAAAAATGCCACAGTTATTAAAAAAAAAAACACGAATTTTTCATCCTTCGTTATTCTTTGTATACGCGTCCTTATTATAAAACATGTCCTAAATATCCAGTATATATGTTTGATGCCATGGTTACTACTTTTTACTACAACAAACACAGTACGGACAGGGTCATTCAAATTTTCATTCTATATTTAAATAAATACGAAATAAATTTCACCAATGTATTGATTTCATCGGCATTGTTCGAATATTTATCATCTCATTCACCCGAAACACGTTTTGGGTTTTTACCTCATAATTAGAAATACATATATGACAATGAATCATCGCGTAGAAAAAAAGTAAGCTACAATACTTACGTCATATTAATAAATAAAAAAAACATTAAACAACTATTTATTTAAAGTATCTCTAAGTTTAGTTACTAATCAATTGGGAATATAAGTATATGGTTAATTATTTTTGGCTTTTCCATAGTTTATTAAACCAAACCAAAAGGAATCACGATTCCTTTGAGAGTGCATGACTAAGAACTATATTCAAACATAAGGTAACTAAAATTAATGTCCGTTCGGTGAGTATTGATTATCTACTTGCAAAAGAAGCAAAAAAATATTACCTAGCACAGAATATATATAATAATAAAAAAATAAAGCTCTAAATGTTAGGTTGGATTAAGATTCAAATATCGGTGAATTTAAATTTCGAATCTGAAAACTCCGATCACCTACTTGTTTATAACAAGTTATAAGTAAAAATTACCTTTAAAGGACTTTTGAATAGCGCAGTTAGTAAAACAGTAAAGATCTGAAAAAATATTATAACGGTAGTTGTACTGGCCAAGATTCATAATTCAAGAAGCCAAAACTTTTATCAACGATGCAAATCTTTATAAAACAGGGTTAGGCGGAACGCAGTGCATTATTTTGTTATTTAATGCGCCTCTTGATGCTGAGAGTTATGTGCACGTTCTAAGATAAGGGTTAAGTGGTGGCACGGAAAATAAAAATGGAACGTTCATGAGCTTTCATATTAAGTAGGTCTTCTTGGTGTTTGGTTGCCGGATACGCTTTGGAAGTGGAATAAGTGAAAACGATAACCTGCGTGCCTGATATGGGTCGATATCAAATTGACCAATCACAAACGCCATGGAAATTCATCTTTCGTTGTAATGTAATGTACTAGAACGCGGGACAATTCCTACAGAATATTGCTACGTTATATAAATTAATACGGAAAAAATACTTAAACATGAGATGTAAAAATTATGTTTTTGGGACTAATAACCCGTAAAAATAGGTTTACATTTCGACGTCTCTTTTATATACACAAAATGAGAAAGAAAGTAAATAATCGTTTGCTTTGCACTTATATAAGTATGAATATGTACTAAAATATAGCCTATATACTATGATTCCCTGTGTCATTGGGAACTAGTCTCTTCTCTTAGACCTACCTATAGGTACTTGGAGTAATAAATTCTACATATACTTACTCTTACAACAATGTATATAAAAGTTATTATCCCATTTATATATAATTTATGTAATTATCTTTATTAGTAGTACTAAATTGGTGTCTATAAAATTATTGTCATATATCTCTTAATGACATTTAGTTTTGATAATGGAGACAGGGTTATTACTAACTAGGTTTAACAAAAACATCGAAATTTAACTATTAAAGTTTTTGTATTGCAATGTAATTGTTAATTTGAATTATGTGTCAAACTATGTTCTTTTGATGAGAGTTACACTATTGAGGTAGTATTGTAATCAGCAATCAGCAGGCTTACTATGTATACACAAATGCGACTTCGATATTAATATCAAATTTTTGTATGTTCACAACACTCAAGACTACCAATATTGAGTTTCATCGTTGAAATTATTGTAGTCAATTCTTTGGCTTGCCAATCGAATTGCTATTGATTTTAAAGAATATTCAAACAGGTCCTATAAGACTATTCTATTGATTTATTAATACAATTTAAAAGGTCATTGACCTGTAACAATAACCCAAATATAAGCCAATTAAAAAAGCAAATAGAAATCAGCGTCTGCCGAAATCCCATTAACTTGTTTGTCCATCAATTTATCAAAAAATCCTATAATTTTATAGATTTAATTGGAAACAATTTGTTTTGAAGATATGCGAATACGGTAAAAGTACTGTTATTTTAACTGCGTCACTGTCTAGTGGTTTATGTCCGACTGCATCGTAAGGCATTGGCTTCATATCCTGGGTGAGGACAAATATTAAAAGCGCCATTGCGGTATTTTAATTAAGACATTTAATTTTAAAATCAATCTCAAAGTCATTTGTCAAATCTAAAATTGGGAGTGTACTTTTATTGAATTTATATTATTTTTAATTTTTTTTAACATTTACCATAATTATCGTAGCTCGTAACATATAATGTAGATATACAATTATATATGATATGGTGAACTTAAATAAAAATAGAATTTTAGACTCATATAGTCGAACCAATTCGGCTTAGAGTCCTTTAAGAACCACCCAGTATCATAACCGTACCCATTCTTAAAAGGCCGCCACGCACTTGCGAGCCTTCTGACAATATGAGTGTCCATGCGGTATCACTTAACAACAGGTTAGCCTCCTGCCCTTTTACCTCCTGTTACATTAAAAAAACAGTTTATAGGTCTATCTCGAAAAGCTTTCCTATGCCTATTCTCGTGGTAGTCCAGAAATGTTGGGTATTCATCACATAGGAGTATAGGAGTTACGAAGATAGGGCACATAGTAACACTATAATATCTCTTATTAAGCCAATTTCAATAGACACCTGGCCAAGGATTGGAGAACATTATTAACCGGCTTGAAACAAAGGAGATTGACAGGTTGTCTTATATGTCATATTATTTAAATTATTATTTATGTATCACGACCTATTTAAGCTTTCAAGGATATTAACGATCAGGGGGACAAGCTTCATCAAAATCGGTTCAGTTGTGATATGTTAATCATTTGCGTGAAAAATTATAATTAATATTAATTTGATAATGTAATATTGTATTTTAAAAATGTGAAATTTTATCACAATTAATAATATAAGAATTTACTATAATGATATGAAATTCTTTAATAAACAAATTTCTACGCCATTATGTGTGGCAGAATATGCGAACTTTGGATTGTATGTGTAGCACCATAACATTTTTGTACAGTATTCTTGCAAAAAAAAAAATTATTATTATTATTAATAATGTTAGCAGCCTTGCGATTCTGTAACTCACTTTTTGAACTCACACATCGATCAATAAGGTGGGAGCTTGTAGTTTATTGTTTATCAAAATTGCCAAATCATAAAATGACTGCTTTACGACTGATTTGAAAGCGACCGCCGATGCGAAAACCGCTGTTTGAGTTCGAAAAGTGAGTTACAGAATCGCAAGGCAGGTATTTGAAGTTTAAAAGTGGAAAGTTAATTTAACAGTAAAAAATTTGGTGCGTACAACATGTAACGATGATAATAATTTCGATAGATGACGTTTTGAGGGTAACTGAGAACTTTATGACCTTGCATGTGCTACAAAGCGTAATGTCGTATTTCACGTAATTCTTATTTCAAATTTAACAAACTGTTCGTAACAGCTTTATGTATTTAATTTGTGCACCGTGGGATGCTTTTTAATTAGACTATTTATGTTGTATCAAAAGTTGGAAATAGGTTATTTTGAAACAGTTGACTTTGTATTGCACGACGCTATTCTAAATTTAAAATTATGTTGTTCTCTCTTTGAGGCTCTCAAAATAGGTTTTAATATATGCAGTTTGTTCCTCATTAGGGAACTGATTTAAAAATGGAATTTAAAGACATGAATAGCGTAACGTTATCCCCGTCTTGCAGGCCTTGGTTAAGCACAAAAGCTTGGCCGCAGAGCAAGCGGAAAATAATGGCTAAAATTTGTGAGTCTTTCCTCAAACTTCCCTTTGGAGTAGAGACTCTTGGGTCGTGGGATTCAAGTGTATAAGCACTAATTTAAGATTAAAGTTGGTATGGTAGGCAGTACTGGCGACCTCGGAACAACCGCTTTCCTCGCTCAACGAATAACTATTGCAATACGGGGAAATGCTGCCAGCATTAGACTGACACAGTACAACATTTTTAAATTTGTTCTGGTTTTCTGTTTATCCGTTTTTATTATTATTTCTATATAGTTCAACAATATTGTAAATACTTAATATTTGTATGTTTGACTCAACTTTTGTATGCACGGTGCAATAATAATAATATTACACTACCTTTAATTAAGTTAGTACTTGATTGTAACAGAATAAGAATTGACGGCTTAATACTCTGGCGTGTTGTCCTAGTGGCTTCAGCGTGCGACTCTTATACCTGAGGTCGTAGGTTCGATCCCTGGCTGTGCACCAATGGACTTTCTTTCTATGTGAGCATTTGACATTTGCTCGAACGGTGGAGGAAAACATAGTGTGGAAACCGACATGTCTTAGACACAAAAAGTCGACGGCGTGTGTCAAGCACTGGAGGCTGTTCACCTACCTGGCTATTAGAATTAAAAATGATCATGAAACAGATTCAGAAATCTGAGGCCAAGACCTAAAAGAGGTTGTAGCGCCACTGATTTTTTTATGCTCTGGCGTACTGAAACGCCTTCCAAAATAATTTCATCCCGAGCTAAGATAAGTTTGCTCGTAGCAAATCCGATTTAGTATTTATATTAGTAACCAAAGTTGGAATAACATCAAATAGGATATATAGCTTTGTATGGATCTTTGGGCATTTAACTTTAGGCTTTTGACAGTGTGAAACGAATGTTGTTTAACAAGAGATCGATGCCGGAACTTCGTGTTACTTCTCATATAGGCAGATTTGCGTATGTTTCATTGATAGTTTTTACAGACCTCTTCTGTAATAGGCATATTTAGCAGAAAAAAATACTTTTACCATAAATTGAACCCAGTTTCACCATTGGCACTAATAAGCCCACACACCGTCTCACCATTTATGCTACATCATAAACCTTTAATTTCTGTTTAATGATGAAGCAATAAACTTGCATGATTGATTTGGTTAATTATCGTAAATAATATACTTTTTATCATTGATTAGTTATTTTCAACATGCAGACTTTGGTGCCAGGATTTGTGAGTAATTAAATTAATTTTATAAGTACTAAAACTTAATATGATTTCGTATTTATTTAAAAATTCAGCTGATTTTTATTTTATTAGATGTTAATTATTGTACAGAGGAGGTATCATCAACCAAGACAATAATAGTGAATTCTCAACTAAATTATAAGTATGTAATCATTTATATATAATATATATAAATAATTTATTCAAATGGGTAACACTATGTACACTTATGAACGTCAAATAAAATTTATGGAATTCTTCTAATTTTACATTTACTGCCAGTTCTCAAATCAAGGGCGTAGAACGGAAGAGAAGAACTGGCAATGAACTCTCCGCCACTCTTTTTATTCGCCAAGTTTTAGGCTCAATATTAGGGTCGTAATAAATCACTCAGTTTAAAATCCTTTAAACCCGGATATCCAGGTAATATATACATGAATGAATGAATAGACATGAATGCTGTCTCTGACACTATCGACATATTTATGTTCGCAGAGTGAATTCACAGTAGCGATATTGTGTATATTATGTATATACTTTATTATAATAAATTTTTTCTCGGCATTATCATATTGGCATAGTCTGTAAGGATGATGTATGTATTTATGTTAATAAATAAAGATTTTTTAGCGTTTCAGCAAATAATAAAACTCAGCCCTTACTAAAAACAAATCGTAAAACGGTTTTGATTATAAACAGCGATACAACACTGCGAAGTAAACATCCAAAGAAAACAACAAGTTTATTATACCAGGACTTTGATGACGATGGAAAAATGCTTAACTCATTTTATATGTACAATCTCGATGATGTCTCTGAGTTTTTCCGAGTTTTTCTTGATACAGAAATATGTAATGTTGTATGTAGAGGCGGTGAAGGACGGCGTATCAGCCAATAAGAGATGCTAAAAGATCTGGGCTATTGATGGATTCTTGTATATACTGAAAAATAAAGAATTATACTTGCAGCTGAGTTTCATCGGACGTCGAGGCAGAATACGAAATTCCATCCGTATCACCTCGACGTCCGTAGTTCCACAACTGAGCGTTTTAAGGCAAGTTTTGCCTGTTGCACACTGAATTATTTCCGAATAAAGCAACTTAGGGTCCTTCAATAAAAGTGCGATCCAATTCTTAAAAAAAACCGGTAATGCACTTGCAAGCCCTCTGGGAAAGTCAGTGTCTGTGAGCGGCAGTGCCACTTAACAATAGGTGAGCCTCAAGTTTACTCTTAAGAAATAAAGATCCGCTAATATTATAAGTAGATTCTTAAGCTAACTAAAATTATGGTCCGTGTGGCAGAATTGGCATGAAAAAAAAACAGTGGCGCTGCAACCTATTTAGGTCTTGGCCTCAGATTTCTAAATCTGTTTCATGATCATTATTAAATTAAATAGGTAAGTGATCAGCCTCCAGTGCCTGACACCTTCGACTTTTTGGGTCTAAGGCATGTCGGTTTCCTCACGATGTTTTCCTTCACTGTTCGAGCAAATGTTAAATGCGCACATAGAAAGAAAGTCCATTGGTGCACAGCTGGGGATCGAACCTACGACCTCAGGTATGAGAGTCGCACGGTGAAGCCACTAGGCCAACACTGCTCACAGAATATGCATGAAGGGTAAATAATAAAGCAAGTACCAGCTCTGAGGATACCAATGCATGTATTTATCTTTCTACTTACGCGTATTTTTCTTTCTAGTTAATTAATTTAAATATCAATTACTAAAGAAAAAAAACAAAAACAGAAAGAAGACACAAGAATCAGTTTACCAACCTCATCTAATGCTTGAAATGAAAAATCTGATTCTGTCGTCGATTCAGTGGGCTCGTTTTCGAAACTAGGGGTAGTAGCTTCGTCCATCTCAGTTTCGCTTGTGGTAACTTCAGTATTTTCATAGTTCTCTGTTGTAAAGTTCTCAGTATCATTTGTCAGAGATAGATCATTTCCAAAGTTTTCAAAATTTGAAAGTCTGAAATAAAAAAAACATAGCTCGTGGCATAATTAAGGTCTAAAACTAAAGTACTTTGTCTCAAGCTATATGGAAGCTTTAAAAGGATATATTGGTGTATCTGTATAAGAATATATACCTGATAACAAATACTTGTATAATGGGAACTTATTGGTGGCACTTGATGCTCGATAATAGCGAACGAGATAGAGAGAGCTTAAGGTAACTTATTTTGATTAGAAATATATTGATTCTGTCTAAACAATTATTTATTATAATTATGTAAACAGACTTATCCCAATAAAAAGCCTTCATTATTATTATTTAATCGTAAAAAATATCTCTTATTCATAAAGGTCATTTCAGTAAAAAATTGATGCTTCTAAATTTACATTTACTGCCAGTTCTTGAATCAGGGCGTAGAACGGACGAGAAGAACTGGCACTAAACTCTCCGACATTTCTAAATCCCCAATGTATTTTACAAAAGTTTTGCAACCATTATATCTTGCTACTCATCACATGTTAAAGCGTTTATTGTAATTAAATAAAAAACAGTCAAGTAAGCACGAATTGATAGAATAAAGACTGAAAAACAGGGGGAAATCCGTCACGACGTTCATTTAATATGATCGACACTAATGAACTCACAGAGCCTTACTTTATATAGTAAAGAACACATACGAGTAGAAACCTAAGTAGGTACAATTAGTAAGTTGTAATAATAATTATAATAATAATTATTATTATTATATTGCAATGAAGCTCTTTAATTGATTTGATTGGGTAACAAAACAGATATAAAAAAATTTTTTTTCTGTGTTTGTTGTATTGTTTACTTTTGTATTTAGTTTAATTTTTTTAACTCTTTAGTTTATTAGGAATTTATGTATTTTTTTATGTTTTCTATACTTTAAGTTTATATTATAAAAAAAAGAATCCTGTTAATTTTATAAATAGTACTTTTTCACGTTATTCATTTCCTTATACAAATGTTAAAACATTGAAATTTGTTTATAAAGATATATTTATTTGCTATATTCAGCAAATATCAACTGCAATTATTACTCATTAAACGAAGACCATGTGATAATAATTTACTAATAAAAGTTTCCATATCTTAGTAATATAGGTATTTTCTTTATTGTCAATATATACTATAGAACATAATTGATAAATTAAATGCAATAAATTTTATAGTTATGTATGCGCTATTTGGGTACAAGATAAAAAATATGTTCTACGGTTGAACATTTTTCAGATTTTGAGGATTATCATTATTTACTTACAACAGCGGGTCGTCTCTGTTTATATTCAGTGTTGGTACACAGTGGATTTTCTTAGATGAAAATGCTGGAGCCGCAAGACAAGACGTCAGATATCCTAGGCATATTAGTATGTGTATCTGAAACGGAACGAATTATTCACTGATATCACTGAAGTATAGATTTATTGACATCTATATACAGACGTAATAACCATAAAAATATATGTAATAGATAGTTATAACAGAAAAAATCCAGCAGATTTTCAACAAAAGAATTCAAATCGTTAAAAAGCCAATTCATAATTTTCAAAACATGACATTAATACTAACAAATTAAATTCTTTTACAAATCGGCACTTTTCTTTTACCAGCTGCCCACTGAAGTATTTCCGAACCAATTCGACTCAGGGTCCTACAAGAAAAACACGTGCCAGTTCATAAAAGGCTGGCAACGCACTCGCGAGCCCTCTGGCATTGAGAGTGGCCATGGTCGACGGTATCACTTGACATCAGGTGAGCCTCCTGCCCGTTTGACCCCGTTTGTTCTATAAAATAAATAAGGTCAGAAAGCACTGCCGTGCTTATCAATATGGTTGTATCTCGAACGATGGTCAAAAGCTACCACCGCGCGTAGGATGGTATATATGTAGCACGATCGGGACTGGGACGACGAAAGAAATATTCTTCTGAGTTTCTAGGTAGACTGTTCACCTTCTATAAAAAACATGTGTGTGTACTATGTATCTACATGCGTTAGAATTTATACTTCTTTGGCGTAAAAAGATAAAAATATTTTGAAAAGTTTTATCTTTCGCCTTATACAACGTTTGTAGAATAAACGTCACTAACAATAGAAAAAAGGTATTTAATACATTGAAGTTTTATTATAACGCATTATCTAGTTATATAAAGTTTATTTAAATATCACAAAAAAATCTACATCCTTGAAGAAATGGACATTTTTTTTTTAATGTTAACAATGCTTACTTCAGGGTGTCGGTGAGCGCGCGCATCGTAAAAATTTATCTCATCATTAGAAGTATAACTTCAAAATATGTCTATGTGTTTGCATGCGTTTGCCCTATGGCAGATTGGAAAGGTCAAGATGAGCTCATAAGGTCAACCAAACCATACGGTAAGCATTATAATATCATTGTAATTAACAGCTTTTTTCCTCATATAAAAATGCGTACTTACATTACAACGTAATCCCTCCATTACATCAAAAGCTTTGTTTTAAAGCTTATCTTTAGCGTTTCTTGAGCCTTCTTTACTAACTGAGTAGTAAGGATTATGATGCTATGTCTATATTGTATGAGTACTATCTAAAAAACCAAGAACGTGTTATTGGTGATTAACTCAAGGTTTTGGTGTTCCGTATTGAAATAGTTGTGCAGTGTTTTATTGAGTGTGTCTTCTTTAAAATTACTGTCTGACTTCAGGACTTATGCCACCAAACGGATGGATCTCATCGGTGTCTATTTAAGTGATCAGTTTCAAGGGCCGGCAACAGCTATGTGAATAACGACGGCTCATTGGTCTAGTGGTTAGTACCCCTGACTGCGAATCCATGGGTCCCGGGTTCGATCCCCGGCTGAGACAAACATCGATGTGATGAGCATTTGGTGTTGTGCTTAGGTCTTGGGTGTTTAAATATGTATTTATATGTCTATCCATCTATAATATGTATGTATATCCGTTGTTAGTACCTATAACACAAGTTTCACCAGCTTAGCATGGGACTAGGTCAATTGGTATGAATTGTCCAATCATAAAAATAAAAAAAACTCGAGTAATGATCAATTGGGAGTTGGAACCGTTACAAATATCACTTTACAATAAAACGTTATTTGTTTACTTATTTTTTTACACATGACATTTGTACAAAATATGCAAATTTTATCAATTAGTTACAAAATAATAATGCGTGATCAGAAATCACGATGTGTTTTCGTTTATTAGTTTTTTCAAGAGTATGAATGTGCAATTTATTTTGTAGGTACAACAGTCAGTTCTACGAATTAATGTTTAATATTATATTGAAACTAGTATGCAATGTCAATAATGTAAACACTAATTTACGAAATCTAATTTATTATAAACAACATTTCCTAGTATAAACGATACCAATATATTATTAGTCTTTTAAAGTACCCCTTTGGCTAATCCTAATACTTGAGTAGATTCGTTTGGGTTTGCCTAAAAGGCGTTTCTTTTTTTTCTATTGTTCCATTTTAGGGTTTCCTGGAAGAAATCGCTTGTTAGAGATAAGGCCGCCCGTTGCCTAATAACTTATGTAACCTACTTACTTTTTGGTTTTTTTTTCTATATGTATAATTATGTGTATTATGGCAATTAAGTGTAAATAAATAAATAAGGTAAAGAAAATTTCGTTGTATGTAAAAATAAAAATTTATTGCTACAGTTTAGGTGGGGAATTAGCCGATAAGGGAAGCAACGACGCCAGGGGGTATAGCGCCTCCTGGACCCTGCTCGATTGTTGGTTGATAGCCTTTATCATCAGCTACGTATGTCACGGTGTAGGTAACGCCATCTGGGCCGACCCAGGTGTAGGATCCCCTCACAGAGATAGCCTCGTCATCGGTTCCAGCGTTCTTCAGTTCCCCTTGTTCTTCCTTTTTGGTGCCATCACTTTGTTCCAAGCTGGAGGTATGAGAAAAGCATTAATATAGGTTTTAAAACATTTGAAACAGCACAAATCGGTAATCCTAGTCTTCTGCATAAAAAAGTTTCACAAATGATTTTTATATCAGATGAGAGGTAGTTTTTTATTTATTAATATTTTTTAGAAAATTTGAGTCAAATTTAATTAAGTTAATCCTAAATCAATTGTTCAATATTTCATGAAACGTATATTTTTGAAATAAATTATCAGCGATACACTATGTAAAAGCTCAAAGCTTTTTTTTATAATTCTTCGCTTGTAACAACTATAACTGTATCCTACTATACATTAAATATTAACCATACTTAAATATATAAGTATAATATATATTTTTTTTTTTAATTAACATTTAATTTACATGCATTATGTATGCAAAATACTCACGCAAATCTGTAAGTCCCGAGACCATCATTTTCAGTATCGAACCGAAGAATTTGCACTTCTTGTGGGTTGGCGCTGGCCACCTGCCTTTGAGCTTGGGGCGCAGCTGACACCACCACGACTAAACCGAGTACCACCAACTGAAATCACAGTTTTGATAAAAATCACAGACCTAAAAATCACAATTAAAATCACTTCACAATTCACTGTTATAAACCAACCAATTTCATGATTCCTGTGCGGTATTCACTTGCAATATGCTAACTTGATAAAGCTTAACGCTTATTATATACTTTTCTGAATATTCTATTACAACACATATTATTAGGCGTACAACTGACTCGTTAAAATGTTTTGTGTGAGACCGCTCCTATGCCGAAGGTGACCGTTGAGGACATGATGGGTATATGTCGCAATATCTTAAATTTGCATAGCTGAGATAACTACTTTGATTGACTGTAATTATAGGTGCAATTATAATTATAGATTCATTTATGGTTTTATTACAAATTCGCTAACAAAAACATACGTTTAGCGAATATAAATTAATCGATTTCTGTAGTAGAAGCAAGCTTTAAACAGTGAAAAGTATTACCTAAAGCATCGTCTTGTTTGTGTAATCTACGATTACAAGCATGTAGTGCAAATTACAAAAAAATTTAGTAACAAATGTTATGTAACCTAACATTATTTAAGTTACATATATATTTTAGTTAATAATTAGAAGCGCAAATGTTAACAATCATCTTACATTTGAAGACAATAAAATGTAAATCGTCATTGTAACAAATGAGCCCTTTAGTTTTTTATACACTCATGAAGTGTAGCAATATCGTTTCCAATAAAAAAAGGGTTCGTGTACTTATGTACGCGTGTAAGAAGTTATACTTCTTTGGCATTATTAAAAATAGTTTTTTATTGCATGCAAATAATTAATTACAATTAAATAATCAAAGACTGGAAAAGGAGTCATTATAGTCAATAAAGTTAAGTTTACATTTGAAAAATTAAATAAATAAATATTTATTATTATTCTCTTACATTAAGTGTACCATAAATTCTATTACTATTCGAATGTTGTTTTTAAATTATGTCCAATGCCGTAGCATCTTCCGTGGGCAACTTCATTCTGTTAATTTTGTGTCACGGTGCGCGCGCATCGTTAAATTTCACTCTCATCAATTTTTCATAACGCGCCTAAAGAAGTATAACAGCTTCAAAAATTAAAATCTTTTATTCATATAGGTACAATGTACACTTATGAACGTCAAAAAAAAATTATATGTTTCTAATTATACATTTACTGCCAGTTCTCAAATCAAGGGCGTCGAGAAGAGAAGAACTGACAATAAACTCTTTGCACACTCTTTTTAATCGCCAAGTTTTTTGTTTTACACAATGTTTGTAAGGAGCTAATAATAATAAAATAAATTAAAAACAAAGATTTGGGAAATAATGGGTCGACATCGCTTATATCCTTTATAGGCATAGATTTATATCGTTAGATAGGCCCTTACCGCAGTGAGACCACGCCGTGTTGTCGCACAGTCGAAGTGAGTGAGCTCACAAACCTGGGATCAGAGCACCCCTAACCACAGTGTTAGCCGGACGTGTTGTAAAGGACATTTGCGAGCAGTTTAGTGTCACAAAATGCCATCGTGTGCCTTTCTAAAGTGCAACAACAATTCTAGAAACACACATAAAGCCAGAGGTGTAACATTTCACTCGTAAGTATTGCGATTTGATTTAAAAACTTTTATTTTTCCTTCTGCACTGTCTAAAATAACAAATTTAAATGGCGAGTGCACGAAAGAGAAAGTAGTGTTTGCAACTAATGTAGGAGAAAAAGAGATGACACTATTTTCTCAGTACACTTGTTGTCGGCATTTTGTTAACGCTCACATTCAAAAACAATGTCACAGTTTTTGGTGTCGGGGCCTATCTAACGATATAAATCTATGTTTATAGGTATGTCACTAAGTTTAAAAAAAAATTGATTAACTAGAGACCTATGGCAATAATAATTATCTCTATATATATCTAATTCTCGTGTTTTTAAATATGCGTTCCCATACTCCTCCGAAACTCGACCGATTCTTATGAAATTTTATATTCATTTTCAGAAGTCTGAGAATCGGCTACTATCTATCTTTCAAATCCCTAAGTGATAAGGGGTTTCCACCTCAATTTTATATTTTTTAGATTTTTGTTTTGTTTTTATTTTTATTTGATACAGCATACAAAAATACATTCAACCCCTAATTTTCACCCCTCTACGATCAACCCCTATTTTTTATTATTGTAGATAGTTATTTTTATTGAACTAAAAAAATGTTTCCTAGAAATAATATACATGGCAAATCAAACGTTTTCCGGGTCAGCTAGTTTAGTTATAAGTTATTTAATACAAAACTGTTTATATTGACCTTTTAAGATTCACAATTTAAAAGCCGCATCGCCCTTTAATGAATGTCAGTTGAATTTTTGTGTAGAATATTTGATTGGCATTTTAATCATTGGAAATTTACTTCATACATTAGTAAGAATTTTAATATGTAAACCTTCAGTGTCTGGTGGTTAAGCGTGCGTTATAGCCCTGTGATTGTGGGTTCGATTCTCAATTAAAGAACGTTAGTTTAGTGTTAGTGCAGAAAACTGGCAGATTGGGACCAAACAATTGACGTTATGTCTGATAACCAGTTTATCATATAAGGCTGATCTTCTATATACATATTTTTTAAAGACATTATTAACGGAAAAAATAAATCAGTGGCGCTAAAACCTCTTTAGGTCTTGGCCTCAGATGTCTGAATCTGTTTTATGATCATTTTTAAATCTAATAGGCAAGTAGGTGATCAGCCTCCTGTGTCTGACACACGCCGTCGACTGTTTGGGTCTAAGACATGTCGGTTTCATCACGATGTTTTCCTTCACCGTTCGAGCAAATGTTAAATGCGCACATAGAAAGAAAGTCCATTGGTGCACAGCCGGGGATTGAACCTACGACTTCAGGTATGAGAGTCGCACGCTGAAGCCACTAGTGACTAGGCCAACACTGCTCATTATTAACGGAACACACGCAAAATCGTCACGCGACTTCATACGTAGTAACATGTTTGGTAGTTTGTTAAAATTCAACATTCAATTCAATGTACTGTTATCTATATTTAAGTGTCATATGGTAAAAAAGAACATCATCATCATCAGCCTCTTTTTTGGTCTATTTCTGGACATAGGCCTCCTCCATTTTTCCCCCAGCACACCCTGCACTGGCCTCTCTGTATCCAGGAGCCAACCTACTTGAAGATGTAGTCAGATCGTCGATCAAAAAAGAAACAAGTTTATCAAATTTCAACTCCCAAAGTTGGTCTCGGAAGCATCAATAAGTGTTCATAAAACTCATGTTAATAAGAAAAATCTTCGTAAAAGGTAATTATGGAGCCGCCAATAGACAACCAAGTTATATTTGACAGCTTGTAAAATTTGTTATATTGTTCCAGATTTCGCTTCAATACAAGAGATCTCAAATTGATAGGGCAGTCTCTTGCTAAAGATTACTAAGTAAAAGTCGTTTGAAAAGTTTTTTTATTTGTAGTACTCGCTTAAACCAAAGACAAATTATAATATTATTGAAACGTTCTATGTAGATCTCATAACATTAGAACGTAAATCTCTTCCTGACTCTTCTTATCAATGAAGAGATGAAATTCTGCCTGCATTGGGTCTCATATATACTAATTTAGATAAAGAAAATCATATGTCGATTTATTTTTACAATATTCTTAACCTAGTAATAAAAATAATAATAATTACAATTGTGTAAATAGAAAATTAAAACATTGTATTATAAACATATAGTATTGCGGATATTTATTCGTTGAGCGTGGAAAGCACCGGCTCTGGCGTCATCAGTACTATCTACCAGGCGCCAACATTTCCCACGCGGCGCGGCGGCCCCAATTGAAACAAAATCAATGGGAGAGGAAAGAATATTATTGAGGGCCTCATAGCCTAGCAGTCTTATTAAGTGGCAGCTAGGTGAGGGGTACCGGGTTCGATTCCCGGTTCGAGGGCAAGTTTTAATTTAATTTAAATTTGTTCTCGGCCTTTGGGAGGGTTGTGCGGTACCGGGCGAGTGCTTAAACCGTACATAGAGGAGACGGTCGAATGTCTAAAAAGACAAGCACGAATTATAAAAAATCCTATACTTGACGCTGGCTAATGCACAAATCGTGCCAGAGCCATTAAAAAAAAAATTATAAATTTGTAATTGCATCATACACGTTATGTTTGTTTTTATTTCCTATTTAAGTGATAAAAATTAAAAGGTCGTTCAACCTAATTAGGTCTATTGTCTCGTATAAGTGCATCGTGTAAATTAAAATGTTATCTAAATAAGTAGATGGTTCTAATAAATGATATCATTTATTAAAACCTAAACACAACAATCAAATATACAGTAGTTACAGAGGGGGAGGGGGCCGATGGCTGGCCATGCGTCATACTCGCGAACGGGTGCTACTTGTGGTGACTGGTCGTACTTGAATTCGTGAATGCGGTGATGTTAGTTATTTCGACTATGTGTTTGCGTGTTGTTCCCACGAGCATGTAAGTGCGTGCTCCTTTTTCACCATGCCTCCTGCTGATACTTCTATCAGCAAGAGGCAGACAGGACAAGTCTATATTTTTTTTTAATTTATGTTATTATTATTAATTACTTAATATGTAATGTGGAACATGGTTGCAGCTCCTTACAAATGTAGTGTAATAAAAAAATGGCGATTAAAAAGAGTGGCCAAGAGTTTATTGCCAGTTCTTCTCTTCCGTTCTACGCCCTTGATTTGAGAACTGGCAGGAAATGTATAATTAGAAGCATTAATATGTATTTCTTTACTGACGAGTCATAAGTGTACATTATGTTACCTATATGATTAAATGATTTTTTTACTTTTACTTTTTTACTTTACAATTGCCTTAACCTACATAGTAATATTAAAAATAATAAAAATTAATAAGAGAAAATTAAAACAAATTTTAAAAACAAATACAATTTCAATAGAAGGACTGGTTGGTCGTACGCTGCCTCCACACTGGGGTAGGCGATTTACCCCTCCCCCCCTTTTTCCTGCCATCACTCTTCCCCCCACCCCATTTTTCCTGCCATCACTCTTCCCTACCCTACCATGATATCATTTATCATAAAAACGGCAACTAATTATTATACTCCTTACTAGTTTGTAGAGCAAAGTGGAGTTTTTACGTCTTATCAACGTATACGAAATAATTTTTAATGAGCCAGGAAGTACATATTCGTAAAAGCACAATATAAATAAGTTCTTACATGTATTCATTTAAAATTAAAAATACATACATTTTACAATAAAAATGATCTTCAACATTGCAATGGGAGACATTGCAATTTTACTTTTTTCATAACTTTAAATGCTATACAATCATAATATACATTACATTAATTGTGAGACAAAAGTAGTTTTGGCACGCAGTTCCATGATTTTTCTATAGATTGCCTATACGAAGTGATTTCTTAATTTTTGTTTCCGAATCACTTTGCCTGTACAATACTATATTATTGTCGTATTTTAGGTGAGAATTACTAAAATGCGATCTTTTAGTAGATGAATAACAAAGATTATACGAGAATCTTTTTAAAAAAAAAAAATGGTATTCGATTTAAAAAAAAGGGTTTTCAATTAAAAAGATTTAAATATGACAGGAACAGTGGTATTATTCCATTCCCGATACTTTTAGTGCAGCCTATGTATATTAAAGTTTTTAAAATCTCGAGAAATGTGATTGAATAGAGGATCGATTGTATACTTGAAGATGGAAACTTGGCACCTTTACATTTCTTATCTTTTATACAGTAAATAACAGGTCTTTCATGTTTAAAAATGTAACATTTTAGAACTAAATTATTTTATACAATACTAGCTGACCGGGCAAACGTCGTTTTGCCATATAAGTATATCATTTATAATAAAAAATAGGGGTTGATCGTAGAGGGGTGAAAATTAGGGGTTGTATGTATTTTTGTATGTTGTATCATAAAAAATAGAAATTAAAAATTTTGTCTAAAAAATAAAAATTTAGGGGTGGACTACCCCTAACATTTAGGGGGATGAAAAATAGATGTTGGCCGATTCTCATAGATACCGGATAAGCACAAAAAATTTCATCAAAATCGGTCAAGCCGTTTCGGAGGAGTATGGCAACAAAAACTGTGACACGAGAATTTTATATATTAGATTAAGTCGCTGTTTGCCAACATCTTCCTGATGGCTTCCATCCTTCTGAGAGCCTTCTTATGGTCATTGTATGCCACATGAAAGCCCTCTGTGACATCAGGATATTCGTTTCGTACTAAGACTATATGTGCCAGCCCTTTCCTAGTGTCCTCAATATCCGCAACATCACTGGGAGCACACCAGCACTGGACGACGACCACCTTCGCCGGAGCTTGGCGTTCTACGCGGTCGATCGACCAGTGAGTAAAACTCACTTGCCAAGTCTCGATTCATGGTAGTGGAGACTTTCAATTGGATATACTGATGACCCGATAGACTCTTTACCGCCCGAGGTCCTGGCAGATGTTGAAGTAATATCCACCGCTGAACTCCCGTTTTGGCGGATGCAGATGGGCTCCGTTCATTATTGAGGCTGTGTTTATGCCATGGCGTGCCTTTTGCCTATATTATTAAGAAAAATTTTTACGTTCGGGCAGTGAGGACCAACGTCGGTTGTAATGCTCTTCTACACAGATCTCTATCGACATTAAATGACGCTCTGAGTACATGCCAAGCAGATCCATTTAGTGACAGTCTCCATGTCTTCAGAATGTTGATCCGTGACCAATAGTGATAATTGCAAAGTTGAAAATTATTGTTTTTTTTATACGTATTTGTAAATTGCATGTTTGTATTTTTTTTAATCTAGTTTGTTTTTTACTTTTAATGTTGAAGTTTTTTTCCCTTCATCATTGTAATGTTACCCTTTAAATGTTGTGCACACTTGTTATTGATGCACATGCATGTATCTTGTTTTCTATGTTATGTCTTCTCTGTAAGTGTTTGTATGTGTTTCGTTAGTGTGCCTTTTAAAATAAAATTTTGTATTCTTAAGTTATGATAAAAATAATCTTACATTAATAATGATATTGGATTCATATTCTGTTAATATATTTTCAAAGTAGCACAAAGATGTAGAACGATACATAGGCTTATAATATGTTTATAAATATATAGTATTTAAAACACACCTTTTTCAGCCAATAGTTGAAGGGATGTTGAAATAATAAAAATATATATTATTATATACATTTATTTACTTATACTAAGCAGAATAGGTACATAAATATTATGTACAGATCCCTGAGTATTTTGCTATTAAATAATAAGTCTTATTTATCCAAGGAGAGAAGCAACCACGCCTGGAGGGACGGCACCGCCTGGTCCCTGTTCTATTTGCGGCTGGAAGCCGTTCTCATCAGCTATGTAGGATACAACGTAGGTGACACCGTCAGGTCCGACCCAGGTGTACTGACCTTGAACAACAAGGCTCTCGTTTTCAGTGCCTTGGTTTTTTAACTGTCCCCGCTCTTCATGTTTGGAACCGTCTGAGAGCTCCCATCTGAAAAGATTTTATAAATTACGGTTCCTCACTATCAATACGGGAGCGTTCAAGTATTACGTAACGAAATTTGGAGAGGGAGGGTCCTTTTGTAATACGTGGGGGGTACTATGCGGGGTAGGGATTGAATTACGCGTTATTGTTAATATTATTCGACTTTCCAGTACTTTACAAAACATAATGGTAACCTTTAGGCATAAAGAGTAACTAGGTGGTCACGAAACGTTTTATTATACTTGGTTACAGTAATGAACTTGGGTACAGAAAAACGTTACGGCGCGTTACACGGGGGGAGGGGGTCAATAATCTCAAATAAATTGCGTGACGTAATACTCGAACGCTCTAAAATAACTTTAGCTATATTGCCCGTCGCCAATCAGATAATCTGGACACACTGCTTGTCTTCGGTAAGGTGGAAGGCAGAAGGCCGTGGGGTAGGTCGCTAACCCACTGGTGTGACTAAGTCACAAATCTCACCCTTAATAGTTGCGCTAAGGGAAGCTATAGACCGAACAAGGTTGAGAGATATCACTAGCAGGGCAGCAGGTACCTTACAGTGATACAACCTTCAGCAATGAAGAATATGTCTATAAAAATGACAATAATGTCTATACTAAGCGATCGAAAATGATATTTATATGTAATTTTCTAATATATAATACAATAAACGTGAATTTATAAAACAAAATGACTTCTCTTTCAATATAAATAATTGGTTATGTTGCTGTACAAGTGTACAACCTCTTTTATATTGGATCAAAATGTCAAAACTGTTTTTATTTACACTAAACAAATTTATTTTGGCCATGTACAGTGATGTTTGTACCTACTAATAATAATAATAATAATTAAGCCTCATTTATTCCTTGAAAAATTTACAAAATAAAATTTACAAAAAGTTACAAAATATACACACACACATAAAATACATACATGTTTGTACTAAATTCATAATAAACTTACGCGTAGCCGTATGATCCCAATCCAGCGTTGTCAGAATCATAGCGCAGGATCTGTACGTCCTGAAGGTTCTGGGGAGCGCAAGAGGCTGCTGCGACCAAGGCAAGAACAACTAACTGAAATTCAAACGTATTTTATTAATACCACTGTTTTCTATTATCTAATATAGATAGAAAGATTTTTTCCAGCACAAATGTTTTGACTTCACTTCACTAAAAGATCCATAAACCACACTGACCAATCTCATTTTTCCTTTGATTCGTCTAGCTTCTTCAAAGAATACTTGTTGTGTGAGATGGTTACGCGTCCAAAGGTCTTATATATGAAGATATTTCTATTTCAACACTGCGGACCAGTCGGCGCTTGTTATAATACGTTCGGCAAAACATCGTCTGTCAACTCATGTTGACACAAAGTTATTGTTGTGTGTGTCTTAGGTAATAGGATTACAAATGTCAATGTTAATAACCAATACAAAGAGTAATTTATTACATGTTAGACAAAGTTATTAAACGATTAAGAGATCTTTAATTGCTGTTTTGAAATTTACTTTCACGTGTAGGTAAGTGATATTTATGCTACTGATGTGAGTAATCGATATTTTTTCATTACTACGGAAAACTTTTAACTGCGTTTGTTTGGTAACCAACCTACTTGGGTTTCTATTTATAACCATTTTTATTAAAAAATAAATAAAATGCAATTGCTATATATTTTTGATTTTGTTATATGTTCATACTGGATGTTTTGACACATTTTAAAATCTAAATTTACCCTTTTACATTTATATAATAAGAGCTACCTAATACTGTGTCAGACACAATTCAAATGTAATACGAGCTGTATGTATGTAAGTATGAGCAGTGGCTTCATCATATCTAATCCCTGAGGTCGTAGGTTCGAACGCCGGCTGTGCACCAACGGACTTGTGCGCATTTAACATCGCTCGAACAGTGAAGGAAAAGATCGTGAGGTAACCGACATGTCAGTCACTGGAGGCTGATCACCTACTGGCCTATTAGATTGAAAAATGATCATGAAAAAGATTCAGAAATCTGAGGCCCAGACCTAAAGAGGTTGTAGTGCCACTGATTTTTTAATTTTTTTTATTAGAAAAATTTACTAGACGCGTCTTAGACGAAAACTTTGAAGGCACGGGATCACATTTTTGGTCTGACCTATTAAGAAAAACAATGTATCATGAAACAGATCTGAGATCACTCTGCAAATATGAATTACATTAATTCACATAACTGCCACGCAGATTTTCATACCACTTAGACTTTATCATACATATGTATTAATTCTTTTGAAATTTGGTTGCATTTGATTATAGTACATTTCTGAAATTTTCGCAACGCCTTGTTACATGATTTTATTGCTATACGCACATTTATTAACATAAAGCCTTAATTACCACTAATCAAGTTCTCATGAAGATAACAGTTACAGTTAATTAATATGATGGTTTCAACAAAAGTACTCTTCCGGGTGAAAACGGGTCAAAACACATTTGTTAAACACATTCGTTCACAGAGATGTGTATCCGCCAATGCATTATTTTTTATTTGTATTGTTATAGATAACATTTGAAGCCATGTAAATATTTATATATCTATACTGCTAGACTTCCGAGACATTTATGTATGTGAGTATTTCTTATATACATATATATATATATTATATATACTGAGCGCAAATGTCCGTATCACATATATATGTAATAAATAAATCTGTGGCGCTACAACCTTGTAGTAGGTCTGAGCCTCATATTTATATAGCTATTTTATGATCATTTCTCAATCTAATCGACAAGTAGGTGATCAGCCCCCGGTGCCTGACACATGCCGTTAACTTTTGGGTCTAACTTCTAAGGCAAGCCGGTTTCCTCACGATGTTATCTTTTACCGATCGAGCGATGTTAAATGCGTACATAGAAAGAAAGTCCATTGGTGCACAACCGGGGATCGAACCTACGACCTCAGGGATGAGAGTCGCATGCTTAAGCCACTAGGCCAACACTGCTCACTCACACTAAAGTTTTCATATAAGTTTGTATTTATTGAGCACAAAGAAAACCCAAGCCAAAACGGGATGCGAACTCATGACCCCACGGTTAACAGTCAAACACTCAACATAAGCTGACACAATAGCAAATCAATACACATTCATAACAACTTTACTAATTTGATCCTTACGGTGTGATGTAAGAAACGAAGAAGGTATCAAATAGCAACTTCTTCCTTGTCTTTATAGTTCTGTATAACATTTTTGTTATTTGTTTAGCTTAAAAACTCATCCAAAACAGAAACGCCTCTTACAATCAATGCAAAAAAACTAAAACTTTTGCTTCTTCAAGGTCAACAGTTTAGGTGATTGTATGGTTAATGTTAATCGAATTAGTATTTCGACAATTTTAAGTATATGCCTATTAGAGAACTCATCAAACGAATTGCATATTAAATTCTCGAAAGGTTGTGGGAACATTATAACAAGGCCGTACTGGAGATGATTTTGATTACAGATTCTTAATGACAAGTAAATAAAGTTCACAAATAATGTATTGAAGGATGCTTGAGAAAGGTTAAGGTGATATGTTAGACTGTGGAAAAACATAAATCAAGGAGTAACTAAGCCAGTGAAGAGTACCTACTTGCTAGCGCAGGCACTGGTAGTTCGTTCTTTTAGTGAATTCTTAAAACAAAATTCATAAAAAACTTGCGTTGTTACGTATCGGAACGTATGTTTTTATGGAATTAAAAATAACTAGCTGATCCGGCAAATGTCGTTTTGACGTGTATATCATTTATAATAAAAAATAGGGGTTGATCGTAGAGGGGTGAAAATTAGGAGTTGTATGTATTTTTAATGCTATATCATAAAAAAAAATATCTAAAAATTAAAAAATAATAATTTAGGGGTGGACTACCCTTAACATTTAGGGATGAAAAATAGATGTTGTCTGATTTTCAGACATACCCAATATGCACACAAAATTTCATGAGAATCGGTCCGTTTCGGAGGAGTTTAACTACAAACACCGCGACACGAGAATTTTATATATATTAGATTATATTTTCGCATATTTGCGAGTGATAAGAGGTCACTGAAAAATGAATTCATTCAAAGGTTCAAGTCTCAGGTGAATTTTAAGCATTGACTTTAGATTTAATACTAATAAAAATGTAATTATTATATAAATTTAATTTTATTAATAATTAAGATAATTATATGAGTTATTTCGATTTATCGAACGCCTCTCTTTGGATTATCGCCAAATCAGAACTCTGACTTAATCCAAATTAACATTTAAGTCGACATGTTGAAGAACTAACGAACTGTGGAATAGTCTCCCGGTGGGGGTCTTCCCTGAGAGATACGACCTCCAACTGTTCAAAGTAAGAGTGTACTCCACCATCAAAGGCCGGCAAATCACCCACTAGACTACCTTTTTAGGTGTCATGTAGGTTAGTTTGCCCGTATATCTATATATATAAAAATGAAACCCGTTTTCCGTTGTCACGACATAACATGATAACGGCTTGACCGATTTGTCTTATTCTTTTTTTATAATATTCCTTGAAGTACGAGGATGGTTCTTACGGAGAGAAAAATTGAGCGAAAAAGTCTAAAAACAAACACTTTTCTATATTCCCATACAAAATATTCGTAATACTACTTAAAAGTCAATTTGAACTTTAATACCATATCATAAAGTTCAAGTGTTTGTGAAGGGGTTGCGGGAAGGTAAATTTTAATTTTTGGAGTTAATGTAATTGTTGTCTTATCAACTTTCTTTTTTTATCTTAGCTTTCTATCTTTTTATCTAGCTGGACCGGTATCCCGAATAGCAGAATAAGTATTTAAAAAAAATAAAGAATCGACTGTTAGGCGGTACGATGTTCGCCAGGCCAGCTAGTTCTATATAAAAAAACAGATTTAATTGTGTGTGAGAGTGAAGTTGCTTCAGAGAAGTTGTGTGTATATTTTGATTTTCCAAATGTATTCTGGTTTCGCTGATAGGTTTATTACCTTTCTTATTTTTGTAAAGTTTCGATATGTTAGTTTAATTTTGAAGGTATTTTTTTACAACTTGTAAACAAGTTAAACTTGGACTTTTGGAAACATAGTATTGTTTTATGTTATATTTATTATTTGTGAAACTATAAAAGGTATTACTTTTTCGTACGACTGTATATAGTTATCCGCAAACCTACTGATTGAATTTTTTGTCACACTCTGTTTCTTAATAATCCTTTATGACGAAAGTTATCAGTAGATCATTTAATCGACTGATTGAAAGAGTGCGTAATTCAACTTTCAAGTAGAAAATTCGCGGGCTTGTATTTCATAGATTTTCAATAATATATAATAATTAACAAATATTGTTTGTAATCTATAAGGTCAATAATTGCACAGTTTTAAAATTATACTCAACTCTGTCGTAAAGGTTTAGTTAACATTCATATTGGTCGTTACATCACAGAATGTTGAACCGATGCCATGCGCGTGACCTCCGACACCCTGTCTTCCTATTTTGGGTCAATCTTGATATTTCGTTGTTCTTTTCAATAATATTTTATGAGGTGAGACTAGTTTCATGTTATCTTAGTTAGGTGAAAGCTAAGTATTTTTTAATAATGACAACATCTATTTCTATAGGCTGAGCCAACAGTCATTTAATATAATATACTTACAGCAAAAAGCGATATCGAACATTCTATGTGGAACTAGCTGCCCACTGAAGTATTTCCGAACTTTCGATTTAAACTCAAACTCAAACTCAAATCTTTATTGCATTCCTTATGTACATAATTTATTACAATAATGAATAAGGACCTTGGCTAGGCACAGCAATGTTATGAGAGGGCATGCTTTATTATAGTTCATTATATTCTTACACATTCCTTAGGGTCCTTCAAGAAAGTTGCGTACCTGGGCCACGTGTTGCACCATGACCGCTACCACCTCCTTCAATTAATTATAATGGGTAAAATCCAGGGTAAACGGCGTGTTGGTAGAAGGAAGAAATCATGGCTTCGCAACGTTAGAGAATGGACAGGTATTGCAACTGCGGAAGAGTTCCTGCATCTGGCACAGGACAAGACACGCTTCAAGATACTGACGGCCAACCTCCAGTAATGGAGAGGCAGTAAAAGAAGAGAAGAAGAAAAGAGCGTACCAAAAAAGTATTTAATTCACCCTTAATGAGCTTATTATACAATATACGTAAAAAATATACAATGTTTAATTGGAAAGTATATTTAAAATTAGTTTAAAAAAAATTGCGTATTGAAGATGGAAAATGTCAGTGGGAATTAGAAAAATATTTTCTAATTACGTTAACTCAATATTTAGATATACAACTATGCAACTACCAAGTTAAAACTGGATTATTTTCCTTGAGGCCTAACAGATATTTGGGTTTTATTATATCACGAAAAGGTGACATAATTGAGCTCAAAGTTCGAGTTATGTAAATTGTTTGTCTAAATTCATTTCACAGGTCAAGTTCATATTGTTGCTATTTGGTAACTAGTAAAAACCAAATCAGTACAGTTTACATAATATTTTCCCTAACAAATATGACTTATTCTACTCTGGAACGCCGAGTGGAAAGGGACTAACTGGACAGGACAGGGAGCGGTGGGAGTTTCTTGTTTATGTTAAAAAACGACGGGTTGCACTCCGGGAGTGCCGGCAGAAGTGAAAACGTGAATGTTAACGTTGTACATTTTTGATATTTTGGAATGGTTAGGGAGTGTTGTTTGATGATTTGCTGTTTTAAAAGAGTACCGAGAGTTTTTTACGCCGGCTTTTTCTCTCGGCCTACACCCTCTGTCTTCTTTGCCGATGAGTAGGGATGCCTTCAAATTTAATGACGTGGAATAAGTGATACATGTATCATATGTTCCATAATAAACATATTTTATTTTATATTTTAATAATTTTGCACGAATTGCTTTATAAAGTATAAAAGTACGATCATTTATGTGGTAGAATACAATATTCATTTATTACGCTATCGTACACAATCATGACAATTTATATTACAGCTGTCTATTCTCCATCCGTATTACCAATTTTCGATCAGGTCACGTGTCCTGACGCGAGATTAACATTTTTTACCCATTCCAAAAAAAGTGTACAACGCCGCTTGAAGTTTTCACTTCAAAAATTTAGGTCGCAGTGCCACCTTATTTCTCTTATCTCGGAGACCAAATTTTGGTTTCCTGTGTCCACAAGTGTAGCACAAACTTAAATTAATTAGAATAAAAGTATATTGATATACGAGAGTCAAAAAACGAAAAACATGGACGATATTTCAACGAAGCAAATCGCACGCGATGGGATATGTAAGGCACTGTGGGAAGTATAATTGATAAATTTTAAACTTTTATTTTAAAGAATTTTACTTAGTTGGTAGTTTAGAATCGTGTTTTTTTGTTACATTTTTGGTACGATTATTGTTAGGTTATTAATTGTCTTAAATATTGATTAAGTATAAGTTAAGTTTAGCACATTTCTTTTTTTACTTATTTCTTTAATTTTTCTTTTTAGGTTTAATTAATGCTTTATTCTTGTAAATTGTATTATATGAAACAAATCATATAAAAATTTATAAAATATTTATTTCATTGTGTACAACTGACAGATCTCATCAGATCAGAATAAAAATGATGGAATTTTTTATCGTGTAACTATTAAAAATACTAGTTGTTAATGCTGTCTTTTTAAAAATAGAATCATTTTATGTAATGCTATGCAACTGAATAAGAGTTTATACTATAATACCTGTATGTATTTCGTTTATATTTTTTCGAATAACAAATGTTTTCGTGTTTTAATGTTTCACCATGTTATATATATAAATTGTGTTCTTAAATTATAAAATTTAAGAACACAATTTACAAATCAATAATCGTATTTAACGCCGCGAAATTGATACTAAAATTACGTATTGGTTATCGTGAACTTTAGATTTTCAAACGCCGATTTGAATTTCGAAAGAATAATGACCAATGCTATTTGAAATTATAAAAACACCGCTAAGTGTGGGTATCGTTCATCGGTCTCTATGATTGCTTCAGAGTATAATTTGTAGGTCGGGGTAACTTATTATAGTTATTACTTAAACCAGTTGTTACACGAATAGAATAACTTTCTGTTGACATTTCTTTAGATATTAATAACATTAGCGAACGAAAGCATTAAAAGAAATGTGATTATCGCTTGCCCCGGAGAATAGTCGTCAAATTAATTACTGTTATAATGTTGTCTCATTTTTGACCTCCTTGGATGATGTTTTATAACTGTAAGTTTTTCCGAATTTTTGCAAAACATTGTACTATGAAAAAACAAGATGTCTTTCGTTTACCTTATTTTACCTCCTCTGAAATAGATCGCAACAACCTTATAGTTAAGATTGTGATTCTACCAAATAATCATAAAAGTTAATGCGACAGTTTAAAAACGAATAAAGTAATATATCCCTGTTTCACCAAGGTGATTATATTTCCGCGAATAGAGTTGCCGTTGTTATGTGTCGTCCATATGTTTAAACGGTGAAACAATCGCAAAGGCTTTTGCTATTCAGTCTAATTAGATTTATAACTGTAATGTACATGTTTAACTATTTACACTAAATACATAATATGCTTAAATCGTCGAATAGCAAAAGGAATCGCTTTCATTTGATATATATAATTGTATATGTAATGTATTCAGTATGCTAGTAATAAAAGCATTAACTTTTTTTTTCCTGAAAAAAACATTTTGCTTTTACGATATTGTCTCCGGGGCAAGCGATGATAAAAAATGTATGCAGCATGAAGTTGAACGCATTCTTATGGCGGATGGCGTTGCCTAAATATTTTTGGTCACTCATTAACACATTCTAATATAATATCATCGTCTTCTTCATCGTCTCATTAATTAAAGTATCTCACTATGTTTATATGTTCACTAAATAGTAATAAACGTATTTATCATAGTTTGTTTTCTGTGACAAACAGCTGTTACTATATAAATTACCAGCGGCATCTTGTTAACCCTCCGATACTGAGTAGTTAACTTTTTTGACTAATGGTTAGATATTTAACCATTAGTTGCTCTAACCACGGATAAAAAAATGCATTTTTCTGATATTTAACTAATAGTAAGGATTTTTAACCAATAGTTGAGTTAACTACGGATCAAAAAACCGGCCCTTAGTGATAGGTAAGTATATAGCCCGGTTATACTAAATTTAGTTGCCGGCGAAATTAAAATTATTTTAAAATCCTACAATCTACATCGAATAAAGACCCAGTGACTATGTTACTAATTTACACTTTAAATGTTATTGTTTGGTCGTGATCTTTAACAATTTTTCTGTAAATAAAACCATTGAATTGATTAAAAAAATGCTGTGGTATATTATGAAATGACGTCAAATGAAGCGACAATTCTGTCCAGTTCATCTTCGGTAAAACAAAGCAGCATGATGCAGTATACTCTACGTCTGTCCACGTGACTCTCTCTCATCATCGACGAATAATACTGGTCTTCTTCTTGTGTATATCGCTCTAAGTCTATTCTACATACCTGTTATAAAAATTCTTCGTCGTTTAATCATTAGATTATCAATATTTTTAGCGTGTGTCCATCAAGTGGTGGATTAGATTTACAATTAAATGTTTTTTTTTTATCTTTGTAGTAAAGACGTCTCAGACTCTATCAGATAAATGAACAAAGATACCATAGCCACATAGATACCACTATGGTAACCAAGGTTAAAATATTAATATATATATTTAAAAAAAAAAAAAAAAATCGTTTTAAAAACACTTAACAAAAACAACGGATGTGGTGTTTTGGATGATGAAAAGGATTAATGGGATTTCAATTAATTTCAATGGGGAAAATTGCTTGCTGGGATGTCAAATAACTCATATTAGAATTACGGAACGAATTAAAGTCGAATGTCCAGGTACCACTGTACAGACTCCTAAATGGCCGCACGCACTTGCGAGCCTTCTGGCAACGTGATTGTCCATGAGCAGCTGTGTAACGTGAAGATAGCATTAACCATCAGCGCCCTTACTCTGTAACTTCCAATAGCTACAGCGATACCAAGCCCGAGGCTTCTGTTTCCAAGTTTGATGTTGTTCTCACCATGAAAACGCGCGGAATAAACACGGAATTTTGAGAACGTAATTGCTGCCGGTATCGTTATAGGAAGTTACAAAGTAATGACGCAGTCAACCTCGTATTTTATAAAAAAAAAATATTTGTATTACATTATTATAATTAATTTGTTTAATGGCTTCGATTGGCCTGTATTTCAGGCTGTAGCTTTCTCTAAATCTTATATTTAACGCAAAATTTTCACAGCAAAATAAAAGAAGAAATAGTAGATTTAATACACAATTGTATATGTTATCAGAACTGGCAGGAGGTTTACCACGTCATTTGACCATCACCGAATATGGGCAACAATGAAGCCACGCATACAATAAATTAAGAGAAATAGATACCTTTTTACCATTTTCATTAAAACATGCCAACTCTTCAAAATGGGAGTTTATGTTTGATTTAGGATTTCTGAAGTAATTCTTTAGTTCTGAATAACGACCTAAATGCTGGAATATAATACATTAAAAAAAATCTATAGCTACACTAACAAATTTTATTTCGTTTTTTGCTATCATTTAATATATTCAATCAATAGAATCCGAATAAGCACAATAGGCAGTGAACCTTTAGTTCTGGCAGCATTTCCTCGCTGTATTGCGAGAGAATAATGAATAAGATTACTACTGAGGTCGCGTTATCTAATCCAGTATTTATTATGACTTATGTAGACATAAACATAACATTTATTCCTAACAAAAACACACACACATAAACACACAAAATAAAAATAATCATAGAAAAAAATAAAATAAAAAATATAATTAGAGATATAATTTTTTTTTCCCTTTCGGTTCGTTTCAAGTGTGTAATGTGTGTGTGCTGTGGTTGTAATTGGCCCTGCCTCAGCATTATGCTGAGTAGCAGAATGTTCCACAGCGCTGGTCATTCTACCAAAGACCACAGCAGCTAGTTTGCCTCAGTCGCAAAAAAAGGTGTATAGTAAACAAAATTAAATTAAAAGTTAAAAATAAGAATAATTGTTAAGAAGTAGATTAATAATTGTTTTTGGGCGGATTAAAAAACTAGATTTCGTGGGATTATTCTGAGTAAGATGTATCTTATATATGTGACTAAAATTTGGCTTTAATTGTGTAAAACGTCACCCATACATCCACATTTGACCCTTCTTTGGAGCTTACAATCATAATTACAGACTATGAAAGCTCAACAATATTTTTGTCTGCACTCGCGCCTCAATAAATTACCGTAATACAATTCGTATCCTCAAATTACTAATAAAGGATAAAACATACTTCTGGATCGGATGCTCCACTTTTTCTGACTGTGTCTTGCGGGAATTCACTTGGGAAAATTCTTCTTAACTCAACATCTTCACTAGAATAATTACATAAGATTACTTTGTAAACAACAAATGAATATTCATGAATGTCAAAATAACTCACTAAGTGTAAATAGCTCCGCTGTTTCGTTTTATTAGCAAATGAAGAACCTAAAATAATTGTCGGTAATTAGTTAGTATACAGCCTAGTATGAGTTTATATTGATTGAAACTTTAGCGTGTTCGTAAAGATTTCAAAAGTTTATAAAACGGGATACGTAAATTTAAAATATATATTGTTGCATTAAGACTCGGTAGTATTTTGCTTATCAGATAGACTGGTATAAACATAGTCTTCCCCGCGACGGCCCAAGACAAGGTCCGAGTCTCGCAGGAGACGCGTTTCCACTTACCCCATTCCTGCCCAGCTACGTTCGCAAAAAAAACCCGACCTTTTAATGTTGTTCCATTAAAAAAAAACAAAATTCTCTCTGGTCCATCAAATACTTTTAATATCTATACGTTGTCGGGGGAGCCCTAGGGAGCTTGGAATGTGATTTTTGAACTAGTTCAGACTATGGAAAGATATTAAAGACACTCTTGATTTGATGAAGTATATAAATATATACTATTTGTATATAGTATATATTATTTGTATAGATAATTATTATCTATACAAATAATTTCAGTTGGAAAAAAACAAGAAAAATCATCTTGTATATGTATCAACATTGAGATAGTAATAGGATTCGATAGACATGTTGTTTAACAACCGATAAAATCTAACGATTTTAAATGAAAATCAGTATAAAAAGGCAAAAAACTCTCATATGTTCCGGTTCCTAGAAACCCACACTAGGCCTTCCGTCCTCAAGAAGTGACTACTTACAATGTAAGAGAATAACCACTTTTGTTGCAACATATTCAACCCTTATTGATGTTTTACTCACAAAACTGTTAACGCGCTGTTGTGTTTACGATAACATAATCGTAAAATAGTGTTCAAATCATAAGAAAATATAATATTACACGTGATTTAACTTTACAACATTGTATTATGTTATTCCGGCCGGAAACTTCAAAAAATAATGATACAATGCTAGCTGACGCGGCGAATATTTTCCATATGAATAATTCCTAGTAAATATTGGTAGCACTTAATAGGGTTTAGTTGGTTGAGCAGTGTTGGCCTAGTGGCTTCAGCGTGTGACTCTCATACCTGAGGTTGTAGGTTCGATCCCCGGCTGTGCGCCAATGGACATTCTTTCTATGTGTGCGTTTACATTTGCTCGAACGGTGAAGGTAAACATCGTGAGGAAACCTACATGTCTAAGACCCAAAAAGTCGACAGCGTGGGTCAGGCAATGGAGGCTGATCACCAAGACCTAAAGAGGTTGTAGTGCCACTGTTTTTATTTTAGAAGGGTTTAGTGTAGAATAGGAAAATAAAGGGTCCTATGTATTTTTAATGAGACAAACCCACATAAACACTCTGACAAATGAATTTTATATATACATATTCCTAATATGACAGATTATTTATAATTCATAAGGCTTACTAATAAATGAGCTTTATCTCTTAAGCGACACGATACTCTTGTAAGAAATAAAAATAAATTGTATAACAGGTATTTGCATATTTTTTAATTATTCTAATCGACATATTTTAGGTTTTTATGTAACAGAAAACACCAATATTGTTTAAAAAAATATCGACCTTATACAAATCAGTGAATTAAATTATTCGTCTGTCATTAAATCTAAAACTATTAACTATTGGTTGAAATCCATTCTCATCAGCGATATATTTTAAAGAATGGTGAAATCCCTGCGGATCTATGAAATCGTATTCACCTCTCACTGCGTAATTAAAGCCACCATTGCGTGGAAATAATCCACCATCTTCCTTTCTATGCGTTCCATCTGACGTTTGAAACCTAGAAAATAATTAAACCCATAATGATGTGCTTCCATATCTGCTTATAATTATAGTAGAAGAAATAAACTGTATTTATGTCGAAATAAGTACGATGGCAACATTTAATTAAATACATACTTCCAGGGACCGTAATGTTCTTATTAATATCAAAATTAATTATTAATCGTGAATCGCTTTTAATATATTTAATGACGTCGACAAAAACTGGTCTCTGAGCTTATTTGGAATACACGAACTGTATATGGCATTATATCTGTATAACAATTTCATTTATATTTATGATGTGGTCCTGTCTTGTTGTTGTTACGATTGTGTAAAGACAAAGTGTAATTTAAAATTTATAACTGAAACCCCTTAATAACAATAACCCAAAAGCTTGCTTTGAATTCGGGGTCAAAAACAAACGTCTTCTTCTATTAGCTCTGGTGTCTTTGTATTACCATAAACCAAATTACTTTTGAAAATAAGTCGTTAAAGAATCGTCTTCAAAGAACCACGTCAATATAAAATCACCAAACAAGACCATTAACATACTACCAATTTCTGTAAATTAAATGTACCTACTAATAATTAATTAATATACTTACTCAAAACTATACTGTCCTAATCCATTGTTATTTATTGCGAGATTTTCTATCCTGTCCAGACCAAGTATACTTTTAGTACACATTAGAAATAGTAATAATACGATCCTGAAATGACGTGACATAATCTGAAAACATTTGAAACGTAGACTATAGTTTTTGTTGCTATGGTTACTATTACATTTGGAAATATATTTATCGTTACCATGGTAACTAACACGGTACTTTAATTCACTTCTTTTATTTTACGTAGTAATAAGAGTTTTAGCATAATTTATTGCCAGACAAAAACTACATATTAGGAAAAGTATCTTATAAACATATGGTATATAGAGATGCATAACGGACATGTTCATTATTCAATAAACAATCAATCTTCAGAAAACTGATTATGTAAAATGCGTATTCTATTAAATCTATATCATACTAGCTGATCCGGCAAACGTCGTTTTGCCATGTATATCATATATATATAATTCTTCTGTGAGTGTGTATGTCACTGAACTTCTCTCAAACGACTGGACCGATTTTGATGAAATTTTTTGTGTGTGTTCAAGGAGATCTGGGAATGGTTTAGATTCATAAATCAGCCCGGCAGATGGCGCTGCAGTCGGTACTTCATACTTTGTTTAATATCCTAATCGCTTGAAATAGGTATAATGCAAGACAAAGTCTGTGGGGTCCGCTAGTATCATATATAATAAAAAATAGGGGTTGATCGTAGAGGGGTGAAAGTTAGGGGTTGTATGTATTTTTTAATGCTGTATCATAAAAACTGAAAAAAATATATATTTAGGGGTGGACTACCCTTAACATTTAGGGGGATGAAAAATAGGTGTTGTCCGATTCTCAGACATACATAATACGCACACAAAATTTCATGAGAATCGGTAGAGCCGTTTCGGAGGAGTTTAACCACAAACACCGCGACACGAGAATTTTATATTAGATTTAAAAATATAAACTGAAGGTTACTCGGTTTTATTTTGGGCGTAAGAAATGCTTCCATTTAATCGCCTTAGACCCTACGAATTTTAAAATTAACTATGAATGGAGAAGAATGAACCATTGTTGAATTACAGGAATTTAAACAGTTAATAAAAAAAAAACTTACCAAATAATTGTTGAATCTTTAAGTAAGCTGAACTATTAAATTGACAAAAAATAAATAAGAATTAACACTTCACTTGAAGTCTATACGAGGACAACTGCACACATCTTATATCCAGTTGTTTATGAGGACCTCATTCCTTATCCTATTAAAGTGTCGAACAAGTCATCGACACTATAAAATATCACATGAATATTTAATTTATAACTCGTATATAAGAATCTAATACAATATTACCGACTAACTTCTGTGTTCCTAGTACTTTTTGTATCTGTAATAAATATAGATAAATCTAACTCATAAATAATTATTTATTTAGTTATTTACTTCTACACTTATTATACAATATCTAAACTATTACATTATACACAAAGGCCAAAAATGGAAACATTCAAACATAACCACAAAAGACAGTATGCAATTATTAATATAATAAATTGAAAGATGCATTGATAATTATTATATGTTCAATATAAAAGAGAAATAACAAAGCAATTCATTCTATCTAATAGAGGATATCAAAGTTTTTTTACATTATGTTTTAAGGTTTTTTTTTGTTACATTAAATATATCTATTTACTGGTAATTTGTAAAGGTACACACATAACCGAGATACGCAAATAGTTTGGATTAGACCGAGGAATTTCAAATACATACATAGTTGGGTTTGCTTCGTTTTGTATGAAGAAGGGGTGGGCAGTCAATTAAACCGTTGGAAATTGCGTGTGAAAACATAAGATCGTACTGTGTACGTCTACATTCTATTTTTTGTTGTTTTTTCTTTTGATTTTGCGCCAATTAAAAGTTTTATCAAATTACAATATGGATACAATATGAATACAATATGGTGTTAAAGAAAATAGGATTACAGTGATCGCCTTCACAAAGTGGATATGGAGCCGTCGCGTTGGTCATATTCCAGACGCTTCAAAAGCTTGGTATCAGACGTATGTTCGTTTATCGTACTATTAACAGATACAACAACACTTCATCAGTCGAGTGTCGAAGAGTGTCGCGTGCTGTTAGAACTACAAAGGCTGTTAATACTGTTGAAGCCAGAATTCGTCGAAACGCCATGAATAAGAAAAATTCTTATCGCGAGAGAAAGAGATTCCCGCTAGGACTCGCGTAATATAAAACAAGACCTAAAACGCGATGCTTATCTTCAATAGTTCATGCCCTAAACTACCGATTCCTAGGCCGAGGCCAAAGAACCATGAAATACGTCAAAACTCTGTGTGATGTGAAAACATCTTCGATTGTATAAACGGCTTCCGACTAGAGGAATGTATGGATTTACGTTCTTAAGTTTCCGGGCAATTCACAATTCCGTTAATTACTTTAAATAGGTATATTAAGTCCATGTTTACTCTACAGAGGCTTAGGGATAAAATGTTAAGTCATTTATAAAAAATTAACCTATCTTCATATTTACTTATTATTTTTTTAAAAATGAATGGTATTGCTGCGTCATTGCGCAAGTTTTATAACAGGCATCTTTAAATTATTATTGTAAGGATGGGCGACGTGCGCTATCACTTTTAGTTCTAATTGTACTTCACCGGCGAAATTTTTACAAGAAGTCTAAAATGTTTTATTTACTGGTCCAGTAAAGAATGAACATGGCCCATTAGCGAAACAGAAGAGAAATAGAATATTAATCAATCGAGCAGTAGTATAGTATAGTATAGAACAGCTAAAGTGCCATATCGAGAGATTTAATTTAAAGTTAAGTGTTCCTTGTCTGTTTCTTTCTGTGTTCCAATTTGGTTTAAATAAACACGACTCTGAAAAACACTACGCCATGACAGACAATGCAACTTGTCCATAAAACAGAGCAAGTGCCAACTACATTTTTGATTACATAATGTGATTAACAACGTACAATGATTTACATAATTACGGCCCAGATGGTTTTACCGACGTTTCAACAGATATTCAGGGTGACGATTTTTTGTGACGGTGTGCGCGCTTCAAAAGTTTGAACAAAGAATTGAATAATTGGTACTTTGTCCTACTGCCCGGTCAGGCGTCAGTCGCTCGTTCCGCGCTCACGTTTGCACTCAAGCCTTAAATGGAACGCCTCAGAGCGAGGTAACGACGCATGCATCATGTTTTTTCGTGCGTGCAGCCGGCTGCATCGAAGACGTTGTCACGTCAAAAAACTTACTTGACTTAGTATTTCTTGAATCCGTCGTCTGCATCTTCTGTTGTCGCTTTATTTATAACAATTAAGAATAAAACCAGAAAAATTTTGAGCATTTTGAAATGATTTGAACAATAGCTTCGACGTTTTCTAAGTAACTAGCGTTTCTGACCGCGATCTTAAGAAAAATGTCTTGTATGATAAAGAAGAGTATAAACAAGTTTTGTTTAAGGAAAATAAATTATTACAACAGCTTTTGACTCAGATTTTGTTAATATTTTAAATGTGTACACCAAGTTAAGGCGTATATACGCATTTTTTTACACATAGACTGGGGTTTCGCTTCATTTGTTTCAATCATACTTCCTTAAATACAGGAGAATATGAGAAATGCCATAAATTAATTTAATGTAAAGCAACAGTTTCTTACACATTTATGCAACTTCCCTTGCTTAAATTGAGCACTTAATTTTCTTCTAAAAACTAAAAATGTAAAGTTCCAGGTCATAGCTATTGAGACGAGCAAAGCCATTCGATTAGTTACATAAAAACAATTGTTTTCCATTAAAATATTGCGCCTGTTTCGAAAAATCGGCAATTAGGCTTTTAAGAAAAGGAACGCGAGACTGCAAGGTTACAATAAAAGTAACAATGTGTACATATTTATGTTTGAGAAAATAATAGATTTCACGGTTTTGTTTGGCTGATGCTCATTTTAATAAGATTATTTAAAGTTTTTCTTGACAAACATTGCGCCTGATAAATTAACATTATTGTTATTATATATTGCATAAAGAATGAATGATTGCTAAAATAAATTAGAATACACTTGTTTTGAATAAGTGTTAAAATAAAACAAAGGTCCTGTATTTTGTGGCTGATAGCTGGAAATAAATTAGTAAGGTTAAAAGTTTTCGTGTTACCTTCAAGAGTTCAAAAAGAGTTTATTAATAATTTTATAACTTGATCATCTTGCCTACGCAAAAATGAGTTTACCTTATTGAACTATATTCATTTATTTATTTTATATTATATTTCGAGATAATGTATATATCTGACAAGCATAATTTAAATTAATGAACATAACATATATAATTTACAACGAAATAATAAGTACACATACTACCTACCTAAAGGTATTCCTCGTACTTTTGGATCAAGGTAAAAAAATGGAATTCCAAGGTCAACAAAGTGAGAGTTTGAAAGGTGAGAATCGTGAGACATACCTAACTTTTGCGTGTGTGTTTCTTGTTTACTATAGTCTTAATCATCTGAGGCTTTTGATTATCGAATCGAAACATATCGTAAAGGTCTAAGATCCCGCTATACAACGACCTTCACCGAGATGCTTATTTAATGAAACTTATTTTATATATAATTTAATATGTCAATAAATATAATCCATATGGGTTGCCTAGAAAATTTCAGTCCAACTCTATGTTTAATTAATTTAAAAAAACATATTTTTTTAAACATTTCACCGGTATGATTATTAGATAAATTCTATACCAATCGAAAGTATGAAGCCCATAGAATATGCAAATGTTAGGTTGTTTTTAATCAATTAATTATTTATGTGTATATATTTTATGTGACACTAAAGTATATATACATCTTTAGTATAAAAGAAGTTTATAGTGATACATATATAATACTACCCTGATTAAAAATATTGATTGAAAAAAGTTCAAAAAATTTACTACATGCAAATTATAAAAAAAATTTTTTTTTTAAATATTAATTAAACTTACTCTGGACTGAAATTTGCTAGGCAACCCATATGGATTATATTGATTGACATATTAAATTAAATATAAAATAAGTTTCATTAAATAAGCATCTCGGTGAAGGTCGTTGTATAGCGGGATCTTATACTATAAAGAACATGCACATGACACAGACATATAAATATATACATATAGTGTAGTAAATTGGTAATTTGGATGTAATTAGGTATACTCTTAAAGATCTTATAAGAAATGAGTTATTAGATTTTTTTTTTAAAGCAAACGG
This sequence comes from Pieris melete, assembly GCA_963693345.1. Classification (NCBI taxonomy): domain Eukaryota; kingdom Metazoa; phylum Arthropoda; class Insecta; order Lepidoptera; family Pieridae; genus Pieris; species Pieris melete. The sequence continues at coordinate 340,145 of CAVNZK010000131.1, read as the reverse complement.
GCAGGAGGCTCACCTGACGTTATGTGATACCACAACTCATTACAATCATCGCCAGAGGGCTGCCAGCCTTTTAAGAATTGCTACGCTTTTCTCAATGGACTTATTTAGGATTCAATAGGTTTTCCTACTTGATAATAAAACATACTGTATATTTATATAAAATCTTTCATTTTTTAAATCTTGTATACTTATATTATAAAATACATCACAGTTATATGTTTAAACTAGTAATCGTTTCGTTATGGCCGTGTAATCAAGCGATTAACCTCTGAAAGGCTGTGCTTGGAAAATTTGCTGAGGTTGTTGGGGTTGAGACTGAATGTATTGGAGAGCGCGGGCGATGGCCTCTGGGATTGGGGGTGGTGTTGGTAAGTGAGCACCTTCAGCACGGAAACCTGTAAGAAACAGTTAATTTATTTACTTATTTTTATTTATTTCTACTTTATTACCTTATTCAAAAACATACACATAACAAAAATTAAAAACAGGTTACAAAAGTTATAAGGCAACGGGCGGCCTTATCGCTAACAAGCGATTTCTTCCAAGCAACTCTAAAGTGGAACAATGAAAAAGAAACAGCTACAGAGGGTACCTATTAGGTTTATAGGCAATTTAATTAGCGTAACGTATATAATAAACAAGTTTCTTTTATTTGAACGGTAATATTTAACGCCTAGATCTCTTTATTAGCCAGTTATAGCAGTAGGTATCCTCAGTCTAGAATCATAGAAACAATAATACTATAAATTCTTTGTTGTCCATACATTTTTTATATAATTCAAACCCGTTCCATAACAAGTTTAAGTTATAAGACAACGTCTAGTCTGCTAAGAATAGGTCAATTCATTTTCATAAAATGCGTACTTTCGGTATGTTTAATGTTTAATATAGATATACCCATTATACATAAAAACTTAATCAGTCTATATGTCACCGGAATATAACAAAATCCGACGAAAGTTAATAAATTTCGTAGGAAATTCTAAACGAGAGATAAATTGTATTATTTTACGCCCACATTTTCGGAAATTAAATAATAAGTTAGCGATAACTTAACGGCGTGTGCGCTCTGAGTGAAGAGAGAGTCTGAGATATTAACAAAAAACGAAATATCATTTATATTATCTTATTTTGTTAATAACAATTGCAATTTTTGACCTGCACCAAAATCCTTCAAAAAAATTTTTCTAGAGGTGATTCCCAATCGAATGAGCCATTGCTCATATTTTTAGGACCTTTATCTCTATTTTTCACGTTTTTGAACTTGTTGACTAGACTATTACTTTAGTTTATAAATTTATAAACTTGCGGATTTTGTTATCTTCCGGTGTCATTTATACACCCTTTTAACTATAGTACTCTTTCGTAGTTATGATCGAACTTTTGCTATTAAACTTACCGTTCTCATCAGCGATGTAGTTCAAAGAGATGGGAACACCTTCGGGTGATGTGTAGGAGAAGGAACCTTGAGCGACCTGCGCTTCAGCATCTTTGATACCAGCGTTCTTCAGATAACCTTGTTCTTGCGCCGCGATTCCATTTCCAGTTTCATAACTGTAAGAGATTGAATATACAGTTGAGAAATATAAATTGTATATTAAAATTTAATAATTTAAGTAGGATACTAATTAAATTCAAAATTAATATACAGATTTAATTATAATGAGGAGATTAAAATAATTCGCATTAATTTTATCTATTAACACTTTGTTGCACATATTTCATACACATAGCTGGTTCATTTCGATTGTGATAATCATATTTTTGTTACAATAATATATTTATACTAACTGATCCGGCAAACGTCGTTTTGCCATGTCATTTATAATAAAAAAGGGGTTGATCATAGAGGGGTGAAAATTAGGGGTTTGTGTATTTTTAATGCTGTATCATAAAAAAAAATATATAATAATTTAAAAAAAAATTTAGGGGTAGACTGGACTACCATTAACATTTAGGGGGATGAAAAATTGATGTTGTCCAATCTCAGACATACGCAATATGCACACAAAATTTCATAAGAATCGGTCATGCCGTTTCGGAGGAGTTTAACTACAAACACCGCGACACGAGAATTTTATATATTAGATATAAGAAGGTAAATATTTCATGGAAATATGAATCACACAAGTTTATTTTAAGAATATGTTACCTTAAGACTTAACTTATCAAAGACATCTGCATATAAACCTGCCACAATTGCAATATGTTCCTCGTTCTAGCAAAACTGGCCAGGTTTTTCATATCTTATGAGGTAATTTAGATCTACTCATACACATAAACATATAACGTTTAGTTCAACAAGTTTTAACTAAATAAAATCGAATTTATTTTAGAAAACCATAGTCTGTACTTATATTAAGAAGCCGAATACGACAGTCACAAAATTATGACTCATACGAAAATGTTTTATAAACAATCATTATCCAAATTTTTAACATAATTACAAGTGTTAAATTTTAAGCGAATTTAATTTGATTGCAATGATATCTTAGTACCACGCGCTCATTATGATGTCCAAGGCATAGGTATCCTTACGTGATTTATTGAGAAATTAAATTACGAAACTGTATATGAATCATATTACCGAATGCTAGATGAAAATCTAAATACCAATTTTAATAAGAGGCTTCAAAATATCGCATAACCATAATACGTTGTCAGCGACAATCCTTTGTTTAGCGGCGTAGAATGTATGTTGTGAAACTATTCGTAATTTTGAATGAAGATTTCGGACTTTGCGCTATTTCTAAGCTGTTTTGAAGTAGCCGCACCAGCAATCGTTTGCACCACTGAACAGTTTAAGTAATTTTTTTGACACTCAATAATTTTTATTATGTTTATTTGTAAGCAATGATGTATAAAAAATCAATGGCACTACAACCTTTTGAGCTCTGGGCCTCAGATTTCTGTATCTGTTTCATGATCATTTGGCAATATAATAGGCAAGTAGGTAGTAATGACTTTTTGGTTCTAAGACAAGTGTCCTCACGATGTTTTCCTTCACCGTTCGAGCAAATGTTAAATGCGCACATAGAAAGAAAGCCCATTGATGCACAGCCGGGGATCGAACTTACGACCTCAGGGATGAGAGTCGCACGCTGAAGACTAGCCCAACACTGCTCTATGTAAAAAAAACTATGTTTAAAATATAGCACATTAGTAACAGATTTAAAAAATATGTCGTAAAAAAATTGGTGTATAATTTTCTGAAAACTTTTTTTTTATAACTGAACGCCGATTCTGATTCTTTCATGTCCAGGATTTCATGTGATTTATGAGGGGACGATTTCCCTAATTTGGAAATAGTTTTTGAACTAGAGAAAAATCTTAATGCCACACAGTAAACGCAATAAAGTGCCACGAATAATAAACACAATGTCTTGTCAATCTTTGTTAAACATGAAAATTATTAATATTAATTGTGATATAAAGTTGGATACAACCTTGTAGATTTTATAGACATTCAACTTACAGGATATACGGTAAGGAAAGGAGCGGAAAAGGGCCCCATAGCCTAGCGGTCTTATTAAGTGGCAGCTAGGTGAGGGGTACCGGGTTCGATTCCCGGTTCGAGGGCAAGTTTTAATTTAATTTAAATTTGTTCTCGGCCTTTGGGAGGGTTGTGCGGTACCGGGCGAGTGCCTAAACCGTACATGGAGGACACGGTCGATGTTCTAAGGCAAGCACGAATTATGAAAAATCTTATAATTGCCAGAGCCAAAAAAAAAAGAAAGAAGAAGGAGAGGAACGGAGGACTTTAATGACACCTTTTGCACATGAAATCGCCGTAAATGTGGGATTCTCAATGTACCAAAATAGGGAAATATAAATTTCAATATATTAAATATGTTATTAATATTAGATAGCCATAGATTACAGATGCATAATCGCTTATTATAGCCTCATAAATTATAATGATATACTTGCCGAACTGGCAAACGTCGTTTTGCCAAGTATATTATTTCTAGGAAAAAAAACTAGTTCAATAAAAATAACTATCTACTAAAATAAAAAATAGGGGTTGATCGTAGAGGGGTGACAATTAAGGTTTATATGTATTTTTGTATGCTGTACCATAAAAACAAAAAGTTTTGTCTAACAATTAAAAATAAAAATTTAGGGGTAGGACCACCCTTTCATTTAGGGGGATAAAAAATAGATGTTGTCCGATTCTCAGACTTACTGAATAATGCATAAAAATTACATGAGAATCGGTCGAGCCATTTCGGAGGAGTATGGGAACGAACATTGTGACACGAGAATTTTATATATTAGGTAGCAATTAAAAAGGTGTTCCTGTCTAGTGTTATTTGAAAATAAACGAGAAATTCTTAGACTAATTTAATTCAACCTATTGAACACATAATAAGGTTTCAGACTATAATTCATTGCAAATGTTAGGCGTGGAGAATTATGTATGTAACATATTTATGGCATCGCAAGTAATGTATTTATTATTACATCTTAATTATTACAAGGATAACAACGGAATTCCTAATAGTGTTCGTGACAGTACATCTTCTGAACAACTTAAAACTTCAGGCCTATAGAAGAGGGGCTCGCGAGTGCGTTTACGGCCTTTTAAGAATTAGTACGCTCTTTTCTTGACGGACCCAAGTTGAATTGGTTCACAAATACTTCAGTGGTCAACTGGCTGGCCACATAGTGGTGTTAGGTGGCAAAAACTGCCTTAAAAATGTTTACTTCTACCACTTGATAAAAATTTGCCCTGGTGTGTGATTTAGACCCAAAAATCGACGGGGTATTTGGCACAAGACGCTTACGCCTTGTAAGAAAGTATCAAGATTATATATAGATAAGAGGATTCTTAATAAAATACCGTACCAAAATTAAAACGTCATACTTTTATACGTCAAAAACTTAGCTGTAGGTCAAAAATCTGCTGTCTATTTAGGTGATGGTATAATTCAACCATCACTCAATAATATTTCGGACTCGTGAGAGACTCCAGATATACTAACCCATAGTAGCAGTTTACGGATGTATTGATTTAGCAATTTATATTGGCTTAAATAAATTATAGAAAAATGCAACATTATGAAGACGATAAAAGTCCACGCAACACAGTGTCACAATATTATTGACATAAGAAATAATTAGGATCAAAACTAAAGTTTGATTTATTAGACACAAATTGTAGCTCGATATAAATATTTCATAAGACCATAATCAGATGCATGTCGAAGAAGTTCTTGTGTAATAAGGGCTTGGCTTGTCACTTAGTTATACATAGAGGCACTCCTTTGTCATGTAATTATTTATTATTATAATAATATGCCTAAGTATACATATAAAAAGCAGATATTTGTTAGGTTCACTAGACTTATGAGCAACGGATTAAGGTTTTTTCTGTGTTGAATTATAGCCGAAGGCTATATAAGTATATAATATAAATCAACGAATGTATAAACATATTACAGTAAATGACAGAAAACTATATGACAAAATAATTTTAAATTCAAAAATTTATGCGGAAATCGAAAGTGTTACTCACACTGTATAATATGGTACTCACAGTGTTGTGTATGCAGGAATGTCTTTATATTATTTGCTCTTTAAAAACATCCTGGTTGGCAGAATTAATTTTTCACACTTAAAAACATATTACAGTAAATGACGGAAAACTTTAGGAACGAAAGGCTTGAAAAAAAAAGGAAATGATTTAATATCAAAGATTTAAACTATATGACATATTAGCTTGATTCTAAATTAAAAAAAATTATGCGAAAATGAAAAGTATTATTCACGCTTAATATGGTGTTCTTTAATAAACATAATATATTGTTTTTTGTACATACGCAACTACTTAAACTACAAAATTGTTATGTAAAGTAGATGAATGACTATCATGCTTAATTATGTTAATTTTGATGTATTATTTTACATAATGTGTACTTTTGATTTTTTAACTTTAATTTTGGACATTCAACTTAAATCGTTCTGCGCTTTAAAAACGAATATTCTGTAATATACATATAGAGCTATCTAAGTCTATCGAAGATTTTTTAATATTTTTGATATGATTTCCTTTAAATTAAATATTCCTATTAAGGCTCCTAAAAATGTTTAACACTTATAAAGAAAGCTGAGAAATCGACATCTATTTCCGGAACATTATATGTTGTTTTACTCTAAATTTTATTTTGCGTTTATTCTTTAAAGTTATTATAAACCTTTAACAGTACCCGACCTTTTTAGCTTCACAACATGATTTAAATATATTTGTATGAAGGAAATATATATATGTACAATGTACATTTGCCGAAGGAGGAAGGTTGTTGTAACTGACAAAACGAAGTATTGTTTCTCTGAGTATCGGACGTGAGCTATACCGTGCCAACTAAGACACAGGACCTGATCGGAAGAATTATACCATAAATTCTTGATCTTTGAATTGTGTATGACACGGATCTAATTGACGGGTATAAAGATCTTATTATATATATGCAAAACTGATCCTATAAATTTAAATATAAACGATCAATAGCAAAAGCCTTTAACACACGAATTTGACGTTTAAAATGCTTTGGTGGTCAATTTGATGCGTACTAGCACCATTTAAATAATGAATTTATTTTTTATTTTTATTATTTTTAATGTTATCCGTAACCCAATGACAATAAGAAAAGTATCTTAATTATATTTCCATACGACTTATTCAAGACTTACCTCCATTGGTAGGAGCCATCTGGGTTGAGTTCTTGCGTCTGTCTCAAAATCGGGATGATCTGTGGCTGATACTGTTGTTGGGGGGAGTAGTTAAATTGGGGCGCACCGTAACCGATCGCCATGATAGCTGACAAGATCAAGAACTGTAAAAAATATCGTTAACGAATTATTTTTAGGTGGTTTATTAGGTTAATATAATCTATAATTTGTAATTGCTCTATCATATTCATTACACCGAACACAGCTGTAATTTTAAAAGTAGTCGGAAGAAATATTTTAAAATCCTTACAATGGAATAGTTTTTATATAAAGAACAGAATATTCTAGATGTTTATAATTAAATACATCTTTGCACATAGTATTGTCTTTTATTGACATAACTTTTACACATTCAATAAAAAAAAATTACCGGACTGAAGTTATTCACAATTATTTTAAATTTAACCGACGTTTCGCGTGCTTTACAGCGTGCGTCGTCACGGTGACTGAGACAAAAGGTGTTGAATGTCAAAAAGTATCACAGCTGTAGAAAAAGTTGTATTATCTGTATTTGTTTCCCCGGAGTTGGTATCGACTAAGAGATGGAGGGTTTTGGCAGAAATAGCTCACGGTGTCTTCTATTTTCGCGGATTGTTTATCTTGAAATTTTAATAAATGTAAATACATAACTTCAATCCGGTAAAATTGTTTAATTAAATCTTTGCACACCTACGACTTGTTTTAAAAATTGAAGAAATCTTTTTATTACTCTACAATTACTACAACTTTTGACATTATGTTTGAGAACTAGTTAACTTAAACCAAAAATAAAAAATATAGCCGATTTTGAACTCACCGATTTCATGTTATATATTGTGAGATGATCCACGTTTGAAGTGTGAAGAAGGAATGATTTTCAGATGCAACGCGGAGGCTTTTATACGAGACCGCGCATCGTGAAATTAGAGTATGTTCGACACAAGCGGGCTTAAACATCAAAGCACCGCCCGCCCGCCCGCGCGTTGATGCTCTGTAACTTTAGCATATTTTAACCGTGTTTATAAAAATGTAATTTATTTATTTCAATTATTTTTTTTTGTTAGCATTGTAATACTTATAATAGTCAAAGTCAAATCATTTATTTCAATTAGACCATCTAAAATGGCACTTTTGAACGTCAAAATTACAAAGAAGATTCTAGTTGCCCCTTCCAAAAGGTAGTTTCGTGTGGAGAAGATTGGGCAAGAAACTCCACACTTACTCTTTTAAAATAGGTTGACAATATTTTGTTACATTTGTTAAATAATTATATGTGAAGATAATGTACTGAAGTAATTTTGTGAAGTAAATTTAAATTTAAAACGTACGTAAACGGGTTCAAACAGGCTAAACATGATAAAAGGTTATCCATTCTCCAATCTACGTGCTCTATTATTTGTAAATGAAATTATCGTAACCATGGCAACAAACACGATTTTAACTTTCATCCGCGTTTATTGTAAGGTCCATTATTATTTTAGCAATGAATACGAAACATATTTTACGAAGGAGTTTTCTCGTCCGAGTCTGAGCATTTTTCATTTTATATATTAATACATTGACTTCTTAAAATAGTTTTGCTTCTTATCTGTATTTAAAATTGATATTCGTTTGTTTAATTGAATATATATGTTAAATTGATTTTAATTTTTCGAACATTATTTATAGTTTTCATTATTTTCAGGAGGTTGAAAAGTGCACATATATGTATAAGAATGTACCTTTAAGTTATTTAAGTATAAATAATTATTGAATACAAAGCAGCATTTCAAATAAGTCAAACAAAACGACGTAATCTAGTTCTTTATTTGTGTTACTATTTAGTTTTTCACTACATACATTTTAGTCTATATTAAAATGTCGTAATAAACGAAATGCCTTTATGAAATCACGCCCGACATCTCAACCATGAGATCATATATTGACATTCAAGTATCAGTATCAGTTTGTGCAATAATCTTTTTATAATATAAAGTCATCTTCATAACCTTGGAATTTAGTATTAATATAAATATTTTCACTCTCTTTAGTGTGATGAGCGATGCGAAGTTGTTTCCTGTATCTGTATGGACATCCAGTGTTGTGCGTTCTGTTTAATTCTGATTTGGTCAACAAGTCCAATACACGTTGCCATATGACATAATACGGTACGATGTTACATCCGATTATAATTTTAGTACTTCGATATGTTATGTTCTTAATGCCCTAACGTTTTTTGAGATACAGTATTTGCAGGTTTGCAAGTATAAAATATGCAGTCATAGAAATTATGCCTCAATCAAATCATGGCTGTATTTTTGAAGTTATACTTTCTACAGTCTTGGCGTGTTATGGAAAAATGATGACAGTAAATTTATTACGATGCGCACGCTCACCGTCACAAAAAAACCGACACCCTGAATATCTGTTGGTAAATCAGTCTAGGCCGCTAGTTGGCGCTTGCTCTGTTTTATCGACAAGTGGCATTGTCTGTCATGGCGTAGTGTTTTCCAGAGTCGTGTTTATTTAAACCAAAATTAATTATTTATATACGAGAAAACCCGTTCCTATGTGATAAAACACATAGTGTTTATTGTAAATGATTAGTAAATATTATATAGTTTAAATTGGAAGTGACCATTAAAATGGACAAGAAAAATGCAATTCGAAGAGGGAAACGTCCCTCTAAGTGCTCGAGAAAATTATTACGCCAAAGAAGTATAACTTCTAACACGTGTACACAAGTACACACACGTTTTTTTTATTGAACAGGAGGCAAACGGGCAGGATACTCATCTGATGTTAAGTGACAACGGCGCCCTCTCATGCGGCTCTCTGCCTATTTTCCGTGGTAAATTAAAGTTTAATATATATTATCTGTATACGTGACGTTCACACATATCAACCTGACTGCTGAGTGATGATTTGTCATTTGTCTGTTATAAATGTATTAAAAGTGCATTTTTCTCCTCGCGGTGCACATTACGTAAGAGCCATACCCTTGACCCATATAAATTCGTACAACTGTTCGTATATAGTAAATCAAGTTTACGAATCATTAAGTAATTCAATCATTAATTTTTACGCGTCCAACACGCATCAGTTAAGACGTATTTGGGATAAATTGATTGCTTCCCCATATTCGTAGACATTTATGAGACAATAAAGCTCTGACAATGTCTTGAACACGTTTTATTGGTAGAAAAAGAAACATTCGAAATCTTTTTAACTTGTAACTTTATCTTAAACAATTGATCAAGGGCTAAAGAACGCTCACAATTCAGGTTTCTATACGGTCATGAAATCACATAAACAAATCAGTGGCGCTAGCCGCTACAACCTCTTTAGGTCTTGGCCTCAGATTTGTGTAGCTGTTTCATGATCAGTTGTCAATCTAAAAGGCAAGTAGGTGATCGGCCTCCTGTGCCTGACACATGCCGTCGACTTTAGGGTCTAATAGAAGCCAGTTTCGCTTCAGTGTTTTTCTTCACTGTTCGAGCGAATGTTAAATTCGCACATAAAGTTCATTGGTGACCAACCTGGGATCAAACCTACGACCTCTGCTCTTACTGTTTATTAAAAGTAAGTTTTTTTCGTCAAAATCATTTTTTTCATTTCAGTACTAAATAATATAAAAATTTTGCGAATATAAATATCAATATTTTACAAAAATATATATGTCAATATGTTTATAAATATATACGTCAAAAATGAGTATATTCTAAATTATTCTTACAATCAACAAGCTACCGAGCGGTGCAGAACCGACACACTTTTGTGTGTTAATAATTGTGTGGTGTTGTTAATAATTTTCACATTATTTTTATTTATTTTTAATTTTTTTTTATTTTTTCAAGAATATAAAGTCTTACTAGCTTTGATGTTTATTTCAAAAGAAACATAATAGTTATTAAAATTCCTTAAAACCGGGTAAAATAGTCAAAACAAAGTAAATTGTTTATTTCCGTGTCCTCGTATAAAATAAGTCTAATATTATTCAAATTCCATTCATAAGTAATTGTTATTTGAGCCGTGACCTTTGTTATTGTTTTATTATTTAAAATACCAAAATTTATCCGTTTATTATGATTGATTACTGCTATTAAATATTGATCGCATTTTGTTATAAGTGATATATAAATAGGCATATAAAGTAGTAACCAAAAACCTAAAACAATATATTTATGACTAGATTTTTTTAAATTTCTTTTACAGAATAATATATGTAATATGATTGGCGAGCAGGTTGGCCTAGTGGCTTCAGTGCGCCTCTGTTCCCTGAGGTTGTAGGTTCGATCCCTGGCTATGCACCCTTTCTATTTCCCTTTCTTTCTATTTGCGCATTTAACTTTCAATCAAACGTCATGCTTAACCCCTATATTTAACCTAATTACGCAGGTTCGCTGCTCATATAATAAAATAAATTAGTGCACTTCAACCCTTGATACAGCCTCAGATGACGATATCTGTTGTATACGAAAGTACGTTTTCTGCTCTGTGGTTTCCTCCTCCTTCACAATATTTGTTATTTACGCATATAGAAAGATAAATTTAGCAGCTGGTACACAAAACCGATGTCCCCAGTATTGAGAATCACGCGCCTATAACACATTTACTAGGAGCAATACTTAAACTTGGCATTTAACAGACTAAAGGCAGAGTATGTGCAAGAAACTGAGATTGATGACTTGAGCTGGCGATCGACATCTTCCTATAATTGACTAATTCACAAATTGACCCCTTTACCCGAACGAAGGCAGCAAAAGGATCCAATTTATCAAACTTCACAATGATAGACCTTAATTATGATTCGTGTTAATCTAAAGAGCACGTCACACATGAGGCAATCTAGGTATATAATGACTCAAACATATTCTAGAAACCATTTTATTGGTTCGTTCGTTACTTATCTGTATTTTTGTATAAAATAGAAAGTTCCTATTTGTTTATTTTAAGTGAACCCTTCTCATACGGTTTTTTTATTCAGTTTTTTTTTAATTTAACGCGGATTGTTATCTTTCAAGTTAGTTTTTAAATAGGATCTCTGTTGGAAGCACGGAAGCACGTACGACAGAGAAGAGTAGATGAAGCTGGGGTAGGCCGATACAAGGCTAACCGATGTCGATTTTGAGTTTAATAACTTAACAAATATTTTGTGTTTTATAAATATATTGCGTGAATACACAATACAACAAAAAATCTTGACCAATGATGGATTCACACGCGTACATGTACCGTTAACTAACCGCTAAAATTTACATTACTTATAAGTATATTAGGGTGTCATCAAGTTTGTAACCGTGTATCGGTTTATTAATCGGCATTAAATTTGGTGAAACGATTAGTGTATTATGTATATAGTTTTATATAGTAATAATACCTAGTCCCCATACGCATACCCATCACAAAAATGAAATATTGCTGCACAACATACTGATACCAAATGAGGAGCTTCCAGAAATCCACTGTACACCCCGGAAGTTGCTCCAACACATTACCATTTTATCGAAGTTTGATTAACTTCTTGCAAGTTAAAAAATTCAACTCATGGGGCAGTCGAAACCGCCTTCAAAGATTTTATTGAATTATTTATTTATTCACACTTTGTTGCTTTATAATATAAAAATTTAACATAATTAAATGAAAAGGAAAGGCAACTGGCGGCCTTATCGCTTAGGAGCGACCTCTTCCAGGCAACCACTGTGAGAAAAGAAAAAAAATATATTCAATTACATAAGGTAGGCAAGAAGTGCAAAAATACATGTATTACATATAGTTCTTAAGAAAAAAAAACTAAACAGGAACAAAAACAAACTAATAAAGGATACATGAAAAAAAAGTGCACATGAATCATTATAATTTAAGATCAGTCTCACGTCAGTTAGTAGGTATTAAAGTTAGGTATACGATGTGGACAGGTAATGTTTGTACAGGAGCTAAGTGAATTTTATTGTCCGAATGGTTTTATTTACATCAATGAACTATCTATAAGTGCATAGCAATACAAAGTACGTATGTACTGATTAGTTAAATACATTAAATTAAAAAAAATATACTTTTTGTTCCTCCCATACAAATAAATATCATATGTAAAGACCTAATATTACCTAAGCTATTGCTATGTGTGTAAAGCTCGTTATGCTATTTAGATTAGGTGTTAAATTATTAGTGCGTGAAGATCATTAACCTTTGAAATCATCTTTATCTATTTACATGATTTACGGTCACGCAAATACGCGTTTAGGCAATTTTTGATAATTGGCCATAATTAATATACAAAGTGTTAATTATTCAGCGGGTGGTTCTCAATACTGAGGTTGTGCGTTTGATGCCTGACACAAATAGATTTATGACAAGAACAATCGCAGATATTCATTTCCAGACTTATGGTAAACTGTTGCGACAGCAAGATTCACTAGGGCTACAAATACACAAGATAAAATATAATAAATATAGAATATAGTGTATAGGGATTACATTAGGTTTATGTTATTGTATTCAATGTTAGTACACGACCTCCGACGGAGTGAAATCCACCTCCAAAAGAAGAGAAGAGAAAGTGCAAGAACCACTAGTAAATATTTACTACTACTGTACTTTTTCAATATTTCCCCGCTATCTCTTTTATTTCATCTAAGCAGCTTTCTGGTGGGCGTCCTCTCTTTTTTCTTCCTACTGGGCCATGGGTCTTTTTAATGCATCTGTCATCACAATTTTTTTTTTCATCACAAAGTTTATTGATAGAGTTTTTCTTTGTAAGAACAAAGAAAAACTCTATCAATAAACTTTGTGATGAAAAAGGCCAGCAACGCGCTTGCGAGGCAATATCAGTGCCCATTAGCAACGGTATCACTTATATATATCCAGTTTTCCCCCAGATACATAAAAAAAAAATTGTGTTACCTTGTGTGTTATTTTTGTATGGCTTCGTGTTACAGTGTTTATAAAATAGAGCCTAATTTCATTAAGATCGTAATGAATGTAAAAAGTAACCAACGTCTATGGCCCCGCTTAAGAATGTATAAGGCGTTGAAAATAGGTAGATTAAAAACAATTATGTCTTAATAAAATCAATCGCAAAATGTCTATACTCAGAACCCATTTTAAAATAATCGTATCTACGCCACGAAGATGCATCTATGATAGTCTTAATTTCTATTATTCAATACATAAACGTTTGAAAATTCGCATACTGAAATCTCCAATTATTTGATCACGATTCACGCGTTACGATTGTTAAGAGAATTGCTTTTCTAAAATGATCTTAATAAAGCTACTTATGTATTTATGTTAAATGAAGATTACATCAACCAGTATAAGTTGACTAAATATATTGTAGTTATAGTTTGTAATTTTAATTTTAAAAATACCCTACTAAAAAATCCAGTGGCGCTACAACCTTTTAACAACCGGGTCTCAGATTTCTGTATCTGTTTCGGGTTTTTTTTTTCTAATCTACGAGCGGGTTCTAAATACACATTTTGCTCTTGCCTTCGGGCTCCTCAGCCATATGGCCAGACACGACCGGGGCAGTACTACTGTCTCTCAGAGAACTGGCGTAAAGTGATGCAATAGATTCGCCTATTGGTACTCGCGTTTCGTGTGGTGAGAGAGATCCCCGGAGAATATTTTTCCACTCCCCACTGATTAGCATTTAAGACTAAGGTGCTCTCACACTAATTTACAAATATGAACGGTCCTTTTTAATCTCCACACTAGGCCCGTGGTGTGTCAAGAAGTTGAAAAGCCTCTATATTCACGTGTTGGTGGATTTTGTTGGATTCTTTGTATTTTATTTTTAATAAAACAAACTTAGTTTGATGATCCTTTCTTTGGTCTATCTTGTTATAAATGTTTAATTGTAATTAGCGATTCACGCGAGCAACAGCTTACTTATTAAGCTGTCCATCTTACTTCACAAATGGCAGCCCGCGATGTGAGAAGTTCTCAAGTTAGTCTAGTCGACAAGTTGAAAATGGAACAAAATAGAGATACTGCTCTTAAAATTATGTGCGATACCTCATTGGATCCGGAATGATGTCTAGAAAAATGTGCTAAAAGCGTGTATTAGCACATAAAAAATTGCAAAAGTTATACACAATTAAAGATGAAAAAAAAATGTAATTTAGTTTTTTGCCAATATTTAATAAACTATTAATATTTAAGAAATTTCAAAAAAAGATTCTAAAAGAAGAGGAAATTTCCAATAAAAAACTCTCTACTCCCGGAACTCTATCTCCATTATTTATAGTTTTAATTTAACGCTGAAAATAGGTCTACGCGTGACATTTTTAGGATTCGCGCGTGGCGTCAAAAGCGACTACGGCACATTAATTAATTTATTTAAGGTGTTGAATATTTTTTTTTAAATTTGAAAAAATTATGGTGTGTTCTGAACACTATAAATAATTTATTCCCGTTGGAAATTTTACTTAAAGTTAATTTTTCAACAAGTTAAACAATTGTTAACTAACGAAATTTTCTCGAACGACCGTCTTAATTGTAAGTGAAAAAAAATGTTTAAATAATGGTCGTAAAAATATTTCGCTTCGTAGAGCCTTTCTTACATACATACTTAACAAGATCGTGCCATAAAAGTTAAAGAAATATTTATACTTTGTTTATAACAATTTTTTTACTTAAACAAAAACTTAAAAATGCATGTACTGTTGTTAAAAAATTTTTTTTTTCTAAATCATCATATAATCGTTTTTTTATTAATACAAGATAATTATTGATTTGCAACAAAAAAAATTCCCGCCATTTGTTAATAAATTTTTTTTTAAAAAAATGATTAAATCAATATTTAAAAAAAATAAAATTACACAACTTTATTACATTAAAAATATTATGATTTTTTAAAAAAAAAAATTTCCTTAATAACAATTTTTAATTGTTTATAATCGTTTTTTTTAATTTTCTATTGTTTAAATAATTAGTTAAGAAATTTTTTTTTTCTAAAAATCATAATTGACAGTCCTCTATAAAGTAACAGAAAAAAATTTTTTTTTAATCAACAATTCTATTGTTTATTAACTTACCAATTTGTTATAAACAAATGTTCAACTTTTTTATATTTTTTTTCTAAAACTTCTAAAATTAACAAAAACAACCATATGTAACAAAGTCTAGAAAAAAAAAAAATTTTTAAATAAAAGTAATATTCATGATAATCAAAAAATTAAAAAAAATTGTTTTTCTATACTTTGTTACATATGGTTGTTTTTGTTAATTTTAGAAGTTTTAGAAAAAAATATAAAAAAGTTGAACATTTGTTTATAACAAATTGGTAAGTTAATAAACAATAGAATTGTTGATTAAAAAATTTTTTTTTTCTGTTACTTTATAGAGGACTCAATTATGATTTTTAGAAAAAAAAAATTTCTTAACTAATTATTTAAACAATAGAAAATTAAAAAAAACGATTATAAACAATTAAAAATTTTTTTTAAAAAATCATAATATTTTTAATGTAATAAAGTTGTGTAATTTTATTTTTTTTAAATATTGATTTAATCATTTTTTTAAAAAAAAATTTATTAACAAATGGCGGGAATTTTTTTTGTTGCAAATCAATAATTATCTTGTATTAATAAAAAAACGATTATATGATGATTTAGAAAAAAAAAACATTTTTTAACAACAGTACATGCATTTTTAAGTTTTTGTTTAAGTAAAAAAATTGTTATAAACAAAGTATAAATATTTCTTTAACTTTTATGGCACGATCTTGTTAAGTATGTATGTAAGAAAGGCTCTACGAAGCGAAATATTTTTACGACCATTATTTAAACATTTTTTTTCACTTACAATTAAGACGGTCGTTCGAGAAAATTTCGTTAGTTAACAATTGTTTAACTTGTTGAAAAATTAACTTCAAGTAAAATTTCCAACGGGAATAAATTATTTATAGTGGTCAGAACACACCATAATTTTTTCAAATTTAAAAAAAAATATTCAACACCTTAAATAAATTAATTAATGTGCCGTAGTCGCTTTTGACGCCACGCGCGAATCCTAAAAATGTCACGCGTAGACCTATTTTCAGCGTTACATTAAAACTATAAATAATGGAGATAGAGTTCCGGGAGTAGAGAGTTTTTTATTGGAAATTTCCTCTTCTTTTAGAATCTTTTTTTGAAATTTCTTAAATATTAATAGTTTATTAAATATTGGCAAAAAACTAAATTACATTTTTTTTTCATCTTTAATTGTGTATAACTTTTGCAATTTTTTATGTGCTAATACACGCTTTTAGCACATTTTTCTAGACATCATTCCGGATCCAATGAGGTATCGCACATAATTTTAAGAGCAGTATCTCTATTTTGTTCCATTTTCAACTTGTCGACTAGACTAAGTATATTTACATAATATGGTATAAGACATAATCATAATAAATTAAAAGGTAAGTTTCTTAAAGGTACACTGCCACAGGGACCAATATCTTTAAATTTGTTTTAATTTTCTTTTCATTAATTTTTAATTATTTTTATTATTACTATATGTAGGTTAAGAAAACTAACACAAGTATATTTGATTGTTATGATTACTAATAAGTTTAGTTTCTTAATTGTATTCGCTTTCTTCTTTTACTGGGGCAAATTTGTGGTAGCAATATCTTAAAGTGTTCTTGTCTTAATGGCAATTCCAGTATATTGACATTATAATTTGAATAGATGATTAATTATATACTATATGAATGATTATTATGTTTTGGTCTACAAAAGCCAACATTACTTAGAGGAGCATTCATTTGTCACCGTCCGTTTTATCTTGTCCTTATTAGGGGCCATCTAACTTTCTATGCGTATACCCTTTACTTGTATTTAAATGATAGTAGATTATGGGATGTACCTGATATTACCTGTAAATGAAATATATATAGTGCATCAATCTAATTCTATATATCAAAAATGACTGCTTATTTACTACCGTACTATAATTGTCAAATCAAATGATAAAATGTATTTGATTATAATGGCAACTATTTAAACTTATGAACGACAATATTAAAAAAATATCTAAATGGCATTAACTACTAGTTCCCAAAGATAACGTTAAAACAGAAACTAAGTCACATTTTATGGACGACCAGTGACCATATTCCATAATGACAATTTTGTCATTTACCTTTTAAACAAATAAAGGAGTTTAAATTATTTTTTCAAATAAATTTAGCAATGCCTTTTTACAAAGACCTATTGTTACTTAGTTAAAAGGTTATGAACCATACCTAGTTATTAAATTGAATGAATAATATAATAAAATAATAAATAATAATAATTATTAATATTAATTGATAATTGAATAATATACTTAATATAAAATATTAATAAGTTAATAACGTTAAATATTTATTAGTATTTATTTAATATTTAAAAAAAATAAAGAAAGCCACAGAAGTATAACTTCTTACGCGCGTACATAAGTAAACGCACCCTTTTTGTTATGTAATAGGAGACAAATGGGCAGTAGGCTCACCTGATGTTAGGTGATACCTCCAGAAAGCTCGCAAGTACGTTGCTAGCCTTTTAAGAATTGGTACGCTGTTATCTTGAAGTACCCTAAGTCGAAGTCTACGATTAGGAATATATTTGTTACACATTTAACAGCTTTATACAAGTTAAAGTTGTCTTTGAATATTATGTATAGAAGACATCAAATTAAAAAGATTTCTCATTAAAAAGCTTTGCTCTTATAAGCACTAATACCGTTATCTGGAGTATGTCAAAAATCATACTTAATAAAGCTGTACGGACAATACGGTTTTCTAACACTTCATCAAACTTTTAGTGCAAACCAACATAGGTGTCATCTATACTAAAACATTAAGAAAGAAAAATGTCAAAACAAAAGCCAGGGACTGGTCACTAGATTTTTATATAGGACAACTAATCGCAATTGTAATTTAAATCCCTCTCTATGTAAGCCGATTTTCAACACACCGTGTCAAACGCTTAATCAAAAATATATCATGAGACACAGATATTCATATTTAACTTTTGAAATAGCATGTAATAAAAATCGCCTAAAGGCTAGAGCCTATAAAGCAGCCATTATTATTCATAGAAAATTAATAGAATAGTAAATACAAGGTCAAATTTTATGATTAATGAATAATAAACGCATTTTCAAAAAGATATATTTAATTGATTGGTGATTATGTGTATATACAGTGAAAATCCTTAACTAATGTTTGCGAAGTTCTGGTTTAGGGTCTCCTATTCTTGGAAGGAGATGCCTGGTACTGTCCCTGTGAGTTGCTAGCAGCAGCCGTTGGAGGTAAGGTTTTTAGGTACTCCAGTGCCTTCTGTATTTCTGGTGGGATCGGTGGTGGGGTTGGAAGGTGGTCACCCTGAAAAGACATACAGACATATTTTTTTAAATTGAATGTACAGTTCATGTAGTTTTACTTCAAGTTTCTTGAAACAAATTACATTTATTAATTTTTTGAAGTTATACTTCTTTAGGCGCGTTATGAAAAATTTATGAGAGTGAAATTTTACGATGCGCGCGCACCGTGACACAAAATTCAGTATGGGCGCCGAGCGTGCGCGAGCGAGATGGGAATAAGACAATCTACAAGTAAAAAGAAAGAGAATATGCGTGACGTATGACCATAATGACATTTGTAGTAAGTACCTTTTAAACAAATAAAGTAGTTTTAATTATTTTTTCAAAGAAATTTAGCAATGCTTTTTCACAAAGACCTATTGTTACTTAGTTAAAAGGTTACCATACCTAGTTATTAAATTGAATGAATAAAATAATAAATAACAATTATTATTAATATTAATTGATAATTGAATAATATACTAAATATTATTAAATTATTAACGCTAAATATCTATTATTAATTATTTAATATTATAAAAAAATAAAGAAAGCCAAAGAAGTATAACTTCTTACGCGCGTACATAAGTACACGCACCATTTTTTTTTATATAAATTCCGATTGTGTGATTTAATTAATTATTAGATCATACAATCGGAAGCTATTCCAAACTTTTACTGCTGCCTTAAATCAAGCCACTAATTAATTGGGCAATTAATTTAATAGCTTGGTTTCTTTTATATTAATTCATCATTATGACAAGTACAACTTCCATGAAAAGTTTTATATGAAAGCATGAATGAAATATGAACCGGATTGATTTAGCTTTACTAAGCAATCTATCTAAATAAGATTCTATAATCAAACTATTACGTTATTGTGTGAGGTAAAATAAAATTCCGCAACGCGAATAACTATTTCTAAATCGAATTTTATGATAGCATTAGACAAATTTATGACATCAAGAGTTTCTTAAATTCACGCTACCGGTTAGGTTAGTTAATAGGATTGCAAGACGTAACTTTTAATTATTACCGCGTTGTCACCAAAGTGTCAACATTAAGGGTCATGTCATGTCATGTCTTTTTATTACTCAATAGTATCAGATACATGTCTATATTTTGGAATATCATATTTGACGGAGAGAGTAGCGACAAGGAACGAGGGTAGCATCTGAATAATGGCGCAGGAATATACGCGAATACGCGTGGAGAAAGGAAGGTAGAAAGTCAGAGAAGAACTGACAATGAACGATAGGACTATTTTCGTCTAGCGAGGAGGAGGCAGAAAAGGATAGAGGCTCTCTGTCTCTATCCCTTTCTGTCTCCTACAGGAACCGATTGTTGACATAGCAACAAAAGATATTCTGAACAATGTCTCGAAAGCACTACCTGAATTTTAACAAACACAGGACCTGCCGATAAATTGTTGAAGATAATGACGTCAGCTTCTGACGTCATAAATAAGGTTGTTGGTCAGCCATTTCATTCCCAGTGCAATGGCAGCTGATACCAGCACCATTGCTCTGACATATTTGACTGTATTACCGACATTACCACATTGTAGTAATTAATGTAATACCTTCACACGAAACAGAACTGTTTAATACCGTATTCTTTTTAAAATTAAAACATTAACCCAAATTAAAACAGTAAAATGATAATATGCTCTCAGAGTAAGAAAGAAATAAATAAAAAACTTAAATATAAAAAGGATATTTAGCTTTTCTTCTAACCCAAAGAAACTACACAGTAGGATTCTTCTGTGTCGTGGTAATTTTGACATGTTAACAGGAGGGAAAAACAGGGTCTAAAAAGGAGGGAGCTTGTAGTTTATTGTTTATCAGAATGCCAAAGCGTAAAATGACTGCTTTACGACTGATTTGAGCGCGACCGCCGCTGCGAAAACCGCTGTGAGAGTTTGAAAAGTGAGTTACAGAATCGCAAGGCTGTTTTGACAATTATTTCTCCATAACACATTTTATATTTAAACTATGGAATATTTTCTCTTAGTTAGTTAGTTAGTGTTAGTCTACTCTATCCCGCATAATGTAAGATGATATAATCTTGTTATTTCTGAGGTAAGTATATGGACCCTTAATGGAAAATCCATTAGGGCATAGGTCGGTGATATTTTGTGACACGTATTGGCTAAGAGTATGCCGACATTCACGCGATCTTCCTTTACATATTTACGCAATCATGATTCAGGCTTCATTCGCATGCAATTTATGTCGTTCTCACCACACCCAGTTATTTAAGATAAGATAGACAAATTTGTGAAGGAATAAAACGCAAAGCTGCGTAATAAAATATTAAATTTTCATATATTTAGAATAAGCCTCAAAGACATAAGGCTATCACGTAATTTAATTAGTTTTTAATTCGTAATTCCAAGTTAGCAACTTCAGAGAACTATATGAGTCAATCAAATCAAAGGAAGGATTTCTATATTATTAAGTTTGTAACGAATACGCTCAAAAATTTGACCCTGCGAACCATGAATGTCCCCCCCCCCCCCCTCTCTTTAAATATTTCATACGTCCTTAAGATGGACGTATGTGTGTTGTTGTGTGAGTTTGCCAATGGATTTTCTTTCATGATGAAGATGCTAAAAAACTTCGACCGGAAATGGTTATGGCATGCAACTCAAGTAGTCAGGGTCCAATAAAGACCTGCTGTTTTGGGGTAGGTACTCGGGAGACGCCAGCTCCAAATCAGCGGCCGATATCTACTTCTAAAATATAAAAATGCACAGCCGCGCGAAGCCAGTTATTGTTCCATAAAAATGTAAATGAAAATAATGATGTACAAAGATTTCGTATAAAAGTCAGCCTACGTAATAATGAACAAATGCCACTTTATGTAAGATCGTTACGCGAGCGATACATCATTGTATAGTGAAAACAAAGGTCACTTGCCTAAATATAATTTATCGTCCGTGTTATTAAATAAACTGGTATTATTTAGAGCAGTGTTGGTCTAGTGGCTTCAGCATGCGACTCTCATCCCTGAGGTCGTAGGTTCGATCCCCGGCTGTGCACCAATGGACTTTCTTTCTAAGTGCGCATTAACATTCGCTCGATCGTAAATAGAAAACATCGTGAGGAAACCGGCTTGCCTTACACCCAAAAAGTTGACATCGTGTATCAGGTACAGTAGGCTGTTCACCTACTTGCCTATTAGATTGAACATGATCATGAAACAGATAGAGATATCTGAGGTCCAGACCTAAAAAGGTTGTAGCGCATTATTTTGGGCTTTATAAAAAACAAAAAACCACTCTAAAACAAATAATACTGGCTTAGGTAAAGTGATCAGACAGATAATTATAATTTACTTAATGCATTGTTTATACGTAATATAAAAAAATTAGTATATATTGACGCATTTTTCATTTTATATTACCTAAACGTCTAATAATTGCATAGCAATTTCGTAGTTAATAAGTTCTCTACTTGACGGACCATATCCAAATAGCGCGGTTAAAAAATCTATTTAACGAAGTTCACACTTCATGATCCCAAGTATTTATGTTTTTCTATAAAGTCAATAAAGTTATAGCCATGCTTAACAGTTTTCTATAAACATATATGTGTAAGCTTTGTTTTCAAGTGAACCTTTAAAATTTAATACACTCTGTGCCTTGTACCTTGAAAGTAAAGCTGTTCATAAGACATATTTATATCTGTAATAAAACATCATTGATATCAGCGTTGGTTATGAGCACAATGAATTGTAAATCTACTGTGATAAAAGATTATATTTAATTTATTGTTGGTCGCAAACGTTTAAAGTGCATATTAATATTGACTGCGCCATTTTTAATTTTTTCATAATTTTAATTAATAATATGTATAAAGTAATCTTTTAACTAAGACTCTGTCTCTTTCTGTCAAATTATGTTCACGCTATGATAAAAAGGGATGGGAATTTAAGAACGGCGTAATTATACCGATTTAAAAAGATTCTGTCTCAGATTTCTGTATCTGATTCTCGTTTTTTTTTTATAATAAGAAATTTTGTGTCTAAGGAATGTCGATTTCCTCACGATGTTTTTCTTTCTTTTCACAGTACGACCGAGGGTTTAAATGCGCAAAGAGTTCATTGATGCGCAGCCGTGGATCCTACGACCACATTGATGAGATTTGCTGAAGCCACTAGACAACCACTGATCTAATTGTACTGCATTAGTTTTTATGATAAGAGGATACACCTGTCTTATGATATCTCTGTTCACCACAGCGTAGACACAATTTGTCAGAAAGAGACAAATGATAATCTTTAAATTTTACAGTTTTACTAGACTTATACATTAAAAATTTAAGGATTTTGATTGATTTACAATTAAATGGACAAAAGGTTCTTCTCAAGGTTAAATGGTAACATAATGTTTTGAAATCAATACATTTAAAAAATCATACTTTGTATTATTCGTTTCCTTTGCTGTTTTTAATTTATTACTAAGAAATTCCGATATTTAAGTGTGTTAATTTTATGTATGGTTTTAATAATTGTTGTATATGATAAATTGTTGATGATGTGTTGAAGCTGTAATACGATAAATATGAGCAAGCTATAAAATGAATTAATGTCAGCTGACACGGCTGTGAAATTTAAAGTACATTTTTCTCCCAACACCTTTTGAATAATAAATTCATTTTATATATATTCTTATAAATAAAGGTTGGCAATAATCGTGGTAATATTTCAGGAGAATTCTATATTAAATTTATTACACAATAACTCCGTATTCTAATTTGTACATCAAATCAGAATTTTGTCTTTAGCGGTGTCAAATATGTCAAACTTAATTTAAAAAAAGTCGTCTGACAGCTTTTTAACCCTTAATCAAATACTGAGAAATTATTTCCCACTTGGTACTTACAAATCATTTTCTATTTTTTACTGGTAACTCTATTCAATAGCATCTCAGGGACAAAATAATCCTACTGTTTTTATTAATGTTATTAATGACAACACTTCGTACGGAACCACTAACTGTCATCGTATGTCAATGTCAAAAACAAAAATTTCTGGTTCTGCTGAGATTTTTCAAAAGTTTTTGGAGAAAAAAAATCTGTTAAGTGCATAAAGTGCATAATAAACCTAATATTTATATAACCTAGACTTGTTTTCTGAAAGTTCTGAAAATTGATATTTTTTAGATTTTTTAGGCTCATTTTATATTTATGTTACATATGTTTTTCGGAGTCTACAGACCCTATTTACCCAAAAACCATGTCCACATTCTGACAAAAAAATCTATTTGATTAAGGGTAAATCTATAACAAATAGAATAAATAATTAATTTAATTTACTTCCTAACTAACTTATAGATTTAAGTTTAGTAGACATTCTAAAATGTAGCCCGTTATATTCATTTTTCAGTTATATGTTTCAATTGGTTCGAGTTTAGGTAAGATATATCTTATGATATATAAGATATCCCTGTGACATTTTCATATAATAGTGAGGAAGGATACAATTTAATTGGTTCTTCCTGACATTAAAGATATTTTTATTCGTAATTTAGAAACAATATATTTATAGCTTTCGGTACCGTTTATTCCTATGTAAATATGTTTTTACAAGCAACACGTGATATAACTTTAAATTAAAAAATTATACATGTTCTACATACATTTTAAATAAACAAGTTCTTCCTATGACCTTTAGCGTGTCGTCAACGCAGGTGCATGAAGGCAATACATTTATGTCATACACAATGTAGGGCACTTGAAAATACCTGATACACCGAAACTATAAAATTATGCGATCTTTTCATATAAAAAAGCGTTGTATAGTTAGCTTTTTTACCAAGAATAAAAGAAGTGTTGAATATAATAATTTATTGCTCGGCAACTCGCGGGGTTTCAACCGAGCAGCGCGAGCAACGTTATAATGTAACCCCAGGCTTTTAATGAGAGTCTAGATCAGTATTTCCCAACGTGGGGCCCACGCCCCACCGGGGGGCAATTTCATAGTTAAGGGGGGCTATTCTAAATTTTTTTTAAATTACTTGGAATTTGATATATATTCCTCAAATCTATAATTTAAGTTACTTAATTATTTTTTTTAATATTAAAAATTATGTAATATGTATGGGACCTAAGAACTTTAGAAAGCCTAAGAGGAGGGCCATGGGACAAAAAAGGTTAGAGAAACACTGGCCTAGAGCAAAGAAAAGTAACAAACCTAAGATACGTTAAAAGGATTAAGAAATAAACACACCTGTGGTTGAAAGCCATTCTCATCAGCGATGTATGAAAGCACAATGGGAGTGCCATCTGGTGATTTATAACTGAACTTCCCTTCAGCTACTTGCACTTCTTCACCCTCACCTTTACCGAAGTTCTTTACATATCCAGATTCTTCGGCATTTATTTCATTTCCGGTCTCATATCTGTAAAGGAAAAGTATGTGTTTAAATTTTAATTATCAACAGCACACAAACATTAAATATATTTTAACTGTAAAACAATGGATCGTTTCGTTTGCAAGGCGATCCTTCTATTTTAATGAATTCTATTCGGATTCTTACATTGTAGATGCGTTTGTAATCATGTTATACAATTTAAATTAAAATTCTTATTAGTTACACTGCTCTAAATCGATTAACTAAAATTACTGAAGAAAATCGCTTGCAATCTTTGATAAATATTTTATTGATCAAATTTACGAAAGCGAACTACTTTCTACGATCTTATTCCACTGAATTAGAATAAAATGCATTCATTATTGGGCTTACTTCACATATAGATGTAACACAGTATAGCTGGACAAATATTACGTGTCCAATGTGTCGTGTCTAATAAGTTATCTCCTCGAAGCTAAGTAAAATAAAATAATATAATTATACATTATTTTTATTTTAATAATAAATTTTAATCAATAATCCTAACCTAAAAATTAATTAAATTAAACACTAAAACATATATTAAAACGTTGGTCCTGGTTGCAATGTTACTTTAATGCCGGCAGCAATAACTCTCTGTATAGCGATACTTATACGTTGTGAACGGAAGCTCTTGAGTGTCTTTCGCCTATTTAAATATTTAATTATCGTCAGTGCCCTAATATTATGTTATTACAATAAAAATATAACGAAAGAAGATACGTTTACAATGAACTATACCATAGGTTATATTTTTAAAGTACAAAAAATGTCCAGCCTTGGCAATAATAGGTACAATGACTCCGTTTTTGTTGTATCTCTTAATTCAATTCAAGAAACAAAAGGTTTACAGGGAAACACAAACAATTGTTTAATGAATAATTGCAACAAACTTTGTTTATTGCTAAACAAACATTTATTTTTACACTAAAATGTCAAAGTTGAACAATTTAATTGCTAGCTGATATCAGATGAGATACGTAGGCTGTGATTAAATAAACGTTTAATTATATTTTATATGACACATTTATGACTTTAATTAACACTTTTTGATGATTTCTACATATTTCTTGGTTTTACCTTTGACAATCAAAATTTAATTTACACGTAAAGAACATAATATCATTACCAAATATAGGAAGTAGCGTAACCCAACAATAAGATACATTTTAACGTCTACCCAATAGTTTATTAGCACTTTCTAGCCCGCAATAAGTTTTACCGGAAATTGAGGACGAACATTTAGATCGATGTTAATATTATAGGCCCTTAATAATATTTCCCTTAAGTAACTGGAAAATAAAGCCTAAAAATAGTCCTTTATTTTACAAGACGCAAAGGGGCAGGAGGCTCTTTGTTAAAAGATACCGCGGCCCATGTACACATTGCCAGAAGGCTCGCGACTGAACTTTACTTTTAAGAATTTGTACGCTTTTTTCTTGAAGGACCGAAAAGTTTCGACGTTATGTGCGATCTAGTCGTATTTACTCGCACCTTCATTATTGTTTATAGTTCCACAAATGTATAGTTCAATTCATTTCAATGCACCGGTGACCGAAAATGGAGTTAATATTACGTAACTCGCTTTATATTGTGAAATACGTAATAATAATGTCTCAATAATATTACTTAGAAACGCTGTTACCTTATAATATCCTGTACAAAGTAATAAAACTTGAAAAAATATTACCTTTTTTGTATTATCCTAAAATATATACAATATTTATCAGATATAAGTCATATACCTACTTACAGCCATTTATAGGATCCATCGACGTGGGGACCATCAATTTCAAATCGTTTTATTGGGATTGGTTCTGTCACGGATTGTACAGCTGCACCAAGAGCAGTAGCTACCAGGCATATAAATATAAAGGAGATCTGAAAACAATCTTAGTATTACCATTCTTATAAATATAAAACGCCTACTCTAAAATATGAGCAATGAATCATTTAGGATGCAAATTTTTTTGTACCAGGCGCTTAAAAGTAAACGCTTAGTAATGTGGTGGTGGCCATTTTGTTTTTTAATGTAATTGTGTTATATAGGACTAGCTCTTAGTTATTATTATTCCTTTATGTTAAAAACTCAGATATTTATTTGTGAATTTTATATGCAGGCAAGGACCTACTTGCAGGCCTATTTTAGGCATTTATAGATAAGCGACGGGGAATTTGCCGTTCCGTTCGATAGACGCGCATCGCACATGGGTTGACAAATTTCAGGAATACCAACGTTATGATTGTATTTTTTAAAATTTCTAATTTTTTTTTAAATTCCAAATATCGCCTATTGTTTTCAGTGGGGACTTGTGGCCCTTTGTATCCACGGGTCCATGGGACACAGCCCAAAGAGCCCATAAGTAGATCCGACCCTCAGAAGTGCAAGCAAAAAAAAATACAATTACATAATTGGTGAACAGTGGTATGAACGTCTAAGGGAAATACGTATAGAGAATTACATAATTCTTTAGCTTAGCTTGACAGGCATTGATATTATTACAACAGTCATCTAAAAGGTTAGGTTCTCTGAAGGATCTAATGTAATAATTGTGTAACATTTAGTATGTGAATTAGAAATACAAATGCCGGAAGGTTGCATTTCTGAACAATGTAACGCCCGCGTAAGCTAACCGCATGCTTATTTTGTGGTCACGTATGTAAGTGAACTTTCGAATGGTGTGGGAAAAACTTACGCTGAACTTCTGGGGTGTCAATGTTCAACTGAGAACTTATCAAATATATTTATTTGCTGAAATAATCGAAAACTCATTTTTGGTTAAGATTTACTTCCAGCACCGTCTGAAGATCGTAAAATACTTCGTTAAATATCGTCAAGTTTTTGTAACTTAATAGATCAATTTTACTTAGATATTGATTGCGAGTTAAGCTACTCAATTTCCACTTACTATAGATTTAGCCTTTAATTATCTTAAAATCGTAAAACTGTATATTATAATCTAATATATAAAATTCTCGTGTCGCGGTGTTTGTTGTAACTCCTCCGAAACGGCTTGACCGATTCTCATGAAATTTGGATTGCATATTGGGTATGTCTGAGAATCGGCATAATCTATTTTTCATCCTTCTTAATGTTAAGGGTAGTCCACCCCTAATTTTTTTTTAATTTTTAGATAAATTACTTATCTTTTTTTGATACAGCATTAAAAAATACCTACAACCCCTAATTTTCACCTCTCTACGATCAACCCCTATTTTTTATTATAAATGATTTACATGGCAAAATGACGTTTGCCGGATCAGCTTGTATTACTATACTATTCTTCTTAAAGTATAACCTGCAAATAACATAGGCTTTATATTATAATTAAACAAATTATGTTTAATTTAAATAAAGAACATAAATATTATTTTCTCAAAGCTCACAATATGAAATATGTAAGTAAATATAATAAGCTCTTCACGTGCAAAACGTGATGTGAATATAATGAAACGACAGTGAACTGTGGAAGGACGAAGATTTTATGATATTACGATAGAAATCTGACGAATTTCTCGGTACAGAATTAAGATGAATCTTAAGTTACACGGAAATATGTAATAATTGTCTAGACAATCTGATTATAAAAATATAGTAAGGATACAGTAATATTATGTACACAATTATTTACATTAATTATTTCTTGAATTACCTACTGTATTACTACTAAAATTTAATTACTTATAAATTTGCTGGAGCAATATTAACCTATTAATAATACGACATACGTTCAAGCCTCACAATCATACGAAGTGTATAGAATTATTTCTATATACGTTACTAACATTTGCTCGAACGATGAAGATGCGAATGCGAGCATGCGAAAACTATAATCTAAAATTTAAGATCGAAAAATAGCGACTAGATTACGCAAAGGTCTTAAATAAAAAAAAAATTATCGGACGAAACGTAAAAGACTTGCGCGTCTTTTGACGACCTTTGAGAGATCGTACGCTCTTTTCTTATTAGAAATATACAGGGTGGCCAAAAAGTCGTGGATCAAACGCAAATATGGGATAGATGAGGTCATCAGCGGCAAAAAATTGTTCTACGGAAGGTCTCTAAGGTCAACCCCTGCAGAGTTATGATTTATTTTGGTTTTTATATGAAAATTGACTTTTTTTAGTAATTCTTCTTAAAACTCGAAAATATCTTCATTCTGTATCTTTCTCATAATATCCACTAGATTGGTACAGATGAGTTCTTGCGTTAGACATACTATTTATAGTTGTTTATTGAGTGTATTCAAGATAATATTAAGTGATACGATATAACATTTTTTCAAATCATAAATTTTTCTTTACTTTGGACCCCACTGTGAAAAAAAATTACTCCACCGAAAAGTGTCCCTGTACTACAAATTTTGGCGCATTTAATAGAGATTCTAAAAAGGTATTACACGTGGCCATGAGTAGCTCTAATATCTTTCTAGGACGAATTACAAACAACGATTGTGAAATAATAATTGTATTAAAACAATTATTTCTCAATGGTTGTTTGTAGGTAACAAAATATTTTACAATAAAATATGCTCAAAATTCCTGACTCTGACCATAATACTTAAGCTGCACCGTCTAATCAAATTCCTACGTAACCCTCCAGCCATCTGTCCAATTTTTTGAATCTAGTCCGATTCACACAGTACTGGTCCCATGTAGGTAAATAATCTATCATAAGTCCGAATCGTTGTTGTTTTTTCGTCCTAGAAAGATATTAGAGCGACTCATGGCCATGTGTAATACCTTTTCAGAATCCATATTAAATGCGCCAAAACTTGTAATACAGGGTCACTTTTCGGTAGAGTAATTTTTTTTCACAGTGGGGTCCGAAGTAAACAAAAAGTTTTGATTTGAAAAAAAATTATATCGTGTAACTTAATATTATCTTCAATACACTCAATAAACAACTATAAATAGTATGTGTTAAGCAAGAACTCATCAGTACCAATCTAGTGGATATTATGAAAAAGTTACAGGATGTAGATTTTATCGAATTTTAATAAGAATTAGTAAAAAAAAGGCCATTTTCTTATAAAATGCAAAATAAATCATAACTCTGCAGGGGTTGACCTTAGAGACCTCCCGTAGTACAATTTTTTGCCGCTGATGACCTCATCTATCCCCTATTTGCGTTTGATCCACGACTTTTTGGCCACCCTGTATACGTACCTATATCGAAATCTGAAGAGAGAACTAAGACACGAGGCTCTACAAAGTGCAACTTATTATTTGATACATTTCTTATATGTTTTTATTATTTACGCATACATTATATTGAAAATACATAACAAGTCATGAGTGTATCTATTTAAAGAATGATTCAAAATGGAAAATAAAATAGTCCTAAAAATGTTTGCAAAATATTTGAAGTGTTTTAACTTAGGGTTATTACATGCAAATGAACCACGTGGTTACGCAAAGCGTTTGTGTTTAGCTACTATGCGTATAGCAGCACACATACAAAAATTATTTAAGGGACCTTTAAACCACATTAAAAAAGTGTTCACCTTCTGAAACCATACTGTACAAAATAGTTCGTCAATTTACAGGAAGCGAGATAAATATTTATATATTGTTAGTAAATTTACCACATCTTTCTTTTTATATATTTTACTAATAATAATTAATTTCACATGGACCAAAATGCTTAAAATATTTTTTTATGAATCAACACTTTATACATTTATGGTCATGTTATATAAAAACACAATAAATATATATATATATATTGCGAATTTCATTTTCTTACCATGATGATTGCAACAGCCAAGTCAACAGTTGCAGCACTTGTATGTGCATTTTGTCAGTGCAAAGGTTTATATACAAGTTTCTTTACCTACGAACTTTATACGACCCGAGAAACGCATCCCGATTCATCTTAACATGCGCTTTTTAGTTGATTTGCCGTTTATATGTTAAATAGCGAAGATGTTGCGAGTTGAAAAAGCTTTTGCATTCAATTTCAATTTAAATGAAGTATATACAATAAAACTTAGTTCAGAGATGAGTTTAATACATTTAATAAAAGTCGTCAGTTCGATCCCGGCTGAATAGAAACTTTTTTAAATCAAGTGTGACCTAGAACGAACCAATAACGGATTGAATGGTGCTTATCCGGAGCTGGATATATTCGGTAGTGGGCTGATCGGTTTTAGAGAAAGCATTGTTGGGTGCCTATCTCGAACCTAATTCGCTGTTTTGCTGATGATTTCTTTTCTGCTTTACCAAAACTTTCTGGTAACTTAATTGTATGCAACTAATTTTATTCTGTATATATTTTATTTGTATTTTTTAATATTTTTATTGTAACACTTTTTGTTTAGTTCAATTGTCATACATTTTAGATTTAGTACTATGTATGATGTGGTAAACTTTAATAAATAAATAAAATAAAAAATAAAAATAGAACGATACTATAATCATCATCATCAATTTATAAAATATGTAATAACTTTTTAGTTACTTGTCATTTTTATAATTATAACTTTAAGTATACTGAGCAATACTAGTAGGCAATTTAAGCAGTATGCTTTATTATAAGTATACTCTGTAGGAGCAGTGTTAGCCTAATGAGTTGACCTTCGTGCGTGGGTTCGAATCAGCGATGTGGACTAATTGATATTTCTATAAAAGTGTGCATTGAACACTCGGTCGATAGAAGAAAAAATTCATGCGAAACCGGCATACCTTAGATCCAAACCTCGAAGTCTTGTGTACTTGCCTTTTTAGAAAAATAAATGATCACGATAAGATACAGGAATCTGAGGCATGTTTCTATATCTATATCAATGGTCATCTTTTAAAGGAGATTATTTCGGCTAAAATTGAACCCAAGAATTTCCAATGTACTCGTATAACTCGGACGTCTTGCAACAGCTGTAGTTATAATTTTTTATTGTAATAATTTGACACTTCTAAATAAAAATAAGTGTTTTTTCTATAACCCGTGGCACGTAAGTCTAGCGCTGACCGTTATTGCGCAGAAGTAAAAAATAAGGTACCTGAGGGGGGCTAGCGGAATGAAGAGCGTCGATTGGCTCTCCAGTCGCATTTTGTCCCCCGCGCGACAGTACACATGCGCAGCAATCCCCTCCGCGTATCGGCCAGCGATAGACTTACGTGCCGCGGGTTATATATTGTTTAAACTTTTCATTCTTATCGCTGATCAAGTGTTACATGTACGTGATCAAAAATGTCGGCCTATGTGAATCATGGTGTCTTTAAATAAAAAAATATAAATGTATCGTTACTAAATTTTGTTTTTTGCATAAAACGTTGAAATAGACAACAAACTCTCCAACACCAGCTAAGAAATAGAACAACTTTAATTCTAAAAACAAGGCAGCGTTCAATAACAATGTAATCAATCTACTGTCCACCAAGAGATGAACTTAATTATGGGCATCCAACAAGCTGCAATAACATCTATATTCAAGTGCAAAGGCGCTAATGGTTTAAGCTGGTGCCTGGTAGGTGACCCCAGAGCTGGTGCTTTCCTCGCTCAACAAATAAGTATCTGCAGCGAGAAAATGCTGCCAGAGTTATAGGTACACTGCCACCTTTAAAAAAATCAGTGGCGCTACAACTTTTAAAATTTTTTAAATCTAATAGGCAGGAAGGTAGTCTCCACACGCCGTCGACTTTTTGGGTCTAAGACATGTCGGTTGCCTCAGGATGTTTTCCTTCACCGTTCGAGCAAATGTTAAATGCGCACATCAAAAGAAAGTCCATTGGTACACAGCCGGGAATCGAACCTTTTAAATAAGTTTTAATTATATTTTTATTTTTTTTATAATAACTATATAGGTTAAGTAAATTATAAATACTGAACGAGTATATTTGATTGTTATGATTACTTAATTATTAACGTCAGAATAATAATTAATATTATTTCGTTTATAGAGGAGAAAATGGAATTAATTAAATTCATAATGTGTAAAATATACACTATGATGTTCATAAATCCGAGTCGGGCAGTTAAATATCCATAAAGGGCAGGGATTCATTATGAAACAGTTAACATCCAAATATAATTACTCGTTAGAAGCCAGTTTTGCGGGTGGTATTTGATGGCAGTCATAAAATACTTTGATTATCATATGTAGAATAAATACATATTATAACGCGATTAAGGAATTTATACCTTTAAATTAATCAACTCAAAAGTGTTGAAATAGTTATACAAGATATATACTGTACATGATAATTAAGAAACATAGCAAGCAACATGCCTAACAAATTACTAAGCTTCCTTTCTTCAAGAAAAGAGTGTACCAATTCTTAAAAGTCCGGCAACGCACTTGTGAGTCCTCTGGCAATATGAGTGTCTAAGGGTGAGATCTATAGTGCGCACTTAGACTTTGCTCTGACTTAACTATCGAGCTAAGACACAGTCGGTATTTATAGAGCAAACTGCGAATCTCTCCCTAGTGTTGGCTTAGCTTAATCTCAAGTCCACGAAATCGACGACTTACCAAAAACTTTGACTATAAGCCTAACAAAAATAATGGCCCAAAATTTGCTTTACCATCATATCTTTTACTGGACTTTTTATTTTTGTCGGTTTTTAATGAACGGTGTTGCCATTTTGTATCGGAGTTCCATAGACTTTGGGAGAAATAGAATTTGAATTCAAAGAAATTATAAATGATCTTGATAAATACCTATGAAATGCATGAATTAAAATGATTACACATTATTATGGTATTTATTGGTGTTTATTTATGTAATTGTTCAAACCCCATTTTTGAGAAATCTTAAAAATAACTGGTGTGATTTTGTATGTCACCTGGCAGCCCTGGCATATTATAGTGACAACGAAATTCAAACTATAACCTAACCGATTTCTCTCGCTTCACATCTGTTATTTTCGTTTCCCTGAATCTTCTACCATTTATTACCTGACTACCCTAAAAAATTTGAGATAGGAGTGGAACATATGAAATTAAAAAATCTGTTAGAAATAGAATTTCTTCAACAAAAATATAAGTTAGTATTAGAAATATGTATTACACTTAAAAAAAGAATCAGAAAATAAATGATTAAAATGAAACAAGTTTTGTTTTGATATTCTTTATTACCAAACAAATTACCTTTTTTTTTTTTTTTTTTTTTTTTTTTAATGGAGCGCATCGTGCAATCAGTCTTCTGACTATGAGCAGATGAGTTGTAGGATGGTTTGCGGGTGGAGATATTCCTCATTAGGAATATCTACCATAATAATATTAGCTCAGTCAATGCTGCTGAGCTCCAAGGTTCTTCGTCTTTTGAGACGGTTTATATACTCCGGTAGGGTGAGTTGAACAGCTAGGTGGTTAGGATGATATTCCAGCCTAGTCTTGTACTTCTGAGCGTATACTTTTATTTCCTCCTTGACTGTAGGTATGCCTAGGTGTTCATGTACTTCAGCGTTTCTTATGAACCAAGGCGAGTTGCTTATTTGTTTAAGGATGTAATTTTGTGTTCTTTGAATTTTAGTAGTAAACAAATTACCTAGTTAAATTGTGCAATCACAGATTGCAGGAATGCTAGACCTGTAGGAGATCTTTCATTGTTTCTGTGTTACTCAACTTCTGCTGTCAGCAAGATCACCATCATCATAAGCATCGCCTCTCTGTATACCTATATTATGCAATACAGCACAAGCTATAATTATATATAACTAGTATTTGTCAATTTTGTCTGTAGTCCCAGCTGTAAACATGGAAATTTCCTTTTTCACACTCCGAAAAACCTTTAAAAAATATGCCTAGTTCTTATTTGAGAATAATTATAAATATTGTCAGCTCTTGTCATTGGATTTAAAAGTGTTGTTAACATGAAGTTAAGGGCTGGATAACCGCTGTCACCTACTAAAACAGGCATTTTCTAAATATCCTGCTGTCGTGTGAACTGCCAGGCCACCTAGTCACTATAGCAAATATTTCCATATCAGGCCCTATTATTGCTTGCACATTTACAGAAAAATACCCTTTTTTATTTCTGTATGCTTCAGAGTAAGCGATACCTTTGGGACTATTAATTTTTATATGGGTGCAGTCAATAGCTCCGATTATACTGTTTAGGCCATGGTGAGTATTAGATCTTCCTAATTCTTCAAACTTCGTTTTGGCTGTGTTCATATTTCTTGGAAAATTTTCTGAAAGTCAGAAGACAAAAGTCTTCAACATATGTATTTAAAATCATTTGAGAAGAGGTATAATATATCAAATTGAAAAACCATACATATTTATGAACACAATATTACCTGAAAACATCCAGTTGCATTTTTATGCCTTAATGCAATAAGTATTTGCAATGCGGTAGGTTTGGCGATCCTCTGTTGTTATAAGGTTGCAAGTTTGTAATGATCAGCGTCAGGATCACATTTAATACCGTGTGTTTCAAAATACGGTTCCTTCTTTTGAATTCATTCTCACCGTACAGGATGGAAGGATTTTGGTTTTATTAGTTCCAAACATTTACAACACTTTAGGCATTCGTGGATTCATATCGGCTGCAGTTCCTACCCTTTCAATGTTTTCTATTGAAGATAGAACTCTCTCTCTCTCCATCATGTCACTTTCGATATTGATATTTCCAAGCGGTCCATGTAACAAAGCCAAATCACAAAACGTCACAGTGCTTCGGGAATGCGTACTGCGTAGGTCTTAAGTAGGTATACGATCCAGATTGGTCCAGGTCCAAGTCACAAAGCCTTTATATTTATAAGCTCATACAAACAGAAACAGAAAAGAGAAAAAGTGGTTTAAAATTTTCAATTGTTGATAGTTGATACATCATACAAGTGCTCTGTTGCTGTTGTCAAAACATTGCGATCCGTTTCTACGTAATAAAATTATTGTCATCTTTAAATAATTAATACATTTTCTAAAGGTTACTCGTGAATTTCTAGTTATTGCAATAATAAAATAAATGAATACATAAATAACAATAAATTGAAGATATATGTGTACCGTTTTAGATGTTTAAATATTTGTTATTGTTTACTTTTTTAAAGGATAATAAACAAAGTATTGCATGAAATGAAACATCAATTTGTATTTTGACATTTTCTGTCTTAGCTTGGGCTTAGCTTAATCTCACCGTTAAAATGTCTATAAATACGAAATCATAGTTTAACCTTAGTGTACACTAAGCAAAGTTTTTCGTAAGGTAAGGCTGAGCAAAGTCCAAGTGCGCACTATAGATCTCACCCTAAGAGTGGCGACATTACTTAACCAGTGAGCCTTCTGCCCGTTTGCCTTCTGTTACAAAAAAAAAACAATACTTATTTAGCATGATTGCTGCAACAGTAATTACGTCTAAATTAACTAATTAGTTCAAAGCTCGTACTGCTGTCATACATTATATATTATGGCAGCTGAATTTCAGTGCATTTATGAAATTAGACAGCTTATTCAGCAATACTATAAGGAAATATACCAAAATTAACAGACAATATATGTAGCATTAAACATTTATTTTATTTTATTATGTTCTCAAACAACATATACATATATTATAAGGACAATCAAATACTTATAAAATGTGTTATAGAAAGAATAATCTTGTCGGAGTTATGGCGCGGGCATCAGCTGCCATTTTTATTATAATTTAATATCATCAAAGTCAAATTAGTCAGAAACCGTTATATGGTATTATTTGATTTACCAACATTAATAAATCTACAGATTAACAGACTTTTTGATAGTCTGTAGTAATATGTTGCTAGATCTATGAATAAACGACTATTCAATGGTCGAAAACAATAATAACTCCATAGTCATTATTATTATTTAAAATTATGATGTACTATGCGGCAAATCAAATAAACCATATAATGGTTATTAACTAATTTGATTTCGATGTTATTAAATTATAATAATAATAATCTTTATTTCTTCTCTCACATATACATACAAGGTTATTATTATTAAACTAAGACGATCACATTAGGAAGTGTATGTGAGAGACTGGTCTAACAGGAGACCTGAGTGACAGATAGCCAGCCTCTCTACCACCGGACCAGAACACGTACAATCAGGTCATTGTCATAAGATACAATAGAAGAAAATAAGTATTAAGTGCTAAAAGAAAACATTGCAAACGGAGTCGTAAAAATAAATTTGGTGTGTCTTTGTGTGTGTGTGATACCTGCCCCATTACTCCGACATATATATGTGAAAATGACATGGGAACTTAAGAAGGCACAGCGCTAACCAGATCCATCTTCCTCACAATCAAGTAGCCCACAACTCCCGAGGTGACTTCTAGTATGGAATAATGAAGACATATACAATGTACATATAAAAATAAAATAATAATAACAAATGATACACAAGCAAGGCAAGGTTGCTAAAACGACTGGGCGAAAGGTATCTATGGAGTTGCTGAAAATTTTTACCGAGTCATTTAATATCACAATTGTATTATAAATCCGACACAATTTATTTTATAAAAAATTCGGATGTTAAGGTGATTTTTTTATTTTCTAATTACACTTGCGAACGAAACGTTATGGTGAATCATAACATTGTCAGAGCATGCCTGAGAACACAAAAGTTTGAGATGCGTTGGACTTTAATTGAATTTGAAGGGTATTTGAAAATCAAAACCGCCTTGATGATTTTATACTGTACTGGTAGGTGCTTTAGAATAACATGAAATTATATTTCTTCAGACATTTGTTAATATTTAAGGACTATTCATTAACATTTAAAATTGTTATGAATAAATGATTTGCGTAATGAATATCAAATACATTGCATGATTGCTATGTTGTGGTGGCAGGCGCAATGAAACTTGAGTAACGTTCGTAATTTTTTTGTATATTTTTGAAAGTCACGTGCGCTATAATGATAACTTTTATTATAATTAGAAAAGTTCGAGCGGAAACTGAAAAATACAAATATTAATTACAATTTTTGTGTTCCATGTATCTGTATAAATGTGACAACTTCGCAAAATGAACCCCGTTGTTTTCACAATTCCGGTCGAATCCGGTCAAATCTAGTAATTAAGGCATATGTGTAAATTTCATAGCTACACGAACGATTGAATTCATCTATGTTTAAAAATATAAAAATAAAAATAGCCTCTTATTTTCTACTATAATGTACTACGGTACAAAAGAGATCTTATAACTGGTCTATACAATACAACTAAACAATTTTAATAGTGTTTCTTTTAAATTGTTACATATTAGTTCACGTATATCCCACGTGAACTAATATGTAACAATCCTCCAAGAAATGTCATCCCACGCAAAATATTTTCGCACTGATAAAAAGTTAGCAGATTTCACTTGAAGCCAAACTTTTTAACGCTAAAATTTGTTATTCACTGTTCCTTACTATTCTAAAGTTTTTATTATTAGAAAACAGTTTACGTTGCTTGAGTTGAGAGATCAGAAGTTTATTGTAATAATAATTAAAACGAAAACAATTAATACCTGTCGCATTTATACCTTTAGGTATAATAATTTATCTTGTCTCATATGTTTATTTATCGTTATAAATTTTTTCCTTACTTCCTATTTTTACAGTACCTAATAGTAATATAATAGAAAAATATTAATATTAAAACTAAAAACAATATGAATATGTCAAAGAGGAGATCAAGACCTGGAGTATGAAATACAGAAAAAGGCTAGAAATGCATCCTAATAAGCTTGCCACGCAACTAACCAAACCGGACCTAATAAATAGGCTTAAAAGGCGACAAATCCTAAGTCTTGATGGACACGGTTGAAAGAGAGGAGCAGTCTCGATAGAGATTTTGCTCTGAACGCCTAACAGCTCTCAACACATCAGGTACGCATAGTCTAGCTGACTGATTGCAAGATAATGACTTATATTTTATATAAAATACAAACAATATAAACAAAACAAGTAAAAACTTATAACCTAAACCTTTTTATAGCAAATTATTTATACGTAATACAATTCTTGTGAATTCAGTCAGTGTGCAACTTAACATATCTTTCTCACAATGATATTTAGGGTGCGCAAGAGACACGTAAATGGTGCTTCTCTTACTAAATTTGTACGCGCCCGAGGCACTGCAAGCAATTACGACCGCTTACCACGCCGAGTGTGATTATCCCCCAGCCCCTGTCTCTCCAACATTTCCGCATTATATATTTTACCTCTAAGGAGGTTAAAAAATATATTATCAATTATTTAAATAGTTAAGTTTCTGGTAATATAAGAAACTAACATGAGAATGGCAGAGCCCGTGAACCCCAATGGATACAAACTATACTTTTCATTTTTCTTTTTGTTTCTGTGCCTGAGACAGAAAGAAAAATGCTGGTTTTCTCGTGGCTACCATAAAAAGGCACACTTAAATAGAAAAAAAGAATCACTGGTGCCATAGCCAGGGCTCAAACCAATGACCCTCAGCGTTACTGTGCTAATTATAGTAGTTGAAAGTACATGCAAATTTCTGCTCTGTGCTTTCGAAACCAAAATATTGATTGTTGCTATGAATCGAACTTACGAATGCTTCTAGTATTACAGGTTCATCTTCTAATATATAAAATTCTATTGTCACAATGTTCGTTGTCATACTCCAAACGGCGCGACCGATTCTTATGAAATTTTTTAAGCATATTCAGTAAATTTTTTCTTTTTATTTTTTTAATGATACGGTATAAAAATACATACAACCCTTAATTTTCACCCTTCTAAGATCAATCCCTATTTTTTATTTGTTAATTAAAATCTTATGACTTGAACTTTAAGGAGTTTTCATTCCAGAAAACCGAACAGTATCTGGGGTAGCATAGCAAAATGTTTCATGTTGGTATGTACTAAACAGGTAGGCTAAGTAAAATCACATTTAGGAGAAACGAAGTTCGCGGGGGCAGCTAGTTACTTATTTATTTATTTATTTATTTTGTAAACCTAGTCAAATCGCGACGGTATTTAAAGGTTTTTTTAAAAAAGGAAAACTTTATTAAGTAATTACACTTAGTATTCTTAACTAATAGTCGATGTTAGACTCTAATTCTAAGGTGGTCGATGCAAGACCCTAATCCTAAGGTGGTCGATGTGAGACCCTATTACTACGGTGGCCGATATTAGACTGACTCTAATATAATTATAATCTTACAGCTAAAAACCCTTACATGATAACTTTGATTCGTGGAACATAATAGAATAACAAAACTATGCATTCATTGTAGTGATTGCATTAACGCTTATGGTGCGTTCTGGATATATGTGTGACATTGTAACTTTTCCCTCCTTAAGCTCGAAATCATCTGAAGAACAATTTTTCGGAGGATGGTTTCGGCCTTGAAATATTATACATGTTTTTATCTTTTTGTATGCCAGAAAGGATATAAGACATAAAATTAAAATTACATATAGAATTATTGTCCCTAAACTGACACTATTGGTTTTCACTACACTTTCACTTTGATTTTCACTGTTTTGTAGGGCGTATGATAGTACTTTTAAATTGGTTAAATCAACCCCATTAAGCTTAACAGGATTAATGTTGCTCTGGATACTGATCTTCAAATTTTCAGGTAAATTTACTAGCGGCAGCTTTTGAGATATAAGCTTCTCACCGTTACTGCTATGTATTCTTAAATTGTGATTTGCAATGTTATATTGGCATTTATCTTCTATGGTTAATAAGTAGGTATTTATGAGAGTGTAATGTAAAATTTCATTATCACAGGTTCTAACCAGATCAACAGGTGATTTAGAGTAGATTATCCATCGGTTAGTCTGTAAAAATTCTACTTTAATTTCTTCGAATTCTATTGGAATTTGTTTGCAAGAGACGTTGTGAGAATATTTCATGAGGTCCAGGATACAAGTGTCTTCAACAGGTACCATGGTCTGCAGCTCATCACAGAGGTATATTTCTTCTTCTATATTCTTACATGGTGTCGACAGCGATTTCGCTTTCAACCCCTTCGCAATAAGGTAGGGATACTTGGGTAGTATTATTAAGGTAAGGTTTGTTTCAGGTTGGGTGATAGGTAAGGGTACAATTTTATAATAAAAATAAGTTTCTTTCTTAACTAAGGGTATTTCTAATATTAAAGTAATAACATTGTTCTTAAAATACGATTTCAATGTCATGGACTGTTCAATTCTTACAATATTTTCAGGAATTACTTTAAATATCAGCTTATCTGTTTTCTCTATGATTCTAAGTACATTAATGAATTGATTAGTATTAATTATAGATTGATGTAATACGCCCATTCTACTGAATGCTAAAATGTTTTCAATCTCGGTCAATTTTGTGTAAATTATTTGAAAATTATGTAAGAAGGAATTATAGATATGTGTTATTTGGTTAACATGTGAAATAATTGAAATGTCTTTAATATTTTTATTAATTTTATTAATTGCATCACTTAATTGTTCGAGATTGTTTGTAATATTTATAGTAGAGTTTGCAACAAGTCTTATCATTTCGGATATAACAGTAGTTTTCTTTTCCAGAGAATGTTCACGAGATTTTACATTTTTTATTAAGTTGTCATATTTAATAGCATCATCGTAATCCAAATTTCCTGTTATCATTTTAACTAGAGATCCCAAAGGATTAATGAGTCCTCTTTTCTGTCTATTAATTGGTACAATTTCTGAATATTTGTTTAATGTGATATTTAACATATAATTAACTTGAAGCTTAACATCATTGAAATATATTAACGAAGAGCTACTGGTATTTAACTGTAATTCTACTATTCTATTTAGTTCTATATACCTATGCATTTTAAATTCTAATTCTTCCTTAATAAGTTTAATATCTAATGTCTTAATTACTATCCACTTATCATACGTAATCATAGCGGTTCCTTCTCTAAGAGGGAGAACGCCTGGATTCTTCTCAACCTTTTGAAGTTGAAGGGCCCGGATCGTTACTGCTTGGGTCACTAGCAGGACGAACCTGTGGGGGACGTTTTATGTCTTTTATTGGAACATTTTTATCTTTTGTGCTAGTTTCTATCAATACTACATTTCTTTTTATTTTACCCTTAACTTTTGCTTTTTCATACCTAGGCTTATCCTTGCTTCTACGTCGGTTTACACCTTTAATAAAAACATTATCGCCTTCATTTAAATCAAAATTAGTTTCACCTACTCTACTTTGTTGAACTTTTTCTTTCCTAGTTCCTATTTTATCGGTTAAGTATTTGTATAAGTATTGAGTTCTTTTTGCATGATCCCTAACTAGTTGTTGAGTATATTCTCTATCAAAATTTAAATTGAATTGATTGTTATTTTCCGTGTGACCAAATACTACTTCAAACGGAGTGAGACCTGTTACT
Organism: Pieris melete; assembly: GCA_963693345.1. Taxonomy (NCBI): domain Eukaryota; kingdom Metazoa; phylum Arthropoda; class Insecta; order Lepidoptera; family Pieridae; genus Pieris; species Pieris melete. Next base: position 297,438 of record CAVNZK010000131.1, on the reverse strand, counting down.
GAATGGATTGTTTGATTGTAAGCCATTATAGCATAAGTCATCACTGATGTAGCATCTGTGAATTTATGTTCATATTTCGCAAGTCTATATATTTCTAAAATTGTGGAATGGAATCGTTCTATTAATCCCATTGAGTTTGGATTGTTAGGGGTGCCTATGTGAATGTCTATTTTATATAATGTCATTAAATCTTTCATGAGTTTATTATTGAATTCAGAACCAGGGTCTGAACTGATTTTAGTAGGTACGCCGTAGAATGAAAAATACTTTATAAGTGCCCTGACTACTTCAGGTGTTGTTCTGTCTGGAATTTCAAAAGCTTGTGCTAACTTACTAAATGCGTCTAATATGGTTAAGTAATATTTTCCTTCTATGGAGAATAAATCTATAAATAATTCTTGAAAAGGTCTTGATTGAGTTTGTGTAAGTTGTAATTGAGGTTTAAATGGTCTACGATCGTATTTCATACGTTTACAAGTATCGCATGAATTTATTAAACTGGTTACGGTTTCTTCTAAATTTGTCCAAAAATAAACTCGTTTTAAATGAGAAATTGTTTCTTTAATTCCTCGGTGACAGGTTTTGCCTACGTGATACTTCATTACTATTTCCTCTTGTTCTTTTTCGTCAGTGACATTAATTACTCTTTCAGTGCATTCATAAAGCTTTACGGTTTCTTTTCTAAATAATGAAATTAATACTTGTGTGAATAATTGTCGGTGTGCTTTATTTTCGTAATAGATAAAGTATTTAATTTTGGGTCTAATATATTCTTTAAGAAATTTTTTTATTAACTCGGAATTATCTAGGGGTAAGTGAACCTCTAAAATCTTTTGCTTGGGATGTGAACGAATCTTAACTGAAAGTTCATTTTTAAACCATGGGTATATTAATATTTGGTTTGGTTTTGTATCTATAGCTTCGTAAAGTATGGGAATGCCATCAGTATCCATATCTTCAGCAGAATGTGCTGTATCTGTACTAGAGTTTATTGTTAATGTACGCGATGATGACCTGGAATTAACTCGAGATGGAATAGACTTAGATACTTCAGAAAAAGACATAGAGTTACTGTTGTCATTTTCAGGTTCTTCACTTTGGTTGTTTTGTCCTAATCGTGTTATTGAATCGGTTAATTCTTGAATATAGTCATCAAGATTTCTATCAGAGTTATCTACATTAACTACCATTGATTGATTATCTTTATCGTTTTTACCTAAAGCATTTAATTTAATCCGCGAGAGAGCATCAGCATTGGTGTTTTGCTTTCCATTCTTATGAATGACTTTAAAGTTGTATTCAGCTAACCTGAGTTTATATCTAGTCAATTTACTATTTGGTTCTTTTAGAGAATCTAGCCAAGCTAATGGTCTATGGTCGGTATAAATTGTAAATTTTGTTCCATATAAGTACGGACGAAAGTGTTTAACTGCCCATACAATTGCTAATAACTCTTTTTCTATAGTACTGTAACGTTTTTCTGTGTCATTCAAAGTTCTACTAGCATATGCTATTGGTTTATCACTGCCTACTTGGCCCTGCGAGAGTACAGCTCCAAGTGCATAGTCAGATGCGTCAGTTGTCAAAATAAAAGGCTTTGTAAAGTCGGGATATTGAAGTAATGGTGCATTAACAAGAAGTTCTTTGCATTTTTCAAATGATTTTAAATAATTTTCATTAATTACAATTTTACTGTTCTTTTTTAGACATGCTGTCATGGGTTGTGTAATCTTTGAGAAGTCTTTTATAAATTTTCGATAATAACCAATAAGTCCGAGAAAGCTCTTAATTTCTGTCGTAGTTTTTGGTACTGGGTAATTAAGTATGGCGTCTATTTTGTCGGTATTAGGTTTTAGTCCGTCAGGTGTAATTGTATGTCCTAAGTAATTTGTTTCTTTGCAAAGGAATTCCGATTTATCGAGTTGGACTTTAAGGTTGGTCTTTCTAAGTCTATCGAATACTAGTTTTAGTTTTATTAGGTGTTCGTCGAGGCTAGATGAAAAGATAATTATATCATCTAAGTAAATTAAGCAATGTATGCCCTGCAGTCCTCTAAGAATATTGTCCATTGCTCGTTGGAATGTCGCTGGTGCGGTCTTTAACCCAAACGGCATTCGAAGGAACTCATAGTGTCCAAATTGAGTTGAAAAGGCAGTTTTAGGTTGGTCTTCTTTTTCTATTTCTAGTTGGTGATAACCACTAGCCAAATCAAGTACTGAGAAGTAACAGCTTTTACCTAGTTTGTCAAAGAGGTCAGTTATATTAGGTAATGGATATTTATCGTCTGTTGTAATGTCATTCAGTCTTCTATAGTCAACAACCATCCTAAACTTCTTTTCACCACTAGCGTCAATTTTTTTTGGTACGAGGTGTACAGGTGCACACCATGGAGAATTAGATTCTTGTATTACATTATCTTTTAAAAGTTTATCTATTTGATTCCTAATTTCAACAGCTTCGGCTGGAGATTGACGATAAGGCTTTACGTAAATTGGGTCTTCATTAGTTGTACGAATTTTATGCTTAACTTGATTAGAAAAACTTAATGGTATATGCTCGCTGTAAAAAATATCTCTATATTGAAAACACAAATTAAAAATTTTAGTTTTTTCTTCCTCATTCATGTGTTCAAAACGTAATTTTGACAAGTTTTGTTTCAGAATTTTATCAATGTTATAATCATGAATTGTTTGCGTATTATTTATATTAATTATTTCTTCATTGTAACTTGTAACCATTAGAGGTTTAGTGAATTTAATTTCATAGTTTTTATCAGATGAATTTTGTATTATAGTGGTAGCATAACCGTTTTCGCATTTTACAAGAGCAGATGGTGTTCTTATATCTTTACCAAAATTAATTGAATTTAATATTGCTTGTCCATTAGGAAGATTAACAGGAACCTTAACACGAGTTTCAGTTCGTGCATCAACATGAATTGCAAATGGTGGACTATAAATAATTGGTATTTCTGTGTCACGAGTTCTTAAAATTTGATTTTTCATGTCTATATTAGCGTCAAGTTGTTTTAATAAGTCTGATCCTATTAAACCGCCATAATCGCTATCCACATTATAGATATAAAATTTATGATAATCTGTACTACAAAAAGTTTTAAAGAGGGGTATATAAATTACTTCGTTATGGTGACTCTGTGCGTGTGTACTCACGACTTCGAATGGCTCATAATATTTAAATTCTGACAAATACTTATTTACTATTTTAGGACTTATAAAGGATCGTGAACTACCTGTGTCTATCATAAACTTACTATTTATTTCGGGAATTTCAATATGTGGCAACTTTAAAGCACCGTGATGATTTAAATGTATTACTTCGGTTTGTCGGTTATTGAGGCCTGTGTATGAAAATTTTCAGGTTCTGAGGTCTCAACCGTTTCTTCTGAATTTTGTTCTAATTCACAATAATTATCTGGTGTAAAATAATTCGGATCTATATTATAATATTCGTAGGGATAATTATCTTCGAATGTTTCATGATCGTAATTCATATCGTCGTTCATGTAATTTGTGTGAAATAAATTATTTGATGTTCTTGGTGTCATAAAATTTGGCTTAGTTTGAGGCGCCGTTCGCATCGATACATCGTTTTCATATCTATGTACCGGTTTTGGTTGATGATTTTGTGGGATACCAAATTTAAATTGTTGTTGATTTGTTGTTTGGGGGAATTGCCTATATCCAAATTGAGGTGGTCCACCACCAAACTTAAATTGTGAATTATTAGGATTATGTAACCCTTGCTTTTGGTTGGTACCGAATTTAAAATTAGGTTTAAATCCTTGAGGTTGTTGTTGTGGGTGTATTCCAAATTTGAAATTCATTGGAGGCTTATTTTGGTATTGGGGTAATTGATTAAACTTATTAAAATTATTTCGTGAAAAATTATTTTGTGATAAATTATTTTGTGGTAAATTATTTTGTGTTAAATTATTTTTTTCATTAATATTTTGAGTATATTTTTGTCTATTAACGCTCCGTGATTTATATTGGTTAAGGAAATTCACTTCTTCCATTACTACACTGAGCGCGTCTTCTAGAGTTGTAGATCTATGTAACCGGACAACTCGTATCATATCTTCGGGCAAATTAAAAAGGAAAACATTTAAACACGTATGGTTATATATATTCATTTTCGCGTTCTTAATATTTTCGTCCTCTATTAAATTAATTTTCGAAAATAATGTGCTACGGACGCTTTGGATTCGATTACAAAAACTTAAATATGACTCACCTTGATTAATTTTAATATTTTCTAATTCGATTGAAATACATTCTTCAGTTCTAGGATCTCCGAAATGTTGGATAAGAGTTGTTTTAAGCTCCTCCCAATTATTAATGTCTTGTCTCTCGCTAATCAAGTGACTTGCCTTACCTCTAAGGCGGCTAGTTATAACATGAAATATGTATATATCTTGTGCTATATTCGGACGTTCTGGCCTAAAGGCTCTAATGACATACTCACTTTTTTTTAAAAATAAATTTAATAGTTTTTGTTCCCCATCGAACTTAGGTATAATATTTAGAATATCAGTTGGAATAGTGCGTATTTCTTGCATTTTTAAGAAAAACAATTTATTACAATAAAAATTAAAAATAATATAAATTTATTTTCTTTACTTACTTAATAATTCAATATAATTTTCTTTTTATTTCAATTAAAATCTTTATCAACTTAAAATAACTTAAATCTATTTTACACAATACACAGTCAAACGGAAATAAAATGGGACAGGTTGGAATGCGAAGAGGTTTACTCACATAAGTCTGCAACCCATTTCTTCTATTTATAACTGCTGATTCTTCTTTCACTTTTTGCCTTTAACCGTCGAATTACGCGATCAATAATGACTTATTTGTTTGGTCGTAAAATATCCGTTTAATGCGTAAAAACACACGCGCAACCCTACACTCAGACTGATTTTAAGTCTTCACAGGCGCAGGATCACGACGGATATCCTACCGGCTGCGCCAGTCAAATCGCGACGGTATTTAAAGGTTTTTTTAAAAAAGGAAAACTTTATTAAGTAATTACACTTAGTATTCTTAACTAATAGTCGATGTTAGACTCTAATTCTAAGGTGGTCGATGCAAGACCCTAATCCTAAGGTGGTCGATGTGAGACCCTATTACTACGGTGGCCGATATTAGACTGACTCTAATATAATTATAATCTTACAGCTAAAAACCCTTACATGATAACTTTGATTCGTGGAACATAATAGAATAACAAAACTATGCATTCATTGTAGTGATTGCATTAACGCTTATGGTGCGTTCTGGATATATGTGTGACATTGTAACTACCTACAGCTAACATAAATTATATACAATAACAAACAGTTACATTAAAAATATAGCCAAATATGGAATACATAAAAATACATTTAACTACAAAATGGTTCAAGAATTTATAAAAGGAAACAAACAAATAAAAACTATTCAATACGTTTATCTAAGTGGTACCTAATTTGGTTGTGTTGTATGATGGTGTAAAAGTGAGGGTAAGTACGTGAAGGTGTGTATGTGGGGTATGCTTATGATGCAGGTGATTTTAGGCGCTATGGATATTCTTAATACTCCTTTTAATCATATTCCGCGACAGCTTAAACAGGTCAAGGCTTATATTGAAATACTTATAGAAAGATAAAACATAAACAATTATTCAACATTTATTCATTATAAAATATGTACAAAAATACAAAATCTTAAACTCTAGTTCTTAAATTGAGTTATTTCGTTGAAGAATTCACGGATTTCACATAAATCTAATATGGGCAGTGATAAATAACTAGATGGCCAAATTTTCCAATACGCATAAGCCTCAATATAAAAATCATGCGATTGGAAAACCGCTACCTTAAAAATAATTAACGGTATACTTAGTATCTATTATATAAAAAGTATCACAAAGAACTGTATTTCACGAAAGTACTGATTTTACTATTAACACTGATTGACTTTAATGCACATAGGGCATAGGTATTGTTGTGATATTCACTGGAATGTCCATTCCATTGTTGTCCATTCTATTGTTGTCCATTGTATTGTCCTCTGTAGTTAAGGGAAGCCTGTTCGTCGTTTAGTTTGGCAGCTGCTGGGTTGTTCTTAGCGTCCAAAGCGGCACGCTCCTGTAATAGCGAAATTTTATATAAACTGTGGTGTCTTATCGATTACTTTTAATACTATAAAATACCTATAAACATTTCAATGTACCAGATCAATACTACCTATCAGTATCAGTAGAACTATGGAAGATTAGGGTTAAGTTCTTTTGTATATGTCAGCTGCCATTTTCATTTTAATTTAAATTAACGACTATTTGATAGTCTGTAGTAATTTAGTAGTCTAGTATTTATGTTGAAGCAATTGTGTTAGTGTCAGCTGCCATTGTCATTATAATTTAATAACGTCAATGTCAAATTGGTTCAAAACCGTTAATACGAATGGTTTAGTTAATTCGTCAATGTTGTTTCATGTTTAAATATTGGTAAATATAATATATAACAGTTTTGAAATAATTTGACTGTGATATTATTAAATTATAATGAATATGGCAGTTGTAACCAGCGTCATTGCTCCGACATATCTTAAATTACTTACGATTTACCCCATATCGCAAATCTTGAAAGATTACGTGCGAAAACTACGAGCTGTTTTCCTTATATACTTTTTAAAATTCTTAAACCCATTCTCTTAGAACAATATAGACGCAGAGATTGTTTTTTAACCTTGAATGTTTAATTAAAATACTGCTTAAAATTTTCAATAGCGTAAAAGTTACCGCGTTAGCCTTGATCCCAGCGTAAATCAGGTCAAGTCCCTTTTGGATTTCAGCGGAGACTGGAGGAGGTGTTGGGATATGGTCACCCTTGACCCTGAATCCGAACTCATCAGCTGTGTATTCTACGGTGATGATTTGACCATCTGGTGCGGTGTAGGAGTAGGAACCTTGCTGGACAAGAGCTGGTATGTCTTCATTGTCAGTGCTTACACTCCTCAGGAATCCTGTTTCTTGAGCGTGGATATTGTTTCCAGTTTCGTATCTGTAATCAAATACATACATTACATAATTAATATGTTAGAAGCGTATATAGCGTATCAATTACGGTTCAAAATATAGGATGAAGGTGCCGTCTGGTAAACGAGGAATGGAACATAAAACTATGTTGGATAGTCTGATAGGAAGCGTTGGAAGTAGTTAAAGTTGGCCTAAGCTTGTAAAAGTATGCGACATATACTTATATATTTTTGTAAATACCTGTTGCTAAAGTGATTGTTGTGTTAAAGGTTTGATATATTTGTACAATCACTGCTTGGTTCTACAATATTAATGGAATAATACTTAAAGGTCACTATAAAAACTAAAAATAAGTTGTCAATAAAAACAATTTGTGATAACTATTTTGCTCAAAGCGAAATTAGCTAGAAAATGCAACTAAGGTACCCAAACATAATAAAAGCTTCGCAATCGGACAGATATTTTAATTCTAAAAACAGATGATATATCAATATAGACATTAAGAAGGTAGAAGGTAGAAGTTGTATTGGAAAGAACCAGGCAAAATTAACGAAAGTACAAGTCTCGTGTAACCAGTTTTAGTTGAATGAAATTCCTAATTGAGAATCTTGGACCAAATAATTTCTGAACCAAAACTTTTTGTTGTTACCAAAATGTTTTTTCTTTATTTTACTTTACTTTTACACCATCACACAACACAGCCAAATTAGGTACCACTGAGTTAAATGTAATGAATAATTTTTATTTGTTTGTTTCCTTATGTAAATTTTTGAACCTTTTTGTTTTTAAATATGTATTCCATCTCAATATCAATAAAAATAGTTAAAAACATTGGTTATATTTTCAGTGTAACTATTTTTATTATATATAATTTATGTTAGCTGTAGGATTACGAAATAAATTATTTAATCAAAATCCCGAAGTCACTTACGATGTTTTGTAACTTCCATCGTTAGATTGTTCCTTGTCGAAGTGAATGATTGGGATGTATGTTGTGGTGTCAAGTTCAACACGGGGCCGGAAATCTTCGACTGGTTTCCTGAATTCCTGTGCCTGTTGGGGCCTGTAGTCACCTTGTTGGTAGTTGTTGTAGTTTTGTTCGGCGGTCTGTTGGTCCTCTTGGCCTTCTGGTTTAAGAGATAGCCTTCTTTGAGGTACAGCCACTGAGAGGGCCAGCACTGCTGATAATACAATCTGAAAACACAATTTCAGCTGTTAATAAAAAGTTCGTTTAATATATTTTATATACTATAAACATAACATAAAAAACCAAAGAGGTGTGTTAGCCAAGAGGCTAAAACGTGATATGTATATATATACTTGATATGTGATCAGTTGAAACTTGCAAACATCGGCAAACATCGTGAGGCATGTCTGAAGCCCAAAAACGTGCCATACACAGATCACCTATTTGCTTATAGAAAAAAGTATATAAGAGCACAGCCTAGTTCAAACCTACAACCTCTGGGATGACATGTTATAAACGAAAAACTATAAAAAACAGATGCAATCTAAGCCCAAGAAAGGCCATGATTTTATTATTATTATAACAAGAAAACAAATGTAAAGTAAGACGTCTAAATTCATGTTGAGATTGAGGGCCTGGGACTAGTGCTAGACAGGCTACCTCCAATTAATTTACGATATTTGTTTTAAAATAAGTGTTGTTTGATGATTTGCTATTTTAAAAGAGTACCGAGAGTTTTTTACGCCGGCTTTTTCTCTCGGCCTACACCCTCTGTCTTCTTTGCCGATGGATGCCTACAAATTGAAATTTAATGACGTGGAATAAGTGATACATGTATCTTATGTTCCATAATAAACATATTTTTATTTTATTTTATTGATATTTCGCGCTCAATTTAATAAAGGATTATTACAATTATTATTATTATTATGTAAATTGTTATAAGGGGATGCTAAGGCAATAATGTAAATTAGGTAACGTTTGGTAACTTCGTCGTAAGTGTTACGGCTCTCTTCAGTTCCGGCAATGTTAAGTAATGAAATCACTTGTAAAACAGTATATTTCTCTAAATAATCCCTCTGGTTTTTTAACAATTTAGAGCTTTAATAAATAATAGTTTAAAAAAACTAAAAAAACTGGTAATGAACAAAAAATACTGGTATAATTGTGAAAAAGCGTGGGTTGCTTTATAGACGAAAAATATGGCACAGAGCTCCCCACGCTTTTTCACAATAATACCAGTATTTTTAAATTAGGAATTATTTTTCACTTTTTAGTTTGATGTGCTTTAAAAGCGTGTTTTTTAGTTTTTTTTAACTATTATTTATTTTTTAGTTAATTTTTTTTCGGATTATTGCATTGTCATCGATCTTTGACAGGTGCGCAAAATTTGAATAAAATCTGTCCGTTTAAAGTGGGTCAAAATCGAGTCCGAAGGAGTCGGTTACATACATACATACAGGTGAAGCTAATATAAAGCGTTTACTTTGTTTAAGTTTATATATACTTATATAAAAACCTCGTATCACTGTTTATGGTTGCATTCCGAAACAGCTATGTTTTCATACATATTTTTTTATTTTAACTACCGCAAGGTAAGGTAATTAGCGTGCCTGTATACAGATTATTAATTTAAACAAACCTTTTTCTCTTGAGGAAGTTTAACTCCCATTACTAGCGCGTTTACACGCAATCCCTAGTATTATAGCAATTGTAAATTAAATTCTCAGTATAAAGTAATACAAAATGATGTCACACGAAGAGCTTAATCATATACGAGATGTCGCAAGATGAGGTGGAGCGGATACAATACTATATTATTACGACATTCGCTTGGGCGAAAGCGAGCCCAGTAAAACACGTATTGGCTGTCCATAACCCAACATTGTTTTCATTGAGTGCTTTACGCTTCGTTACCATTGAATCTCACATCTAACAATGTATTACACAATGCTAGTCGAGTTCAGACGCAATGATCGTGAACCGGTATGATCTAACTTGCGCATAACGAATAGGTTACGCCTGAAAAGATCCAATTACGTTTAGGTAAATTAAACATCTGTTTACTCTTCGTGTGGTAACGCACGAATCACGATATGTTCGAAATTTGAATATTATCTATAAATATCATAGACAGTAAAAATGAAACTCCAAATATGTTCAAAAAGTTTAAAAATAGCGATTGTCTGGTAACACACGAGTCACGATATGTTAGTTCGAAATTTGAATATTATCTATAAATATCAAGTAGAAATGAAACCCCAAACATTTTCGAAAAAATTAAAAATAACGTTTATTTGGTAAATCATGTATCACGGTATAGGGTATTTAAGTTCGAAATTTGAATATAGGCAGTAAAAATTAAACTACAAACATTTCGAAAAGTTTAACAATAACGATGATTTGGTAAATCACGAATCGCGAATAGGGTTTAAGTTCGAAATTTGAATATTATCTATAAATATCAAGTAGAAATGAAACTACAAACATGTTCGAAAAATTCAAAAATTACGATTCCATTTTCCAATGTCAATATTGTACATCTATAATTATCAAATGTCAACTTAATAAACGAGGTGTAGAAATTTTAATTGATGTTACACAAATCGATAAAGCGTGAATTATTTCCAAAAGGTTCAGGTTTTGTATGTCAAGGTCGAGATTATCACATTGGCAGATGGCATTTTTATCTGTTACTATCAACTGTTAGGTCAATCTTTAGTGTTTGACCTAGATAATGTTATGCAAGTCCACACGCTGTTTGTACGAACAAATGAGGTAATTCACCTAATGATTATTAAATACAGTAAAAAATAATTATGAAACATTGCTTCCTTATTTAAACGCAATCATGCAAGATTGTAGATTACACGTACATTCGAATTTCAAACTTTGTCCTTTCCGAAGAATTTTGATTAAGAAATAGAACTAATGTTAAATATCACTACACCCAACATTAAGTCAAAGTTCAACAACCGACTCGTCTACTAACCTTATTTCGATATTACAGCCTCTTGCGGAAACCTTAGTAATAGATTCAAATCAAACTGACCCAATTACATACGCTTTATTACGTTTAATTAGCTTTTTAGTGACAGCTAGATTTGAACATAACTTTTGTTGAGTAAAATTTGAACATATATTTATGAAGAAAATTTAGGTTTTTAGGCGCTAATTAAGTAATTAATAAAAAAAAAATGGTTTCCTTACATAGAAGTCGGCTTACTTATTTAATTTAAGTATAATTTTGGGACTTACCAGTAATTTCATGATGCTTGTGAATGGGACGTGCAACGGTGAAGCACAGTGGTTCTCGGAACTATTCAAAATGGTAGCTCTCCGCTCACTTATATACGACACCCCTGCCACTCGCTCTGCCCTGAGCCATCACTTTCATACCCGATTTGTCTCTGCAATATTGGATTATCAGTTATCAATATTTTCATACTCTATTGTCTGTAGTCAAGGGATAAGATCTGTGGGAATTCTATATTTGAAATTTCTTATTTTCAAAAGTTCACACGTGGATTGAAGGAAATTGTAACACGTGCTTAACAGGTGCTAGAATAATTTAAATTTAGATTTGTTGATTGATTTCGAATAAGCTATATATGAGGAAATATCTATGGAAACTGACAGTGTAATTAATTTAGTACCGGTTACATGGAAAATAATTTTTAAATTTGTTTACAGAGCAAAGTAAATGATAATTAAAATAGGTTTCATCCATTTAAGTCTAGTTACATAATTGAAATACATGAAATTACTCAAGTTAAGCATTTAAATCCAATAAAATTGCCTATTTTTACGCGTAGTATAAGGAAAGGTATTCGTAGGAATCGTTTATTACATAACCCGTTGTTCGTGTCACAATGAAACAAGTTCAAAGGTTGGTCACTCCAGGTTTTAATTAATATTTTTATAGGGACAATTTTCGATAGCTTTTATTTAGGAAAAAAAATATAAACAAACTCGTTATATTTGTTTAACGTAATAACGTAATGTATAAATAATTGTCGGCGTCTTGTCTGCGTATTGTAATTGTACATTATTATTATAACTATCAATTAAAAAATTATTACAACCTATGGTTTATACTAGTAACATCTTAATAATTGTATTGGTAGGTAATATAAGGTCAATCTACTTCTGGAATTAAAAACTGTTAATGAAACATAACAATTTTTTTAAATTTATATTATTGGTAACACATTATAAATAAACTAAGAGTACAAAAATACCGAAAAACCCTAAGGTATTTAATCTTTGCACAGGGCTACACCACAGTACAAATTCCTTTAAATTCCTTACAAACTAAAGGAGATTATTTATTAAGGTTAGGAGACAATACATTCAATGAATTTAGTTGTTATTGAGGGGGCTAACTAATAAATTCCTTGGGTGGGTTAACAGACGGAAAATAACTGAATATAGAGAGAGATATGTAACAAAAGTTGACAAACTAGTACATGTGGGTAACGTCTTAAAAGCTTTGAGATAAGCAAGAATCTACCAATTTCAATATACCAATTGATTGCAATCTTTATTTGGCAACAGCCTTTCTGCCTACTAGATGCATCTTCCGTTACTTTTCGTTACATAACTCCCCGCCCATAACTCACCCATTGCGCATATTTGCTCTACTACGTTGTAATTTCATATTCCTTATAATTCCAGATTTACTATATAGTTAATGTTTTAACTCTATTGTGAATATAACCTTATCTCTGTGTCATATATAACATACTAGCGGTCCCCACAGACGTTATCCTGCATGATATTTCAAGCTATAAGGATATTTTTTTTTTTTTATAGAATAGGGGGCAAACGGGCAGGAGGCTCACCTGATGTTAAGTGATACCGCCGCCCATGGACACTCTCAATGCCAGAAGGCTCGCGAGTGCGTTGCCGGCCTTTCAAGAAGTGATATTAAACAAAGTATGAAAGTACCGACTGCAGCGCCTTCTGCCGGGTTGATTTGTGAATCTAAACCATCCAGGGCTCCACCCAAACGCATACAAAAAAATAATTCAAATCGATTCAGCCGTTTAAGAGGAGTTTTGTAACATACACACCTACAGTAGAATTATATATATTATATGTTAGCTCATATTATATCCTATCTTTTAAGTTATATCAAACTGCATACGGTGTGCTAATTTGATTGAAATCGGTTAAGTAGTTTAGGAGTTCATAGCGGACAAACAACGTGACGCGTAATTTATTTATATTAAGATATGACATGGCATTGTTTAAGAGAATAAAATAAGTATATTCAAGTAAGATGCAGGTAAACGCCTGTGTAAACATATAGGGAACGAATAAAGATAATGTTTAATAAAAATTAAGATAAAGTTTTTAGTTACGATTTTAAAATATTCCATAATAGTTATTGAAGCCTTCTAGGCTTTGTTACATTTTAGTTGAAAGTTTTAAGTATAGAACGTCTAATACTTTTGTCCATTGATTAAAATGTAATTAGTCAAACTAAGAGCGTGTTTGTTGCTGCTATTCATGAACTAATAATCCAATTTGAATATTTTTTTAATTTTTGTAAAAATTTGCTTCGACGACATTTTCCCTTGTTCTTCAGTCGCTCTTCATTTCTGAACATCGTGTTTGGCTAGGCCACAACTTCCTTCACTCTCCTCTTGGTGTCGGCAAGCTTCTGCGCCTGGGTGATGATAAGATCTATACAGGCCTTTACTTGATCGATCCGGTAGGTGGGTAGGGGATGGGCCTCTGCCACGTATTGTCCAGGTTTCAGCGCTATACCATTTCTTCTTTGTTTATAAGGAAATGGTCATTCCTTAAATTTTGCCATTGTTAATGCTATGTTTTAAAGATGAAAACTTGATTTTAAAAGAATTTAGTACTTTATGAAAGTGCCACGTTGCGAAAAAATTTACTCAATATTTTTTCACCTATGTGCATAGTGTATTCTGAGATTCTGGGTTCGATTCCTTGTTAAAAAATGTATGTCATGGAATGTACGTAAACAAGAATTATAAACAAAACAAATTCTGTAAAACAAAAGATGCTCGATAATGGAATGTATAGTGCTTTTCATGAAAGAAGTCCCGCGGTGATTTTTGGAACTAAATTTGACAGGTCGGCAATGTTGTCATTCGTCGATGTTATCAAGTTCGTTTGTTGTGGTAGATTTTTGTGAATTTTTAACTAGCTTAGTGCATTTTAAAGATTGATTACGATGCCAAAAGTTGTAAAAAGTTCGGCTCGAGAAATGATATTAAAGGTGAAAGAGTTCTGTGAAGCGGAACATAAGAATCAAGGTGTTTTAATACCACTAAACAATGTTCGGAAGAGAGTTGCCGCCATAACAGGTAATTTTTAGAGTTGCGATTTAATATTTTTTTGCTGTATTGGTGGGACTTTTATGATATAAATTCGTTTTTGTGACAAAATTGAATAAATAAATAACGTGATGAAACTAAGTAACTGAAATTAAAACATATATTACATATTACATAAGCATTATAATCTTAAAGTTACTATTATTTTTAATTGTTCATAATTTAATTGCAGGTGTGTCAGAGAAAACTGTAACAAGAATTACAAACGAAGGTATAAGGGGCGTGTACTTCGAAAAAAATTGTAACCCAACTATTATGCAATAAAACTCTGAATAAAAAGTTGTATTGCGTTTCTTTACCCTCATCTTTTCCCTTATTTTCTCATCTTTTCCCTATAAGTAGGTAGAAAACCGCTAATATATGTAAATAAAAATATACTTTTTACATAACAGAAATATTGTTTCGTCGAAGTATGCAGAAAATAATATTATTTGATAAATTACATCTGCTAAATGTAAATAAAATAGGTAATTTTTTTACTCATAAATGGCAACATTACGTCATGCGATTGCAGCGCCGCATCTGGGTGACTTCTTTCATGAAAAGGACTATAGACAGGTCAAGTGATTGTGACTTACTGCATATCTTCGATGTCAATAGCTTACTGAATCCATTCCATTGTTTAATCTTTAGTACAGAGAATTGTTTCCGTTTAGAACACTGAGTAAGTGTAAAGGTAATTTACAGGTAACTGCTATACTCAATAAAATGTTAGCAGTCTTAAAATCACTGAGAACAAATATAATGCTGATATAAATTTAAGAGCTTTCTGAATTTGTTTTTATCATATACTAAGTGATGAAAGCTCAATATTTAAAGTTATATTTGTATTTAAGTTAGTAGACAATGCTTATATTTTAAATTAATTATAATACACAAACAAAGAATGCCACATGCAGAGATAAATACTTCTATGCGAATCCCATTTCTAGAATACATGTACAAGTTCGCTTACCCGAATTGCCCTAATTGCCACAGTTAAATTAAATTAATATTACTTTTAATAGTTGCTTAGCTAATTTGGCTATATTGCCAGGAGAGGACTGAATAGTCTCGACAAACAGGTGGGGAGGACTGATGACAGAAGGTCGATCGCCTACCCAATTCTGACCAAATTAAGACAATTATGGGTCTCAACGTCCCTAACACCCTGACAAGCTGATTATAGAGCGGTGTAGAGACAGCAAGTCGCCGTATCGGTTAGGGCATTTCAAGACAGAAACACAAAAAAAATACTTTTAAATAATGCATATTGTATTGAATACATTTTACAAAATTACTTTTAAATAATGCATATTGTATTGAATACATTTTAATATTCGTAAATAATAATTGTCGCAAAGGTTCGTACTATGCTCACGACAGCTTCCAATTCCATAATGCGGTTATAATATCTGAATAAAGTACCTATTATTATTTTAAAAGGTTTTGTAACATGGATTGATTTACATAAAATTTTTATCTAAAATTTATTTAAATGATGTCTGATATAAAAATACTTAAACCTAAACAGTGAGGACGAACGCGGAATATTTGAGGAGGCACCGTACAAGGTTAACACAATCTTTGCATTAGGTCACGGAGGCATTTTCTTCCAAAAATATTTATGCGAATCACATATTTGTGGCGTGTTTTTTTTGTTCTTTGTTCGTTGTTCGTTCACACAATCTTATATCTCTATAAGAAGAAGACGTATTTAATTAGCCTACTGCTAAATCAATAATCGTTTCGCTGATAATCTAATCAGCGATTCAGCTCGTGTTGAACTTACCTAATATATGATATACAAGTTTGAATTAGTTAGCTGGAAAATGAATACTAGTGTAAATTCGTGATTTTATTTAAAATCGCTTTTCGATACAATTTTTTTATTTATTTGTATTAAAATATTTAGTATTAACGAAAAATGTTTGATTGTGATTACAAATTTTAATTAATCAATAATATTTTAGATTATTAAACTTTTGAATACAATATTAATTAAACTTCGTACCTGTATACCGTACCTTTACATGAATTTTCAAAATAAAATTTTGGTTAATAGAAGTACACATTTAAATAAAACTTCGTTAGAATTCTCTTCTTTTGATCAACTTTTAAGAACTCAAAACGTCGAGTAATTAAAATATATTATAATAAATTCATGTTGAAATCCATTAAATAAGTTTTATATAAGCCTATAAACTTATAATAATCTATTAATTATTTCAACATAATCATCAAGTTTAAATAATGATATTAAAAAAAAATATGAGATCCGGTTGATCCTTTGTGGTAATTATACCCAGAATTGGTATGAGTACTAGTGCGACACGTCATTTGTTTCACAATAAAGTGAGAGGAGGCGCAACGATGCTCCAAGAAAATGCGTTGGTGATACCGATTTGATCTTGACATTTGATTTCTACTTCAATCTATCATGCCTTTGGAATGCACTTACGAGTGTGGTAAAAATCTAACACCTGTCTATGTGATTGTGATGTACGCTCTCTTGCGGGCTGAGTGGTAGGGTGTACATTGTACATCCTTACTATTTATAAAGAAACTTGTATGTTGTAACGGATAAACTCGAAACGATAGGACTGATTGAAAAAATCTTTCATCGTCAGACTGATTTTTAAGGAGATGAGAAAGCGCTTACGTCATCCTGCACCACGTATGTTGCACTTGACGCGGGACTATGGGGCTGGGTTTACACTAAAAGTTCTCTGCTATTCAAAGGGTACCTTCACGCGTCTTTAAGATTTAAAACCCAAGATCTACCACGTTATCCTTTAGTAATATGATTAGCCATAATTATATAGTTCAAGTTAGTAATGAATTAGTGGTACACAGTTCATAACTTGTTTAATATGTATTTTATACCTGGCATACTACCCATCGCAAATTCCAAAGAATTATTAATGAACGTGTATTTTTCAAGTTACCCAACTTTTAAAGTTAAAAGTTACTTTCCACTTTGTGGATTATAAAATAAAAAACGATAAAGAATACAAAGTTGTAATCAAAATAGAGATTTAATATAAATAAACTAAATATCTAGTCAATCTCAAAATCGAGATCGTATCACTTTTTTTAGAAATTGTTTATTTGTTGCTCATTTACAATTTACCCGTACCATAATTCCTTTATTCAAATGACCCAGGAATTGAATTGTTGTCCAATATCATACAAATAATTATATGTAATAGTGATAGTGAAGATTAGAGTAGACTACGCAGATACTGTTGTAGAACTTGCCTCTGCTGTCGCTGGTTGGCTGGAGACAGTTGTTGAAGGCTGTGCTTCAGATGAAACACCTTGACTAACTTCATCAGCTGCTGGTTCTGCTGCAAGGGTTGAGACTTGTTCGGTAGCAGAGGTGGTGCTTGAAACGTCACCACTTCCTTCAGCGGGGACTTTTTCAGGTACTGCGGTGGATACTACTTCAGGTACTGCGGTGGATACTACTTCAGGTACGGCAGTGGAGATCTCTGGGGTTGTGGCTGCCTCAGTGGATACAGGTGATTCTACGTTTACTGTTGTGCTGGAGTCACTAACACTTTCACGGGTTGAAACTGATTCAGTAGAAGTTGGTTCAGCGTTAGCTGGTACAATTTCTGATGCCTCAGAAGCAGCCACTGTGGCAGCAACTGGTGCCTCTTCTACTCGTGATTCTACAGTGTCTGATGACTTGGCGTCACTATCAGCTGTGATAGAAGGTTCAGCAGTTTGTATACTTTCAGCTGGTTTTGATTGAACTGGGCTTGCAGGTGGAGGTACTACCGCTTGAACTTGATTTGGTGACGAGGCAGAAACAGTACTATCAATCTTAAGTGCCCTTCCAGATTTTTCAGCAGAACTGCTCTGAGTGTTCCCTGGGACTCGTGGTAAGTGGTCGCCTATTGGTTGGAAACCATTTTCATCTGCTATGTACCTTTAAAAAATCGATTTATTAAACATATAAAAATTATAATATTACTAGCAGACTCGGCCAAGCGTTGCTGTGGCTAAGGTTTTATAAGTTCCTATATTACATAGTGGTAAACTATCAACGGAAACGCTAGGAGAATACCAGTCATGGAGACCACCATGCTTTTAAGCTGCTATGCCATTAAATTGTAGCTTAAGTGAAACGTTCGTACTTTCAACACAGCGCCATCTGTTAGAATTGTGACTATCAAATAATAAACAAATAATTTGCAATAAAATAATATTGCGGGTATAAATTAAGATATAAGCTATCGTATCTTTTAAGTTTGATTAAACTGCACACGGTGTACAAATTTGATTGATGGGTTAAGTAGTTTAGGAGTCCATAGCGGACAAACAAATTGACGCGTGATTTATATATATTAAGATATAAGTGTTGAGAAATGAATTAAATTATGTATGGAGCTAAAGAGGTATGTTAAGATCGCAGGTACTGAAGGTCAGTAGTATTTGCCTATCCCTTTGGAAAACAAATGTTAATATAATAAATATATTTTTATTTATTTATTTATTATCACTTCGTTGCATATACATTAATATAGTACAATTGACATAATTAAATAAAAAGGAGAGCAACTGGCGGTAAAAGTAAAGTAAATTAATTATTAAAATAATTAAATGTTATTATATATGTTTATAAAAAAATAGTCTTAAGTAAAAACAGATCAAATATCTAGGAAAAATTTTCTTAGAGATGTTATAAAGTTCTGACACAAAATAGTCCTAGCCGTATCTATTACTTTATTGTTTGCTTACTACAGGCATTTATATTTTGACTCGCAATAACGGGGCAAAAATATGTTATTTATATGTATAATAAAAAAAAAATAAAAAAAATTGAATTAAATTGTTTTATAAATGTACTTAATTTGTACAACATAAGGCGTACCATTAAAGGGAATGTTCCAAATACAGGGACCAAACTTTTTAAATTAGTTTTAATTTTCTATTTTTCAAATTTTTATTACAATTTTTGACCTAAATGAAATACTGTAAATTGGTGTATGATTTTACCAACAATATTTCTTGTATATTACTTACCTTACAGTATACACGATTCCATCGGGGCCTGTATAGGAGTAAGAGCCCTGTTGAACGTGAATTTCATCACTTTCGCTGTCGTCCTCTCCGCCTTCATTGCTATTCGCAGACCGAGCTTTTGGTATGACTTTTTCATAGGCTATTTCATCGCGTTTGATTCCGTTTCCAGTTTCGTAGCTGTAATAATAGAAATATTAAAGAATACTTTTTACTTCAAGCTTAAACGGTACATGGGTACACTTCAAATGCTTACTATTTCCTTACTATTTTGTTCATAATATAAATTGGTTACTGAAACATGATTGAGAATAAGGTTTAGAAAACCTTTATGTTATAATATATAAAGCTCGATGCTAGAAAAAAAGCATTGTTTTTTTATAACATTATTTATGAATAATAAAATACTATTAAATTTAAGAGCGACGATGTTAAAACATTTATGTATTATTCCAATTTTTTTTAATTAAAAAATTTGACTCTAATGTTAACTTAATTCAGTACCTGAAGTGATATGTCCCGTTGGATTCTAATTCTTCTGACTGCGACACGATTGGAATGACCGTTGGCTGCTGACTCTCCAGCGGCACCACATCCACTGGTGGCGCTGCGAAGACACCAGCAATCAAAGTAAATAGGACAATTTGACAAAACATCTTGTGTAACTTCCCAAAAAGCTAATGATACTCCAGAGTCTATGACGACTTATATGTATATTCGTCTATTTACACTAACCTCCCCCCCCTCCCCCCGCCGGGGAAGCCTTAGCGTACGCTAAATACTTCAGCCTTAACGGTCGGCTGATGTTCATCGGAAAATTGCACAATCGAGGTGTCAATATATGACATGAAGGGTGAGCCTGAGATTTAACCGCTAGCCATTGACGTGTATTTAGTTTAGGTAATTTTGCACTTAAGCTTTTGTTTATCTTTTAGTAATAGTAAGCTTTGGAGATTGTTGATATTTTATGTTTACTTGTTTGGGAGAAATTACGAATTATGGAATGGGTTCGGGATTTTATTTGATTGTTAAATTGCTAATTTAAAGAAAACACTCTTTTACCGGATTGAAGTTATGTATTATTAAAATTTACAATTATTTTACATAATTTTAAATTTGTAAAAATGCTTATGCTAATTTAACATTTTGAGTACTGTAGTACGTGAATTTAAAATTATCACCTTTATATAATAACGATAAAACAAAATTATTAAATACAATTGTCATGCATTGTAATATCAACAGCTTGCAGCCAAGTATAATAAGAAATATACTTATCCAACATTTTATGCAAATGAAGTGCGAAACTGAATCAAAGAGATATAATATCTAGTTTTTAATGTTTAAGTAACCAATATCGCAGGTATTATAGAAACATAATATTGCATACATACAAAAATCATGGGTTTCCAAAAGCTATAGTTATGAATTTGTATATAATAGGCTTTATTATTTATATTGCATGTAAATTTGACAATAACTCAAAAACATCATTATTTAGTAACATGTGAAGATCACATTTATATATCATTTATTTTTATTTAATCTTCTAATATGTTACTGTCCATAAAAACACCACCACCACATTTTTAATTTACCTAAACTCAGTGCCTTTTCTAAAGTAGGAGATGAGCCTACTGTGCCTGATAAACGGCGTCGACTTTTGTTACATTCTATACTTTTTACAAAAATACCGGGGAGGTCAAACTAGAACTGTGTATAATTCTCATCGCAGAATTTAGAAACATTTCTTTATCAATGCGTAATCAAATATCGAAAATGCTTTTCTAATATAAATGTTTAGTAGCCATTAACTTTGCCACGTTTCCGCATTAACCTATGCTCCGACATTAACTTTTCGTAAGAATTGTTTTTTTATTGATTATATGTTTTTTAATCTTGTTTGACAAGTGGGTTGTCTAACTATAATAGCGACGATTCATCCTCGAGTATTTGATGTGTTATGACGCATTTGAATTTAATAAAATATGTATTTTCGATTAATTGCATTGCTTGTGTCGTTTGTTTGTCTATGTGATGGAAGTGATGAATATAATGTACCAGTGGATGAGATAGTACATCCAGCTTTCTTCGAATTGCCCGAAACACATGTACAAAAGCGAGAAAGTCTAGTCGAAACACGTCGAACAGATAACAAAAACGAAATTCCCGTGACTGTAGTTTATGAAGTAACAGCAAAACCTGAAAAACCCAGAAGGCGGAAGCTAATAAGGCAAGGCAGAAATAATGTAACGCAAACAACACAAAGTACTATCAAATCCACGACTCCATTACCGAAAATAACAACTGTGAGTACTGATAAAGGCGTAACATTGTTTCCTAAACGTCCCGAAGAAGACAGCAAAAGGGTAGAATTCCAAAGACGGTCGCGCATGCGCCCTCCAGTTGTGAAAATTTTAGACGCGACGAACTTTGTTTACGCACACAGTGGCAACTTTCATTACAGGTACACATTTACAAAGTATGCAATATAGTTTAAAAGTTAAAGGGACAAATTTTCGTTCAACCAATGATAATTGAATACATATTTTTTTAAACATAGTATTGTTTAAATCAGTGTTGGTCTTGTGGCTTTAGCGTGAGACTCTCATCCCTGAGGTCGTAGCTTCGATACCCAGCTGTACACCAATAGACTCGTATAGTACACATTCGCTCGAACGGTGAAGGAAAACATCGCGAGGAAACCGGCTTTAGACCCAAAAAGTCGACAGTGTGCGTCTGGTACAGGAGGTTGATTAGATTGTCAAATTATCGTAAAACAGATACAGAAATCTGAGGCCCAGACCTAAAAAGATTGTAAGGCACTGATGTTTTTGGTATTGTTGATATAAAATCTTATGCAATACTTTTTTATCAATACAATATTTCACCATTTTAGTATTAATGTACAATAAACGCAAGGAATATCTGTTTGTGTCCTGCTGCAAATAGAACCCGGGACCTGCGTGCGTTCATTACCTCTTAAGCCACAAAAACTAACATTTATTAGAACAAAGGTCATTCGGATTTATATTTTTCTGTATTAATTATTTACAGCTACGATACAGCGGATGGAACAAAGATTTCCAGCGAGGGAAAACTCTTAAGGAATAATAAGAATGAGGGAACGGGGGAAGCTGTCATAGGAAGCGTATCATACACAGTGAGATAAATTTTCATACTTTTTAAACGTTTTTAGATGTTACTAGCTGCGCCTGCGAACTACGTTTCTCCTTAATGTGATTTTACTTAGCCTACCTTTTTAGTACACACCAACATGAAACATTTTGCTATGATACCCCAGAGACTGTTCGGTTTTTCGGAATGAAATATTTTAGGTTTTTCTGTGATTTTTCTTAATAAACCTCAGAGTCCAAGTTATACGTTCTTAACTAACAAATAAAAAATAGGGGTTGATCGTAGAGGGTAGATGAAAACTAAGGGTTGTATGTTTTTTTGTATGCGTTTTCTTAAAAAAATAAAAACAATAAAATTGTCTTAAAAATTTAATAATTTTTTTTGGGATAGACACTCCTTATCATTAACGGGTTCGAAAGATAGATAGTAGCCAATTCTTAACCTTACTGAATATGCATATCATAATTATCATAAGAATCGGTTGAGCCGTTTAGGAGGAGTATGGAAACGAAAGTTGTGACTCGAGATTTTGATATAATGGTTCCTTTATAACGTCAAAATATATTATATAGATTATGTTAAGTATTGACGTGGCATTAAAAATACTTCTATATATGTATATTCATATATTTTGCCAGTATTTTGTTACTTAAACAAATATCAGTTTTCATGTACGATATTAATCATTGCACATACGAATTCGTAAAGGAAACGATGTACTCGAAAAATATAAATATTATACTTATGCAAACTTTGAAATCGTGTGTAAATACCGCTCTGTTTACAACCACACACGAATTTCTGATTGATAAACAAACCTTTAGGTTAACGAAGTGCATTTTTTAATATATTGTACAGCCTAAATTAGCAATTAGCGCACCGTTGATATATCAACGAATCAATAAGTCGTTTGCGTAAGCTAAAATGTGTGGTCATAATTCCTCGAACAGTTTGCTTGGGCTAATTGTTTTAGGTTTATTTAATTAGACATAGACATAACATTTATTACAAACGAAAACACACACACACATAAACACACAAAATAACAATACTTAAAGAAAAATTAAAAATTAAAATTAAAAAATTCCCTTTTGCCATTCGGTTCGCTTCCAGTGTGCAATGTGTGTGTACCGTGGTTGTAATTGGCCCTGATTTCATCTTAAAAATAATACAACTATATTTTCACAGCTCATAATTAAAGCAGGACACATAAGGGTGTCCCATAAATCGGACGATAGGGAAGCAACCTGCCCCAAATTAATAAAATCATTTTGTGTCACGTACTTTTATAATTATTAAGTTAGTCCGTGTGGACAAAACTTGTGTGTCTGTATGTTTAGTACGAATACAAAAGTAGTATAAAACTTAATATACAACATTTTTCAACCAAAAAAGGGTTTGGCAATCATTTATGGTAAGCTGAATATTATTAATTTTTCTCACAAAATACTTAGGTTTAGTAAGGAGATTGATATTTAATTTAATATACCCTGTAATAAACCTAGGTCGATTGATACAGGATTAAGGGAAATTTAATTTCTTAACAATAAAAAAAAAGGTCGATTGATACAGCTTTAGTTGCGTTAGATAGTTTGGTCTGAATGGAGTTACAGATTCGCAGGGCAGGGTATTTGTTGGGTGCGAAAATAGTATGATTAAAAGTCAATTTTGCCAATTGGCTTCTTCAATTAAGGAATGTGACTTTTTTCCTTATTTTGTATATACTGCCAGCCGCGACATCTGGTGAAATTATTTATAAGCTCATAAAGTTCGGTATTAGTTGAGTCATAGAATAGTAAAGAAAACACTTTCCATTTCATATAGTACTTGCGTTAGGTCAAGGACTTTATATCTGTCCTTACACTTTATTCTCCTTCGTCTGAAACATATTCTATGCCTTTTCTCGTGTAAGCTATTAACAGATTTTTATGTTATAGGACGATGAAGGGAAAGACTTTAGTCTTTCATACACCGCTGATGAAAACGGTTATCACCCTGTAGGAGCTCATCTACCTACCCCACCACCCATTCCACCGGAAATTGCTCGAGCCTTAGAAATCCTGGCTACTAAGAAACCTGACATTGGAACGGATTATTATTAAAATTATAGTTATTATATTTGATGTTTTATTCTTTACCCATAATATACTATGCGTAAATCTCGTTACGAATGAGATAGAAAAATTTTAGCTTCTGTTTTGATTGTTTTTCATCACGTAGGTGATCAGCCGTCAACAAAAGAAAAAGAGAATTGAAAAATTTGACGAATATTTAAATGATCCTAATCCTTGGGAATTGGGATTGATTTGCTCCAGTTCAAACAATTTGTACGACTCAAAACTTAGCGATTAAAAAGAGTGGCAAAGAGTTTCTTGCCAGCACTTCTTGACCGCTCTACGCCTACGCTATTTAGAATTAATTTAACTTATTTTCTGACGATCATAAGTGTACTTGTTTACCTATATGAATAAAGTTTTTTTGAGTATGTGTTTGAACACCTGCCCTAATTATATATATAAGAAGCCAATGAGAAGACGATTTCTGATACTGTATTTATATCTTACGGCAAAAAAAGGCAGTTTTTTAACGTACACATTAAATGAGAGTCGCGAATGATCGAGTAGTGGACGATTGTGAAAGAGGTCGAAACCCGTATAGGCTCAGCGAAGTTTTGTATACTTTCGAAGAATTTACCTAAATAAAAAAGAATGGACCATTATAGGAGTAAACAGCCAGTGATAACTGGTTTCATTTCGTTTAAGTTAACCTTATAAATCCAATACTTTTATAGTAAATCATATATTTAAAAAATGTGATGATTGAAATCGAATTTATAGAAGTATGGAGTAGAATTAACAACTTATGCAAAGTTCCTTAATTAACAGTGATATCTTCGCGCGGAGATGCTTAGTCTTGGACGCTAGAAAACACGTAAAAATATAAAGTAAATACAAATAAATACATAACATCATTCTTTGTGTCAGAACTTAAAATACATGTACCGTAATGATTTTACGATTAACGTTCATAAATAACGTAATAAATATACTTTGAAACACAATACAATATAATATGATGTTAATAAACGTATATATGATAATTAAAAATACGGATATCGTTGTTTTGTTTGTATATTAAAACAATTACGCTGCGATTAAATGTCAACGCCAAAAATAGTCTGTATTCAATATAGCTCTACAATCCGTGGACTTAGGGTGGGTTGCATCAACAAATTTTGACGGACACGTAACCGTTAAATATGGCGCTAACGAACGTTAAACAAAAAAAGTGTTGATTCACCATCTATGACAGCTTACGTTCGTTAAAAAGTTACGCTTACGTTAACCAGTGCTCGAACCATTGGTAATCGTCAAATTTTGGTTTGTAACTTCGTAGTTCGTACTTTCTAAACTCTGTTTCCTCTGAATTTAATATTAGAGATGGTTTGATTAATAATTATTTTGCAAGGTATGTTAATATTACGATTATTTTTGACTTCAAAAAATAAATTGCAAATTTAATATTAAAGATGTCTTATATTTCAGATTATAACTTTTTTATGGCATGGGTGTATGGGTGGTATGGTGAAGGACTAACATATTCTATACTGTTTATATTGCTTATTGCATGCCTTTGGTAAAGAAATAAAATATTTGACAAAAATAATATGCCTTTACTAACTGAATTACAACCTACAGATTTTATTAATTTAGACCAAAGTTAACTTCATTGACAACAAACAGAAAACTAGTTTTCTCTAAATTTAATTTTATTCTAATATGTGGGATACATAGTTTCATTATTATTATTTTGCAAGGTATGTTAATATTTAGATTATTTTTAACTTCAAAGAAAACAAATCTCAAATTATAATTTTGAAGCTGTCTTATTTTCAGATTATAACTATTTTATGGTATGGATGTGAAATATGGTGAAGGATTAACATATTATATACTGTATAATATATAGCTATTGCATGCTTTTGGTGGAGAAATAAAATGTTTGACAAAAATAATATGCCTTTTTATTACCGAATTATAACATTACATAGTTAAGCCTGCCTATGCACATAAGAATTAATTCATCTTAAAAATCTATTTTTTTACAGTTTTTATTATTTTTTACACTAATTTTATAACATTGATACACACAACTTTAATTATTTTGAAGAGCATTTATACTAAGTTTCAAGCAATTCTGATCATAAACAAGTTATAGTAAGTCTATTTTTTATTGTAAAGGTAAATAAGTACCACTTTTCATACATTTTACATTAGAAATGGCAGTTTCATATAATCTTACATCCCTTTAGTATAATTAATAGTAAGTAATTTTTTTTCTTGTAGTTTAAAAATGATTTCATCGTTCTTCCTCTTTTCATTTAGATGTTGAACACGCACCTCAAAAATTTCTTTTTCATATTTATTATCTGAAAGGGCATTAAATTCTGCATCAATCGCACTCCATGCCCTCTTTTTTTTGCAAATTGTTAGTACTGTCTGTCTTTTTATGAAATAATATGTGTTTATGTTTTACTATTAAATTTCTAAATCTGTCCTCTTCTTTTCCAAAATTTACCGAACGTTCTCTGAAAGTCAATGAGTCACGTAAATAATTACACTTCTAGCTATATCTCTCAATATAATATATATACTTTGCGCATATACAATTCATGCAATATAATAATAAAATAATAGCTTTATACTTACTTTGGCGAAAAGGTTTCCATTATTTATATTAAAATTAAACACTTTTTAATTATCCTTTCGTACAAAACAATAAACATCGATGTCAAACTTGACAGAATGTTTCAAATGACATTGTTTTTATCAATGTTGTTATTACTAAAAAAAATTCCCATAAAACATTAGGTTAAAATAGCGTTACGCAAACAGGCAACCCCATTAACAATGATGAACTCATTTTTTAACAATGAAGCAACGCTAACAAGTTAACAGACGTTAAAGTTCATACGAGTCTGTCAAATTTTAACGAACGTAAGTTACGATAGCAAATGGTTTGAAACAACCCACCCTAAGGGTGGGTTGCATCAACAAATTTTGACGGACACGTAACCGTTAAATATGGCGCTAACGAACGTTAAACAAAAAAAGTGTTGATTCACCATCTATGACAGCTTACGTTCGTTAAAAAGTTACGCTTACGTTAACCAGTGCTCGAACCATTGGTAATCGTCAAATTTTGGTTTGTAACTTCGTAGTTCGTACTTTCTAAACTCTGTTTCCTCTGAATTTAATATTAGAGATGGTTTGATTAATAATTATTTTGCAAGGTATGTTAATATTACGATTATTTTTGACTTCAAAAAATAAATTGCAAATTTAATATTAAAGATGTCTTATATTTCAGATTATAACTTTTTTATGGCATGGGTGTATGGGTGGTATGGTGAAGGACTAACATATTCTATACTGTTTATATTGCTTATTGCATGCCTTTGGTAAAGAAATAAAATATTTGACAAAAATAATATGCCTTTACTAACTGAATTACAGCCTACAGATTTTATTAATTTAGACCAAAGTTAACTTCATTGACAACAAACAGAAAACTAGTTTTCTCTAAATTTAATTTTATTCTAATATGTGGGATACATAGTTTCATTATTATTATTTTGCAAGGTATGTTAATATTTAGATTATTTTTAACTTCAAAGAAAACAAATCTCAAATTATAATTTTAAAGCTGTCTTATTTTCAGATTATAACTATTTTATGGTATGGATGTGAAATATGGTGAAGGATTAACATATTATATACTGTATAATATATAGCTATTGCATGCTTTTGGTGGAGAAATAAAATGTTTGACAAAAATAATATGCCTTTTTATTACCGAATTATAACATTACATAGTTAAGCCTGCCTATGCACATAATAATTAATTCATCTTAAAAATCTATTTTTTTACAGTTTTTATTATTTTTTACACTAATTTTATAACATTGATACACACAACTTTAATTATTTTGAAGAGCATTTATACTAAGTTTCAAGCAATTCTGATCATAAACAAGTTATAGTAAGTTTATTTTTTATTGTAAAGGTAAATAAGTACCACTTTTCATACATTTTACATTAGAAATGGCAGTTTCATATAATCTTACATCCCTTTAATATAATTAATAGTAAGTAATTTTTTTTCTTGTAGTTTAAAAATGATTTCATCGTTCTTCCTCTTTTCATTTAGATGTTGAACACGCACCTCAAAAATTTCTTTTTCATATTTATTATCTGAAAGGGCATTAAATTCTGCATCAATCGCACTCCATGCCCTCTTTTTTTTGCAAATTGTTAGTACTGTCTGTCTTTTTATGAAATAATATGTGTTTATGTTTTACTATTAAATTTCTAAATCTGTCCTCTTCTTTTCCAAAATTTACCGAACGTTCTCTGAAAGTCAATGAGTCACGTAAATAATTACACTTCTAGCTATATCTCTCAATATAATATATATACTTTGCGCATATACAATTCATGCAATATAATAATAAAATAATAGCTTTATACTTACTTTGGCGAAAAGGTTTCCATTATTTATATTAAAATTAAACACTTTTTAATTATCCTTTCGTACAAAACAATAAACATCGATGTCAAACTTGACAGAATGTTTCAAATGACATTGTTTTTATCAATGTTGTTATTACTAAAAAAAATTCCCATAAAACATTAGGTTAAAATAGCGTTACGCAAACAGGCAACCCCATTAACAATGATGAACTCATTTTTTAACAATGAAGCAACGCTAACAAGTTAACAGACGTTAAAGTTCATACGAGTCTGTCAAATTTTAACGAACGTAAGTTACGATAGCAAATGGTTTGAAACAACCCACCCTTAGTCTCAGATTTATGTATATGTTTCGTGATCATTTGTTTTTTCTAGTCAAGTGCAGGTGCCTGACACTCGCTTACTTTTTTGTTGTATGGCATGCCAGTTTCCTCGTTTCCTTGTTTTCCTTCACTGTATAAGTGTTCTAATTAAATAAAAGTCCATTGGTGCACAGCCGGGGCTTGAACCTACAACTTCAGGAAGGGCACATTGTTATGTGCATACATAATGTATATTTTAAATTTGACTAATCGAAACTTGCCATCACGCAATTAGAATTTCTATTACTAAAATATATATTCTTGCAAATAATTTATTATTATTACTCAGTCTAGAGTAGACATTAATGCGTCTATTATAATAGTCTCTTTAGTTGACGGTGTACTACAGGAGCACGTGTTAATGTGTTACAGAGGCTGGGAAGATGAAGACATACACTCACCTCAACCCCAAACCTAAATTTGTCAAAGCTTTTTGCTCTTAAAATTTCTGTTTTCACGTCCTAAGGACCTTAGTTAAATTGCACTACTTTAATTAAAGTACACCAACGTCTCTTTCAGTTGGGTTATATTTACGCTATTATGAAAAGAGATAGATGAGTACTTTAAAACAGTTAAATTAGTCCGTTTTATTTTTATAAATACGAGAGTTGTTGTTGTTGTTGTTACTACTGTTTTTGTTGTTGTATATTTTATTGTTTTCTCTCACACGGTTGCTGTAATATTGTAATAAATTTTCGACGTTATTCTTTATGCTGATTTGACCCTCCATCTAGTTTATCTATTATTATAAATTATTACTTTGATAAGTCCTGTGGAACTCTGTGTAACAGCTCCATACAAACGTTTTAAATGGCGTTTAAAAAGAGTGCCAAAGTGATTCTTGCCAGTTCTCTTTTGCTCGACTTTGGAGACTTGTAAAATGTAATAATAGTAAACTTCATTTTTCATATTCATCTTTCCATTCAAATTTGCATTATGTAAATTAATAAATCATATTTTTATTTTTAAATACTTTATATTTAAACAGTTATAAATGTGTCAAACGAAACTTCCTTTGACACATTTATTGTTAAAGTTCCTTTACTAATTGGGGCGTATAATACATCTGTGTATATTTGTGTGTACAATCATTACGCGCTTTTGTACAATGTTTTGTAGTCGTACGTGTGACTATGTAAATTTACGATATTTGTATTTCCTTAACTAATCTTAACAAATATTATTTCATGAATCATAAAGGGTAATTAACGAATCGGCCCGCCGTTGATTTTGTTTTATATTGTCGTAATGGGATACTATAAATGTTATTTGACTGCGAATTGTGTTAACTATGAATATATTTGTCAATATATATCTTCAATACACCTCCGTGGTTACACATACCCTGCGTTTGATTCTCGCTAAAGCGCTTATTGTTACGGTTTAGTTGGTAAGGAATAATCATATACTCATACACACTACGACTCTAGATCTTGGCCTGCTTTCTTTAACTATTTTCTTTTTCATAGACAAGTAGAGGGTAGACTTATTAGGAATGCGTGAAAAAAATAATATTAAGCACAATTCCAATTATAACCGCCGATAAAAAATTTCCTCATATCAGATTTCACCAACAAAATTGCGTAGAATAGTTTTGGACAAGCGTATACATATCGACAAGACACGACTAAAAACTACTTGCTATTCTGTACTACTACTACTACTGTTTTGAAACAGATTTTTTTGCTTGACACTGACTAACGAGGAATGGTTTTAATATTTGTTTTTACAGAATAGGCTTCAAATTACTAAACTAATTACAATCCAACATTATCCCTTATGACAACAATATTTTCAAAAAACGTTAGGAAACCGGGTAAATACTTTGATGTGTGAAATAAATAAATCCTTATATCGCGTACGTTGCGGAAACTATACATAATACAGCAAAGTGGTTCTACAGATTTATTGAAGACATCAATTTCTATAAAAAAACAGGACCATATATTTAACTATTACATATTTGACAAAATCTTAGTCTGAACGCTAGTTTATCTAATATATAAAATTCTCGTGTCGCGGTGTTTGTACTTTGTACACCTTCGAAACGGCTTGACCGATTCTCATGAAATTTTGTGAGCATATTGGGTACGTATGAGAATCGGACAACATCTATTTTTCATCCCCCTAAATGTTAAGGGTAGTCCACCCCAGTCACATTATAAATGATATACATGGCAAAACGACGTTTGCCAGGTCAGCTAGTTATATATAAAATACAGTAAGTGCTTCGTGATGTATACGTACGCACACAGCTTTTGAATGCCATTTTTAAAAAAATGCATAATTTAAATATAAAGTTTATGGATGGACCAAAGTGACCTTGCAAAACAGGTTGCAGTTGGCATGTCCGTTTGGTGGCTGCTGGTCAAACTGCTCGATGAATGACTGGTCTCGAGTTACATTTGGTAATCATGTGGTAATCTCAGATCGCTTAAATCACAAAGGTCAACATATTTAAAACATATTTTACATTGATACGAGAGTAACTTTTATAATGATTTCATTTGTTTCTTGTTATCCTATCGTAATCAAATTGTTTTTATAAAGCTCTCCTTTTAGTCTTTTTTCAAAGCTTTTTCTTGTTTGGTCAAAATAAGTTTTTTTTTTAATCAGGATTTTACGACATTGAAGTAAAGGTAGAGATAGAGAAAGATGGAGTGTATAGAGCAGGCATTTACTGGTAAAGAGGTTACATACTTATATTGATTTAAATTGTTAAATTGTGATAATTGTTTATTATTATATGTTTATTATACTATTATGTATATATGCATTCTGCTGACCCTCCATCTATTTTTATGTATTATTATGATTCTTTACTTTGATATGTTCTGTGGAACTTCACAGCTCTATACAAACATTTAAATCAACATGACGTTTATTGAGAGTCGAAGTGATTCTTGCCACTTCTCTTATGCTTTGGAGAATTGGCAATAAATGTATATGGAAAACTGAATTTCTCATATTCATCTTCTCTCTCTCATTTAAATCTGTGCATTATGTAAATGAATAAATTATATTTTAATTTTCAAATACTTTATATTATAATAGGTATTATGTATTGCTAATTGAGCAGTGTTGGTCTAGTGGCTTCAGCGTGCGACTCTCATCCCTGAGGTCGTAGGTTCGATCCCCGGCTGTGCACCAATAGACCTTATTTATATGTGCACATTTAGCATTCGCTCGAACGGTGAAGGAAACATCTTAAAGAAACCGGCTTGCCTTAGACCCAAAAAGTCGACTGCGTGTGTGAAGCACAAGAGGCTGATCACCTACTTACCTATTAGTTTGACAAATGATCATGAAACAGACACAGAAATCTGAGGCCCAGACTTCAAAAGATTGTAGCGCCACTGGTTTATTATGTAATGTTTGATACATTTTTTTAGTACTAGTTCAGCCCTCAGACAGCAATCTTCTAGCTTTAATACAAACAGCCGTTTTGCTTTAATTTTACTCGATCCGTAGTAAGATATTTCTGGGTTGACAGTGTAAATAAGTTTTATTTTTGGCTATGTGCAATGACTACGTGAGTTGGTAACAAAAAGATCCGTGGAACACACGCACACAAATACACACACTCTCATACTAGCTATATGTATTATTGTTTAGTCTGTAAACCTTTTAATCAGCATTTTAATTTCGAAATTATTATTTATTATGCTTGGTAAGGTTAGGTCTTCTAAATAGATAAAGTTAATGTGGCAAATTTGTCTTTGTTTATGCGCAATTAATAATTCGAATAGTGAAAGAAAGCGTTGTATGGAATATCTTAGACCTACTCGTATAACCAGATCCATAGATAGTTTACCCAAATGATGATATGTTATATGATATACAGTTTTCGTCGGCAGCCTAAAGTAGCCTATTATTTACCGATAAATTTTACAATACGTTTTTCGCAGAAATCCATGATAACTCTTGTTTGGTTATCAATAAGTCAAATACTACGTGCTAATAAAATGACATATTAACTCGTACATTTACAAAAATATCAAATACGTCATTTCATCAGACAATATACATATCTTCATAGGTAAGATTACTGGTTATAAACACCCTCTTGCAGGGTTGCAAACGCAGCACTGGCTGAGGTCCCGCTTGAATGCGAAAGCGACACCGAGGTCCCTAGTGCGGTCGTGTAGTTTTAATAAGTTTTTAGTTCCGTTACGCAATGGCGAATAAAACGCCGCAGATGCATCAATTGATTATAATCGCGAATAAAACCGACAGGTCTCTGAAGCGAAACTCGGTCAGAGAACAATACCGGGTCTTTTTCAAATCGATTAATAATTTTACTTTTAAGTCATATATACGAAAAATTCTTAAAAGCACTGTACTAGTGAGTTTAGATAGTATAAAAAATTGTTTAGTGAGGAAACTTTATAATTTTTGAAATCTTATCTGAAATTATAAGCAAAAATAACATAAGTATCTTAGTACAAGTATGTTATAAATATTCACAGTCTTTCATTGGTCTTTACTGTTTCACATCGAGAAAAATATTTTTTAATCCATATCTTTACAGAAATTACTAAACGTGTTATTTGTGATACTTATCAATAAACGTATCATATATTAATTTGTTTTCTCAGCCCCAAGTTTATAGATATTAAAAACGGGTTTACGCTGTAATTATGAGGATGATGATATTTTCCACCTCACCACCGGGCGGGAAGACAATAAAGTTTCTTCAAAATATTTAGTATTAATTGTCATTTGTTTATAGTTAAATTTCAGATACTTTTTTGTCTATTAATGTACTTACTTATGTTACACATATTTTGTTTATCTATGTAATCTGTTTTGGATTTGTATATTGTCTAAGTGTTTCGTTTTATAACATGTATGGTAGCTGTAAGATTACTTATAAATAAATGAAAGAAATACATCAGCGCTTTAAACCGAAGTATGAATTTGATAATTAAAGAGAAAAATGCATTTTCAAAGCTCGATAATTTATACAATCGCTATTTATAGTTCTTACATCAGGCTATTGTCTGTTATTTTTTAATTTAACGGAAATGGCCTTAGCAATCATTAACACCCCATCGATAAATATTGTCAAAGACATCTATTGTCTCAAATATGTCATCAATAAAACAAACTGTTATTTGCAATGCATCTTTGGCACTGATTTTGCGTTTAATAAATAATTAATATATAATTTCATGACATCAATATATGGTCTATCACAGATCGATTTTTGAGCATTTATTTTTGTTCTTTTTCACTTGCTTACTTATATTAGATTATGTAGTATGTACACGGTGCAGTTTTGTATGCCCGTTGTCGAGTATCAGTTCTTTAGCGTGGGTCTGTGGGTTAAGCTCTTGATGGTGGTGGAGGTGGTAAAGTTGCGAGATAGTCCAAAGCCTTCTGTATTGCTGGCGGAATTGGTGGTGGTGTTGGTAGATGGGCACCCTGGAACACGCAATAGAGGTTCTCAAATAAAATAGGTATTCAAGAATAAATGTGACTTTTAAGAATTTCTTTACTAGGATAATGTTAAGTGAAATTTTGTTATCGTTATTATAATTCAATTGCCAAAACTAAAATAGCATACGTTACGCGTTGCTATATGTATAATTTGAGATAATTTCATAAAAATACAAATAAAAATATATAAATCAGTGGCGCTACAACCTTTTTAGGTCTGGGCCTCAGATTAATGTATCTGTTTCATAATCATTTGTCAAAAGGCAAGTAGGTGATCAGCCTCCTGTGCCTTAGACGCGCCGTCGAGTTTTTGGGTCTAAGGCAAGCCGGATTCCTGACGATGTTTTCCTTCACCGTTCGAGCGAATGTTAAATGCGCACATCGACAGAAAGTCCATTGGTGCACCACCGGGAATCGAACCTATGACCTCAGGTATTAGAGTCGCACGCTGAAGCCACTAGGCCAAGTCTGCTCACAATGGAGAGGTCTTCTTTACGGGACATTGAGGTGAAGTTCACTTCACGTTGTATTCATAAACATTCGCATTGCTCACTTCGTTGAAAGCGAGTGTTCTTTGTAAACACTTGATAATACCAGATCAGCACGTAGAAATATTGGAGAAGTAAGATTTTATGACTGACAATACTGTCTTGGTGCTTATCACGTATAACCCTAAAGTATTAGTTTTTTTAGGCTAGTGGTCAAGTCAAGGCAAACTAGCCCACGAGACACCCAAAAAAGCCCATCATCGCAGCCTATAGACACCGATGTTAGTGGGTGCGTTGCCGGCTTTTGAGGAAGGAGTATACTCTTTCTTTTAGCAAAGACGGTAAAATGTCCTGTGAAGCGGACCGTGGAAGACTTCTAGCCACCAAGATGATGTTGATGAAATTCTAAGGTCTCATCCTCGTCTAAACATCACAGAATTTTTTCTCGTCTATACTCTATTGGTTACTCCAAACAACAATAAAACAGTCGAACAATGTTACTCTTCTTTGCCGATGAGTAGGAATGTCTACCGATACAAATTTAATGGTGTGGAATAACCTTTATCTGATATTCCATAATAAAAAAAAATTACAACCAATTATGTTATGCCTTAGAGAATAGTTATAGTTTAATAATAATTTTATAAGTATATATTTTGTATGAGCATACCTCGGGTCTAAATCCATTTTCATCGTCAGCGACATAATTGAGATTGATGACCGTCCCATCAGGGGCCGTGTAGCTGAAGGCTCCCTGTGCCACAATTACGTCGTTGCTGTCAGGGCCGCTCCCCTTCTTCAAGGTCCCCTGCTCATCAGCTTTGATGCCATTTTCAGTCTCGTAACTGAAAATTACAATTACGCTATATGTGTAAGAATATATGATTTTATTTATTTATTTCGTAACCCCAAAGCCAACATAAATTATAAAACAAAAGCAATTATACTAAATATTAACTCCATTATATTGTCATTTAATTAATAATCATGGTTAACGGACAAAGTAGAACACATAAGTTTTATTTATAAAGAAATCGTCTATAGAATTGAAAAAAAAACACGCCCTCCCTTTTCTATGATAAAGAATATACAATTAAAATTGGATACCTGTAAACATAAGATCCGTCTGCTTGTTGGTCAAATTCTTGTTTCAGAATTGCTATGACTTGATCAGCAGGCTTTTGCGGTGCTGCCAGCGAAGCAGCCACCACGCACAGTAAACATATAAGTTTCTGAAAGAGACAGGTTATGAATATAATATTCTTTAATTCACATACAATTAATTTCAGTCTCTCTCTAACTAAACTTAACAGAATCAATTGGATACGCCTGCTAAATATTAAGAGCAAAAATGACAGAAGTAATAAACATAAATACAGTATTTATTTTTAATAAAATGGAGAACTGTAGTAAAAAAGGTTTTATAATTTTTAAATACGCTAAAGCTCCTAAAACAGCTTCCACAACATTATTTACGTAATATTATTTTTATTCGTTCACGAAAATTGAACCCAGCAAAAACAATTATCTATGAAAACCCCTATTGCATTTTTAATGCCATTTTGGCTATAATATATACACCTAGCTGTAACTCGCGATTTTTCTGGATGCTAGACGTATTTCATATAATATCTTCCCCGTTAGACTATCCAAAACAAAAAAAAAATAATTCAAATCAGTAGTACCTATGATTAGGGCTTAACATAGTGCCAAACACTTTTCTGCTTATAATATTAGTATAGATACCAAATAAAAAAATATTGAAATATTGACCAAATGAAAAACATTCGAATATTTTGCTAATAGCGTCACAAACAGCATTTAGGTCACGCATGAGTAGCGCAAACATGCTAAGTCCATGCTAATTGGGACCAAGCTAAACAATAACTCGTAATAAATGCAAGAAGCCTTCAAATACCATTTAAAATTATACATAAGTATTTTGCTTTAACAGTATTAGTGGATAAGTATGAGAGTTATGGCAGTTCGTGAATGGGAATCTATTGACAAACCAATTTATTTTTCTTTCAATGTGGCTATGGTTTGCCTTCTGTGCCTGAAACCGTGTTTCGTCGGAAAATTCGGTTACTTTCACAGTACGTCGTCTAAGCAGAATTAAACCATAATATTAGAATCTTTAAAATACGGTCAAAATCTACTATGACGACATCGAAGGAACTACTTATATTTGGTCGTAAAAACCGATGTTCGTAACAGCGGATGACGTTGTTATTAAGAACCTTATTATTGAATGTGTGATTAATATACTCATGTATGAAATAAAACTACATTTTATTTATTTCACATGAAAATTTATAAAAAGACATTACGTTCATATACACATTTTTCTACATCAACAAAATCTCTTATTTTTTTTTATAACCGGTACGTTGTTCTAAACGATGTCGTCGTAAACGGTTTTGACTGTATTAAAAAAATTCTTCAGAATAATATTTCAATTGATATTTCTGCATTGGTCAATCAGTATAGTTGTTACGCTACACTAGCTATAAAGGTAAAATCATATTCATAAAATCCTTTTTAGAAAACACGTATAGAAACGAAAATCAAAGAATTGTAAAATTATTGTAATATAACGCGTTTTTATCAAAGTAGGTAGGTATATTTTCCCAATAATATAATATTTAATTTCTTTAGTGTGGACATCGCGCTGTGGATAATTCAAAAACCAAAGCCAAAGTAGAAGATCCAGTGGAATATTCCTCCTGACATTAAACTAAGTTCACACACATTGTAACAACTTTTGACCTTGCGCACGACATTTAGATTGATCATTAGGAATCTTAATAGAATTTAACTGAACAAAGATAGCTCAAATTTTCACGCAAAAAGTGGATATTGAGTTTTGGAGAATTGCCGCCATTCATAAATGCCTATTTTGTATATGCACATACCACCTGATTAATATAGATGATTGTACAGGTTTTTTTTATAATTAATCAATCTCAGTACCACTTTAGAAATAAACAATTTCTTAATATTATGAGGCGGTCCTTGTCGGTCATAATAATAATGCGCTCCCGGTCACTCTACTTCAATCTTCAATTTCATAATTATTTCAAATAAGTGAATGATTTTAATTTTTCGATTATATGTTAAATTTGCGAGAAACTTAAAGCAATGTGTTGTCATAATCTCCAAGCACGCCGATCTCACGTGAATTTATGTATATTAAGTGGTGACCTTTTATAAAAACAATAAAGAATCGATCCAAAATTCGGATGACATGTTATATAAAGTGTTGAGTTACAATGTTATGACTAGTTTTCAAATAGCAAAAAATACAATACTTTTATTAAAAACTAGCGAACCCAGCGAACTCCGTTTCTCCACCAGATGGCTTCTTTTTATGTAACATTTCGTTTGGTGATTAAAAGATGAAGATTTTTTTTTGTAAGATTTTCCCGCTTTTCTGTTGAAATTTTTCCTGAATTTTCTTCGCTATAAACCTCACGGAGCCCGAGACATTTCCAACGAATGTAGAACCGTGGAAATCGGTTCGTGCGTTCTGGAGTTATAGCGTCAGGAAGGAAAACCCGACTTATTTTTATATAGTAGATAATACAACATTTCGGTACCCGCAGTCGTAATTTAGCGGTTAATGTTATACAATATTTGTTATGGCTCAGATTTCTGGCTACATAATATTTTGTTATCAGCACAGAAAGCTCTAGCAATTCATATTAATTAAAAACGAAGGCTTAGTATAAATGAGCAACATTTGTTCAAAATCATAAAAAGTCATATTGACTTTATGTAATGAGATAAATATAAATAAAAAAGGAGGAAACGAAGAGTAAAATCACAAAATCTAAAATACAACGCCTACATTTTTTTAAATCAAATTGTTATCAACATAAAATACAGGCGCATGAGTTTATAAAATCAAATAACCTCTTGGTATTTCGATAAGTCCTTTTGGTTCGTTCGTAAATTCGTTAAGTTTTCAAAATATGTATTAAAGTTTCAGGAATAAAATATAAAAAATAAATCAGTGGCGCTACAACCTCTTAGGTCTTGGCCTCAGATTTCTGAATCTGTTTCATGATCATAAATAGGCGCAGGCAGTTTATAAATCATCAAATAACCTCATTGGTATTTCGATAAGTCCTTTTGGTTCATGTTCGTTCCTCACGTTAATGTTTTCAAAATATGTTATTAAAGTTTCAGGAATAAAATATAAAAAATAAATCAGTGGTCGCTACAACCTCAGTCTTGGGATCGATTTCTGAACATGTTAGGTGATCAGTATCGAGATGTCGGGACACGAGCAAATGTTAAATGCGC
This sequence comes from Pieris melete, assembly GCA_963693345.1. NCBI lineage: Eukaryota > Metazoa > Arthropoda > Insecta > Lepidoptera > Pieridae > Pieris > Pieris melete. The sequence goes on along the minus strand of CAVNZK010000131.1, from coordinate 257,775 downwards.
ACATAGAAAGAAAGTCCATTGGTTCTAAACGACTGCTCTTGCTCAGGAAAAAAAATCAGGAATACGAATAGAAAAACTATGCAAATTCGAGAATGCTAAACTTTGAGACAAAGTGTTGCCATATGACCTAAATAGGACGACACTATTTAATACCATTGTATTACAAGTCAATGCCCGCTTGTCTAGTGCGGTATTCAAGTGTCAACTAAGAGCCACTTAATAGATTCACATTTGCAAATGAGTGGAAACGTGCAAAAACGTTAATGAGACAGAGGCGGTTAATAAGCTGTTTTGTAATTTGTGGGAATAGAATTGACTAGAGACCTTCTAAAGACAAAGGTTTTCGTCAAATTAGGCACTCACACGCCTCAACTAGATTGTAACGCGTCTAATCTAAAAGTTGAATTGTTCTTAATAACGTACCATAATTAATTAAAATAAACGGCCGTACTAATTACGCTGATAATTATTATTAGGGAACAGATCATGTGGAACATGGTTTAATGGTTGCAGCTCCTTACAAACGTTGTGTAAAAAAAAACATGGCGATTAAAATTATTATTGCCAGTTCTTCTCTTTCGTTCAACGCCCTTGATTTGAGAACTTGCACTTAATGTAAAGTTAGAAGCATTTCATATACATTTCTTTTTTTTTGACGTTCATAAGTATACATTGTGTTACCTATATGATTAAATGATTTTTGACTTTTGTATCTATAAATATAGAAAGATGTCGCATTTTTCTAGTCGACGTCTATCTGTTAAAACAAATGAAAAATAAAGAATACATCACGCTTGAAATATTTTTGTAAAATTAATTCAATACTGTCCTATTTTAAAGTTATATGTTGTTATTAATTAAACATGGTCGTTTAATAATAAACTAAAGGTTCTTCGTAAATTGTTATATAAATTAGTTACTGGCCTTCTAGGTAAACCTCAAAAGCCACTTATATATAATAACATATATTCAATATCTTGTAATGTGGATTTTTCAATATACAAAAAATACTATAAATTATGTTATTTTTTTAACATTGAAGTTTTTTAAATAGTTATTAAATATGAAAATAAACTTTTTCACAAAATCACCCTCCGGAAATTCTGACTTTTTTCTTTTTTTGTTATGTAATAGGAAGCAAACGGGCAGGACGCTGAACAGTCATATTTCCAGAAAGCTCGCAAGTGCGTTGCCGGCCTTTTAACATAGGCAGATTTTCAGCTGATGTAGTTAAAACTAAAATCATATCTGTGGGTTTGAGGTACTTGTGAGTTTTGATTAGTATTATATTGTATTTTTCTACTATCATTGAAAAGCAAAGCAATCATATAAAATTTTTGCATTTCAAAATTTGCAAAGTATAGTCAAAAATATTATTAATAATATTTTCCGTCGTTATTTTTTAATAAATCTGTAAATATTATGTCTTCAACATACTTCTTTTAAGATAGTATAGATTGATAACCAGCCGAAGTGAAATCGTGTGTTTTGCTGTGCCCTTTACGATTGCATTTTATGTAAATAAATTTATAAGGATGAGTCTGTCAGTAAGGTAAACTGCTTGCAAAGGTTAGGTATTGTAAGTGCAATAAATGCCCTGTGTTGCGTACTCGCGACAAATGCTCCATGAACTATGTACCTAATGCATTAAGTTATTTTTATTATCTATTCGTTACGATTGCGTCTGCGCAGGTTTGTTATTTCGAGTAGCTTATATTAGCGTGGCGTTGAAAAAAACTAATGAAGATATTGGCTATTTAAGAAAACATTTCCATCATTCATTACATATGCGTAACTCTAGCGATTTTGGCAGCGCACGTCAGAATAGCTCGCAGATGGTAGATTTTTTCCTACTTGATATTTTTGACAATTCACATAAATTCTAGCCTATGAGTTATTGTGATGTATAAGCTATATTACTGTACAGTTTTATTACAATCTATTCAGTAGTTTTTACGTGAAAGAGCAACAAACATCCATCCATACTTAGAAACTCTCGCGTTTATAATATTAGTAGGATTACTACTAATTTGCAGACATAATAAAACCCTAAAGTACTAATTTAATAATTAGGAAAATATCAGTTTAATTAATTATGAAAATCTTTTTTTTTACATCTATGAAGCCCTGCCATTTATTGACGCAAAAGTAAGCAAATGTAAGACTCAGAAACGACACTTAGCGCTAAGTGAGACTCTTCACTTTTAGTTTTGTTAATAATACATAATATATCAGAAGCTTGTAACAACATTTTAATGTATTTTAGTGTAAAATTCTATCGATTCTAACATATTTTAAAAACATCTTATGTATGTTTAAAGAGATATTTGTTACCTAATTTTATTATTTACAGATTACGACCTCAGATAGATATAAAAAAGGAATAAATCCATAAACATTTTTACATCATATATTAATTTTAAGCTAATATTTTGATTAATCTTTAGAAAACGAACCGTCGTTTTTAATTCTTCAATTGTTTTTCAAATACAATTGAACTTCATTAAAAAATATTAGAACTATCAATAATATGACTTATGCAAACCATTTCTAACTGCCAAAAAATTTATATTATGTCTAAATTAACTAACCAAATTAGCAATATATTAGTGTAAGGGGTCAAATTGTATCTACTCACCATTTTTAACATCGCGATGGGTAACGCCGGTAGGGTTTATTCTATACGGCGACGCGTGCGCCGGATTGTACTTAGCATGTAATCGCCTGTCCCTTTTATAGATACGACGTTTGTCTAACTATTGCAAACAGCAGGGGGAGCCTGCAATGACTGCAAACAGGGCCGGATTCAACGGAAAAGATTTCTTAAACATCGAAGGTAAGAAAACGTCGCTGTGGAATTCTAACCTCGAATGTACAGAGAACGAAACGTTACAGGAAACAAAAAAATGTTTCATTTCGTCAATGTTCGTTGAAATATTATTATGAGTTTGTCCATAGTTTTAGATGGTAAATGGACGTATTTATTAATAACATAAATAAGTCCTTACTTCATGATTATGTCACCGTTAAATTGTAAATACCGTTAGATTATAATCTATCTCGCAAGATTGTAAACTGTCGAAAGATTGTGAACCTCAACGTACTGTTTACATTTGAGTACGGACACAGAACGGTCTACTATAAAGCCGACCAATCAGGGACAGCCTTCGGACAGTTGACAATTTTAAGATTGTAATTAGACGGTTTCACTTCGATAGATTACAATCTACCGAATAATAATACCTTAAATTGTAAGCAGTATGTTGAAGTTCACAATCTTTCGACGGTTTACAATCTCGCGAGATAGATTATAATCTAACGGTATTTACAATTTTACGGTGACAATTATACCAGTAATGACATAAGAGTCACAGAATAAAAAATAAATGTTTTTTTGACATACGAGGTTATCATTCTACAGTGACGATAATAGCAAAAGGAAAAAAATCACAACCTTTTAATTTTTTAATAGATTATAATTCATGTACTAGGCCTCAATTCTTCTAGCTGATTTGATTAGCCTTCTGTGCTTATGTTTCTGGATCTAAGACATGCAATATTACGAATTTTTCCTTCCACATAGATAATTGTCCAGATAGAAAAAGATTCATTAGCGGACTGGGATTAAAACACGGCCTTAGGACCGGAAGTACACGCTTAAGCCACTAGGCTAACGTTGCATTTTCAATATATGTATGTATGTGTGATTGACGTTCCATAAAAATAACCTAAAACAATAGTTTTTGCTAGAATTTTTTAGAAACTGGTAATATTATCGTAAAATTTAAAGTCTATTATTAACATATTTAAATTTTACGTAGACAACAAAGAAAAAAGGCACGGTTATCGTAAAAAATTACGAATAATTGATTTTATTAAAAAATACAGAGCCGTTTCGTTTAAAACAGATCACACATATATTTCTGTTTATTTTAGATGTTTCTTCTACTTTTACTTTGGGCAAGGAGATTAATTTTGACTTTAATTTTTTAATTGAGACTAATTTTTATATGTGCTGTATTTATTATGTTTCCTTTTGAATGAAACTGGAGATATAATTAAAATGAATCCGCAAGTTCGGTCCACTGCAGTGTTATCGCGTTCATGGTTACAATGAGTAGGTATCAAGAGCCTCATAAAATTGTAACCAAATGCCGTAAATATTACGTATGTTTAACGTCGAAATAATAGACAATTACTGCGTTCAGACGTCCCTGTACAGCTATTTCAATTTACAAACTTAAGTTTATATTATTACTTAAAGAGTTAATGTTTTGTCAACAAACTTTAAATTAGACGTGACTATACGGAGTAAGTAATAAGGAGAGTTTTTTATTTATTTTATTTGTATTCTCACAGCCGCGCTAACAATTATTATATGTATATACAATTACACAATACATCTATAAAAGTAGGCTTTATGGTGATGATAAATGAGCTCAGTATAGTGAATACATTAAGGTTAACAAAATAAAATAATAGAAAAAAAAAATTGTGACAAATGACAAGGCAAACTGACATAACGCACAGACTTAGAATAAGAATGTTCATAGCCACATAGGATATGGTATATTTAGAAAATCGTGGGGTATTTTTCTTATAAAAATAAAATAAAAAGTACGAAAACTAAAAACTCTTACTAATAATCTGACGTTAACGTTATCTGCACCTCGGGCGAAGTATGACCATAAGAATAAAATTTTAAATTTAAGGACCAACAGGGCCGAAACATTTAAGTTTGTATTCATCAATTTTTAATCTACTATATAAAAAAAGGTCGGGTTTTCCTTCCTGACGCTCTATCTCAAGAACGCACGAACCGATTTCCACGGTTTTGCATTCGTTGGAAAGGTCTCGGGCTCCGTGAGGTTAGGAAAGGAAAATTCAGGAAAAACTTCAACAGAAAAGCGGGATCACCAAACGAAATTTTAAAAATGTTAAATATTTTTTAAATAATAGTAATATATCCTATGTGTTTATGTTTGCAGGGACTAGGAAAACAAGTACTTTAAAAAAACTTGTGTTTGTATGGAATAATGTAAATAACTGTTTTTACTATGAATAAAAAAATAAATGTAACATTATTAAATGAAGCTCATGTTAGATTTATTTGGTAGATTACTATCATTTCCCTATCAAATACGGTAACTGTGAATATAATTATAGATTAATAGGAATAATTATTTACTTAGATAGTAAAACATGACTTAATTGTCTAACATGGAGTCTCAAGTACACTTTTTTATTCAAGCAAGCACCTGAACGATCCTAAACACTGTCTGTCGGTTTGGTGGCTTTTGTTGAGTCTATCAATGTGAAGATTCTTCTGCGAAACCCATTATTTTTTTGTAATAAATGGTGCAGATATCATATGATGGAACATAACAACGAAACTCTATTTCGATTTAGTGTATAGTGACTACATGTTTAAGCTATCGCGGAATATTCTTATGGAGTATCAAGATTATCCATAGCGCTAAATCACCTGCATCATGAGCACACCCCACAAACACACTCTCACCTATATATTCCCCCTTTCACACAATTTCATAACACAGCCGAATTAGGTATTACTTTGTAAAATGTATTAATTTTTTATTTATGTTTTCCTTTCTAAATGTGTACCTTTTTGTATATAATATGCATTCCATCTTTGACTAGTAGTATAATTGATTTTTTATATATAATTTATGTTAAATGTAGGATTACGTAATAAATAAGTAAATATAAAGTTTTCACTATTCGATTATATAGCGATGAAAATCAATAACAATGTTTATGCTGCTAGAAACAGAATTATATAAAATATTGGACTGGAAAACGGACTAACGATATGCGATTTTTATAGTCATATGAATAGATTTATACTTTTTGTCTTGCCTATAATAATAATAGTTTATTTAGATCACAATGACACTAAACAGGAGATATGTAAGATTAAATACATATTAACAAAGGATCTTATAGCTGAAAGCAGTTTCTTCCAGACAAGCCATACATTAATAATATAAACATTTTTAAAAACACGTGTAGGAGAAAAATATCGAAGTTTTATTACTATAATCTTGTCAATTGTTTCTTAAATACAAATTTAGTCTGCGCTATTGGTTTTTTACTTGTTTTCCTTCACGTTATCAAGTAAATTCTTGTTACTATTGTACTGAATATTTAGTTAAAACAGGTCAAAATTTTACACAATAAAACTATTAATGTATTGTTCTGAAATACAAAAGGCAATTGTATTATGCATCTATGCGAAATTCATCCTTTAGAGGTTACTGAGTGATCAAATGCGTATGAAAACAATCACTATGAATTATATATTATACTTACGTAAATAATGGTGAATTACATGGGGCAATAATAATGTATGTAAAAGTATTAATAAAAAATGAAAAATTGTTATACATAATAACACGTAGGCTGTGTTTTGTTTCGATATTAACAAAATATTAATAATTTTACGGAAGTTATACAGTATATTAAAATTTTACTTTTTCTATTAAATACAGCGTTGTTCAGAATGTGATATATATGTTTTTGTATTACATTTATTTCTATTAATGAAGTTGAATGTTTTGTCGATCATGAATCGATCGATCGATATAAAGCTCGGTATCTGTTTTGTAATCATTTGTTTTTTTCTAATAGGCAAGTAGGTGATCATATTTATGTGCCCGACATGCCATCGACTTTTTGGGTATAAGGCACGTCGGTTTCCTTACGTTTTCCTTCATTGGTGCACGGCCGAATATCGAGGGTTGCGGATATCAGCACGCTGAAGCCATTAGACCAACGCTGCTCACACATTTACTGTTTTAAACGAAAAATAAAAGGTGGCAGATATTACCTTATAGTGATTTTTTATTGTATACTAGCTGACCCGGCAAACGTTTGTTTTGCCATGAATATTATAGAAAACATTTTTTTAGTTATACAAAAATAACTATCTACAATATTAAAAATAGGGCTTGATCGTAGAGGGGTGAAAATGAGGGGTTGTATGTATTTTTGTATGCTGTATCATAATAAAAAAATAAAAATTACATTTTTGGAAACCCCTTGTCAATTAGAGGTTTGAAAGATAGCCGATTCTCAGACTTCGGTCTCAGAAATCGGTCGAGCCGTTTCGGAGGAGTTTATAGATTAGATATAAAACAATACACAATAAAACATAAATCAAACCTGCAATAATTTAATATACGATGAGTAATGACATTGTCCCGTAATTTATTCGTCCAACATCACAAGAGAATCCAGTTGCCGGTACAAAAAACCTCGTAAGTGCATAGTTAATAAAATAAAAACAAAAGTACGAAAACTAAAAACTCTTACTAATAATCTGACGTTAACGTTATCTGCACCTCGGGTGAAGTATGACCATAAGAATAAAATTTTAAATTTAAGGACCAACAGGGCCGAAACATTTAAGTTTGTATTCATCAATTTTTAATCTACTATATAAAAAAAGGTCGGGTTTTCCTTCCTGACGCTCTATCTCAAGAACGCACGAACCGATTTCCACGGTTTTGCATTCGTTGGAAAGGTCTCGGGCTCCGTGAGGTTAGGAAAGAAAATTCAGGAAAAACTTCAACAGAAAAGCGGGATCACCAAACGAAATGTTAATAATGTTAAATATTTTTTAAATAATAGTAATATATCCTATGTGTTTATGTTTGCAGGGACTAGGAAAACAAGTACTTTAAAAAAACTTGTGTTTGTATGGAATAATGTAAATACCTGTTTTTACTATGAATAAAAAAATAAATGTAACATTATTTAATGAAGCTCATGTTAGATTTATTTGGTAGATTACTATCATTTCCCTATCAAATACGGTAACTGTGAATATAATTATAGATTAATAGGAATAATTATTTACTTAGATAGTAAAACATGACTTAATTGTCTAACATGGAGTCTCAAGTACACTTTTTTATTCAAGCAAGCACCTGAACGATCCTAAACACTGTCTGTCGGTTTGGTGGCTTTTGTTGAGTCTATCAATGTGAAGATTCTTCTGCGAAACCCATTATTTTTTTGTTATAAATTGTGCAGATATCATATGATGGAACATAACAACGAAACTCTATTTCGATTTAGTGTATAGTGACTACATGTTTAAGCTATCGCGGAATATTCTTATGGAGTATCAAGATTATCCATAGCGCTAAATCACCTGCATCATGAGCATACCCCACAAACACACTCCCCCCTTTCACACAATCTCATAACACAGCCGAATTAGGTATTACTTAGTAAAATGTATTAATTTTTTATTTATGTTTTCCTTTCTAAATGTGTACCTTTTTGTATATATTATGCATTCCATCTTTGACTAGTAGTATAATTGATTTTTTTATATATAATTTATGTTAAATGTAGGATTATTTAATAAATAAGTAAATATAAAGTTTTCACTATTCGATTATATAGCGATGAAAATCAATAACAATGTTTATGCTGCTAGAAACAGAATTATATAAAATATTGGACTGGAAAACGGACTAACGATATGCGATTTTTATTGTCATATGAATAGATTTATACTTTTTGTCTTGCCTATAATAATAATAGTTTATTTAGATCACAATGACACTAAACAGGAGATATGTAAGATTAAATACATATTAACAAAGGATCTTATAGCTGAAAGCAGTTTCTTCCAGACAAGCCATACATTAATAATATAAACATTTTTAAAAACACGTGTAGGAGAAAAATATCGAAGTTTTATTGCTGTAATCTTGTCAATTGTTTCTTAAATACAAATTTAGTCTGCGCTATTGGTTTTTTACTTGTTTTCCTTCACGTTATCAAGTAAATTCTTGTTACTATTGTACTGAATATTTAGTTAAAACAGGTCAAAATTTTACACAATAAAACTATTAATGTATTGTTCTGAAATACAAAAGACAATTGTATTATGCATCTATGCGAAATTCATCCTTTAGAGGTTACTGAGTGATCAAATGCGTATGAAAACAATCACTATGAATTATATATTATACTTACGTAAATAATGGTGAATTACATTGGGCAATAATAATGTATGTAAAAGTATTAATAAAAAATGAAAAATTGTTATACATAATAACACGTAGGCTGTGTTTTGTTTCGATATTAACAAAATATTAATAATTTTACGGAAGTTATACAGTATATTAAAATTTTACTTTTTCTATTAAATACAGCGTTGTTCAGAATGTGATATATATGTTTTTGTATTACATTTATTTCTATTAATGAAGTTGAATGTTTTGTCGATCATGAATCGATCGATCGATATAAAGCTCGGTATCTGTTTTGTATTCATTTGTTTTTTTCTAATAGGCAAGTAGGTGATCATATTTATGTGCCCGACATGCCATCGACTTTTTGGGTATAAGGCACGTCGGTTTCCTTACGTTTTCCTTCATTGGTGCACGGCCGAATATCGAGGGTTGCGGATATCAGCACGCTGAAGCCATTAGACCAACGCTGCTCACACATTTACTGTTTTAAACGAAAAATAAAAGGTGGCAGATATTACCTTATAGTGATTTTTTATTGTATACTAGCTGACCCGGCAAACGTTTGTTTTGCCATGAATATTATAGAAAACATTTTTTTAGTTATACAAAAATAACTATCTACAATATTAAAAATAGGGCTTGATCGTAGAGGGGTGAAAATGAGGGGTTGTATGTATTTTTGTATGCTGTATCATAATAAAAAAATAAAAATTACATTTTTGGAAACCCCTTGTCAATTAGAGGTTTGAAAGATAGCCGATTCTCAGACTTCGGTCTCAGAAATCGGTCGAGCCGTTTCGGAGGAGTTTATAGATTAGATATAAAACAATACACAATAAAACATAAATCAAACCTGCAATAATTTAATATACGATGAGTAATGACATTGTCCCGTAATTTATTCGTCCAACATCACAAGAGAATCCAGTTGCCGGTACAAAAAACCTCGTAAGTGCATAGTTGTCGCTATATAGCATGCGCACGAGTCACCTACGACACCTTCATAATCATTTATGGACGTTTTATAGATAGGTATTTATCTAAAAATGTCAGGTCAAATTATATTTCAAATTAGCCTTTAATTGAATGTTAGGAATCAACGTATTTTTAAAAGAAATATTGTTAGTGTGTAGCTACTTTGTTAAATTCGTTCTATAGGCAAGTAAGTCCAAAGGGATCCGATTGTGATACACGACTTTGCTTTTGGGATAAAGATTAGTTCTTTACGATGTTTTTGTATATTGCATTTATAATGTTTCGCATAAACAAAAAAAAACTTAGCGTTATTCGTATGTATGTGTGTAGTTGAAAATCCCTCCCTTAAGGCAATCTATCGCATACGATAACAAATGGCTTATAAGTAAATTCCTCTTAGAATAAAGACACATTTGCTCAAAGCAGTTCTACTTCTTCTTAAAGAAGTTCCATATTACTTATTAAAAAAATATGACTACATATATTTAAAGTATGAAATCTTCTTATTAATAAATTCTTCTTCTGTAGAAGCTTCCATACAATTCCTTACAATTAAACAATAAAGAACAATGAAGACGTTGATTCAATGTGTCTAAAAATCATAATGTATTAAATGTGCCTATTATATCAACGACTTACCGTGATCTTAAATATTAATTATCACTGAGTTAGAATTGTGGTTTGCGCTTCCTTCGCACCCTTGATACTGAGACCTTAACCTACATCAAACTTATTAACCCTTCCCATTCTAATATCTGCTCTATTTACAAAAGAAATTAATATTTTTATCTAATTCGGTTATTCTTTTTTCGGAGTTATACAATTTTTGTTTTGTTTTTACTTTTAAAGAATAAGTACTTCGTCAAACGAACATATACTTTTAATATAATAAGCACTATATATTTCTTATACATAGATATTTAAATATATGGGAAAATTGGGATATCTTTGATCGTACACCAGTTGCATAATCTACGTATATATTCGAGCAGCAATAAAAAAAATTAAACGAACGAATCGTTTTCAGAAAGAAATATTTTTATGTGTTTGGTTGTGTGTATGATAATGTATTTCTACATGTCAGAGCAATGGCGCTGGTATCAGCTGCCATTGTCACAGAGCTTGTAAATTAATAAAGTCAAAGTATTATCAGTTTATAATCTTCAATATATGTGATTTGTACGATTTTCCAATATTACTAGACCTACAAATTAACAGAATATTTAATAGTCTGTAATAATAGTTACTGCAGTCATTATTATTAATGTCGAAGCAATGGCGTTAGTATCAGCTGTCATTGTCATTATAATTGAATAACTTCAAAGTCTGGGGGCCTCATAGCCTAGCGGTCTTATTAAGTGGCAGCTACTTGAGGGGAACCGGGTTTGATTCCCGGTTCGAGGGCAAGTTTTAATTTAATTTAAATTTGTTCTCGGCCTTTGGGAGGGTTGTGCGGTACCGGGCGAGTGCTTAAACTGTACGTGGTGGACACGGTCGAATTTCTAAAGACAAGCACGAATTATAAAAAAAATCCTATACTTGACGCTGGCTAACGTGGCTGCACAAATCGTGCCAGAGCCGTAAAAATAAAACTTCAAAGTCAAATTAGTTCAAAACTGTTAATTCTGGTGGTTTATTTGATTTGTCAATGTTGCTAGTAATATTGGCAAATCGAATAAACCACACTTATTAAACAGATAAGACTTTGATTTTAATAATTTACGAACTCTCTGACATAATGACAATGGCAGATGACACCACCGCCATTGCTCTGTCATACACGATATTTTTATTTACATAATTATAGAGCTGTATTGTACCCTGAGGTCGCGCATTCAGGAATTTTTTGACCCAAAAATCTACGACATACAATAAAATAAAAACAGATGCCATTTGAGACTAAAACGATGGAAGATAGAAGGAGGTATTTTGACACCACTGTATTATTATTACAAATTTGACAATTGACATTTAGGGATGACAATACTAAAATTATTAACAGCCAGTAAACTGATATGTATCTATTGTATACTGTTTTACAATAAGTCAGTATCATATTCATACTGCGATCGTGTGGCATTAATCTGTATTTGTATTGGAGAACGCAAATGCATTCATAAAATTGTCTTGCCCATCCTTGATTTATCTATAAACATGATAATAATAAGGAATGTTGTATGACTCACAAGCACGTTAATTAGCAAAAGATGCAAAAAAATATTGTATTGAGCGCTAAAATTTTATACAACATATTTTTGCCCCTTGTTTATAAAAAAATAATCAGATTACACCGTTTTATTAACGTAGTATTTGGTCTCATTTTATTTTGATTTGACAGAAAGAGATGAAAGACTACTAGTTATAAGAGTGCTATGCGAAGGGAGTAGGTCCGTTTTTTCTATGCATTAAAATTGGTTACCATGACAACAAAGACTGTTACCATAGACATACATGTTAACCTGAGGGAACCACGCACTGAGGTAGTAGCATCGGACGTTCGAATCCCGACTTTTTTAAACCCAATGCGTTAGCTTTGTATGTTAAACACTTATTGGTACGATGAACAAATCAGCATGACGAAACTGAAGGCAATACAACACTTGCATCAATGCTTAAAAAATGTGTCTGGTTCCTTCCGCATATAGGAGCACCATACAATTTTTTTTTTTTTATTTTTTTTTTTAAGAAAATTCACACCAATTGACCATGCTAAGCTGGTGAAGCTTGTGTTATGGGTACTAGGCAACGGATATACATACATATTATAGATAGATAGACATATAAATACATATTTAAACACCCAAGACCAAATGCTCATCACATCGATGTTCATCTCAGCCGGGGATCGAACCCGGGACCCATGGATTCGCAGTCAGGGGTACTAACCACTAGACCAAGTCCATACATTTATCTCGATTCGAATATTTCCTCCAAGATTTTTGTGCTTAGCAAGTTGAACTATGAACTTTGAGTAGATTTTAGTAGCTAGTACTGCAGTATTTAGCCTACATAATGCTTATTCTAATAATATTCAAGAATTCTTAATTCAAACTTTGCTAACCTTTAGATAAACGCCATATCAATTTAGACATTTAGTTTATGACCGATAAACTTAAAAGCCATTTTATTGCCATGTTCTTAAAACATTTCAAAAAAGTTACGTTAGCTTGTACAAAGATATATTTAGTAAATACGGTAATTTACATAAAGGAATTGGAATAGGATGGTTGTTTATTATTCAAAATGGCTTAAGTGATTAAATCACCACAGTTCGGTAGCAGTTGGACGCATTTAATATTCAGTATAAGCCAGTAGCGTAACAATAGGGTGGCAGGGCCATAGATTTATAGCGTTAGATAGGCCCCGACACCAAAAACTGTGGCATTGTTTTTGAATGTGTGCGTTACCAAAATGCCGACAACACCTGTGCAATCTATACACAACAAGTGTACTGAGAAAATAGTGTCATCTCTTTTTCTCGTACATTAGTTGCAAACACTACTTTCTCTTTCGACAACATCTGTGCAATCTATACACAACAAGTGTACTGAGAAAAAAGTGTCATCTCTTTTTCTCCTACATTAGTTGCAAACACTACTTTCTCTTTCGTGCACTCACCATTTAAATTTGTTATTTTAGACAGTGCGGAAGGAAAAATAAAAGTTTTTAAAACAAATCGCAATACTTACGAGTGAAATGTTACACCTCTGGCTTTATTTGTGTTTCTAGAATTGTTGTTGCACTTTAGAAAGGCACACGATGCATTTTGTGACACTAAACTGCTCGCAAACGTCCTTTACAACACGTCCGGCTAACACTGTGTTTAAGGGTGCACTGATCCCAGGTTAGTGAGCTCACTCACTTCGACTGTGCGACAACACGGCGCGGTCTCACTGCGGCAAGGGCCTATCTAACGATATAAATCTATGGGCACGGCTGGCAAAATGCCACGGGTCCCCGACCCAAGAGGGCCCCTGCCCAAGAGATATTATGTTGGGATGAATGTGAAGTCTCCAATACGCATTGGGCTAGCGTGGGGACTACAGACCGGTGGACTATTCCTATTGGCTACAACTACATACCTAGATGAAAAATTACTGAAGAGCATTTTAAATAAAGGATGTAGGTAGATAAAGGTAAATGGAAAAAAAAGGAATGTAAGAATGTTACCTACCAAAAACGCTGCCACGAAAAGTTGCATCAACCATTTGGACTTAGGTTCTTCAAGAGCTGTACCAATTATTAAAAGCACCGGTAACGCACTCGCGAGTCTACATACTAGAGTCTCCATTGGCGGCGCTATAACTAAACACAAGGTGAGGTGAGGTGACACTGTTCAAAAACAAATCCGGAGCCATGTTTTTTTTTTGAAACTCCTTAGATTTGTATAACGTAGGGTATAGGGCCAAGTGGCATATCCCAACTGACAATGTGTGTTTGTGTGTGTGTGTTTAGATTATGCGGTTATCCGAGTCTCGGGGATGTTCCACCACTGCCAACTTAGTAAAACAATGTTGTTTTTAAATATCTTAATTCCTTTTTTACAATTTTTGGCCTCACTCTTGAGCTCTTAGTTAAAAAAAAAAAGAATATGTGAATCGACATTATTCTCGACACTTGAACACACAAAAAATTTCATTAAAACCTATTCAGCCGTTTAGGAGTTTCATTACGAACACATTTGCTGTATAGATAAATAAAATAGCTACCAACTGCAGCGCCATCAGCCGGGCTGATTTGTGAATCTAAACCATCCAGGGCGCCGCCCAAACGCATACAAAACATTTCATTCATATCGGTCCAGCCGTTTAAGAGGAGTTCAGTATCAGTTCATACATACGTACAGTAGAATGATTATATGTAACGATATATTATCGTAGATCATATCAGCACGTGATTTAGAAGGGTTATAACATATTTTATTGTTTATGACATTATTAAGATGTATCTGTCCGTGAGAACATCCGTTAGCATTTTTAATAAGTTTATAAAGTTAGATGTTCTATGCAACCCGGACTTAGAAACTATATGTCGAGCGATAAATATACTTTATAGACAACTTTAACAGGTAGGCCAGCCTTGCGATTCTGTAACTCACTTTTCGAACTCTCACAGCGGTTTTCGCAGCTGCGGTCGCGCTCAAATCAGTCGTGAAGCAGTCATTTGGAATTCTGATAAGGAGGGAGCTTGTAGTTTATTGTTTATCAGAATGCCAAACCGTAAAATGACTGCTTTACGACTGATTTTAGCGCGACCGCCGCTGTGTGAGTTCGAAAAGTGAGTTACAGAATCGCAAGGCAGCTCTTGATTGATTTGATGATTTCAAAACAAATTAATGCTTGCTCTTTACTTCAGTAATGGTATAATAATAAATATGTGTTTGATTATTAAAATGCAAGATAAAAACTATATTACACAAGAATATTTACAACATTTCTACGCCTGGAATGTCGTTTGATGTACCTTATATTAATGCAACTTCATTTAATTTCAAATTTATACAAGTATTTAAAAAGCTTGGTCCCTGTGGCAGTATACCTTTAACGATAGCAGCATTTCTTCCAATAATTATTCGTATTAATATTAATTAGAATAACATAAGCGATTTAACCTTATACTATTAAAAGATGTGTGCATAATGATGTGTGACATTTTTGTATGTAATTGACAATTGACAAACACACGACACGAGCAAGTCCTAAATTGTACAATGAATTGCTTTGCTGGCGATATTTTCCTTTAATGTACGTGCAAGTGTTCATTTGACATTTAAAATTTGTGGTCAAAGGGGGTTGGAACTCACTGCCATTTATAAAACATAAATATTTCAACACTTATATGATTGCGTTTAACTATCAACGACTTAAATAGTTTTTTTAAATATGTTTAAAATTAATTATCTTCATTTATACAATGACAGGATTCGATCTATAATTAATAATCTGTCTCGATGCTTGACAGGTCATTGGCTTTGTGGGGTCATCAGATGGTTATAAAAGA
The DNA here is from genome assembly GCA_963693345.1 of Pieris melete. Taxonomy (NCBI): domain Eukaryota; kingdom Metazoa; phylum Arthropoda; class Insecta; order Lepidoptera; family Pieridae; genus Pieris; species Pieris melete. The sequence continues at coordinate 241,786 of CAVNZK010000131.1, read as the reverse complement.
ATAATAAAAATTTCAAAGCATAAATAAAGAGCTTTAAAAGCTGAATCGATGTTTTATTGTAGTATTGACTAAATTTTATTAAACGAACGAATTCTTTTACATGTTATTTCTGACACATCCTTGGAAAACGTCATACATATGTAATTTCTCAGCCCGGTTTATAACTTCACTAAATATTTATGATTAATTTAAAAACTTTTAAGTAAAAATACCTGTGTCAGGGTTCCCAGTCAAAGTCAAAGTCAAATCATTTATTTCAATTAGACCATCTAAAATGGCACTTTTGAACGTCAAAAAAAAATATATTTAAAGAAGATTCTAGTTGCCCCTTCCAAAAGGTAGTTTCGTGTATAGAAGAATGGGCAAGAAACTCCACACTTACTCTTTTAAAATAGGTTCACAATATTTTGTTACATTTGTTAAATAATTATATGTGAAGACAATGTACTCTTAGCATAAACTACTATACTAAAAAAGTTAGTATACATGTTCCTCACATATTTACAAATATCGAAACCGTAGAATATTAACATAGCTCTATATAGAATATTAGATAACCCAGCTCTTCCATAATAAACTTAATACTTAATTCCAAAACAATGTTATATGAAAATGTTTATGTAAGATAATATTGCAAAGCGTTAAACAAAAAATATATACTATATTCTGAATTCATGTCAAATAAATATTATTTTAAACATATAAAAGTTCATGGAATACTAGTTGTTTAAGAATATTTTTTTATTTATTATTAATCTAGTAATAACATTATTTATAAGGTTAAATATTTAATACTATAAATCATTTTACGAAAAAATTGTGACATTAAAACTGTTGAGAAAGATATGATATACTGCATCTTAGAATGCTAAGGTCAAACAAGATCGGACTGATTCTGATTGTATATTTTATTCGCGATGAGCCTATAGATAATAAATAATAGATTATCACATAGTTAATGACTTTATTATATTTTACTTTTTATACTATAGAATATACACAGGACATATATTATGAGGATATTGATATTTTCCACCTCGTCAAAGATGTGAGGAAATACTTGAAGAGGCGGGAAGAGTTTGATTTTGTTCAAGGAGTAATTAGAAATTTTAATTATTATCTGTTGTTTCGAATGTTAAATTTAAGTTTTCTTTAGTTTTTTTTATATTTTGTTATCTATTAATATACTTAATTGTTTTCTGTTTCTTATGTATTGTTTATCTATGTATCTCTTTTGGCTTTCTGTATTGTCGAAGTGTTTTAGTTTATATTATTTATGTTAGGTGTAAGATTACTGATAATTAAATAAATAAATAAAATATAGAACTATGAGAGAGATTAGGCCTGTGGCTGGCTTGCCACAGACTACTATATTACAACAACTACAGACAATTATTAATACGATGACATGTTTATAGCATAGATGTCACTATGTGTCTTTTAAAGATCATCTGTTCTTTAAATAATAACTTTCCTGATTACCTCATAGCCTAGCGGTCTTATTAAGTGGCAGCTAGGTGAGGGGTACCGGGTTCGATTCCCGGTTCGAAGGCAAGTTTTAATTTAATTTAAATTTGTTCTCGGCCTTTGGGAGGGTTGTGCGGTACCGGGCGAGTGCCACCGTACATGGAGGACACAATCGAATTTCTAAGGCAAGCACGAATTATTAAAATCTTAAACTTGACGCTGGCTAATGCACAAACCGTGCCAGAGCCATAAAAAATAAAACTTTCCTGATGTTTCTACTCGTACAAGAATTATCAATATATCATAAGTTTGCCAAAGGTTTAAATGATAACGTGTACTATACCAGGTGCGCAGCAAATGTTTTTGGTTTAAAATCCCGTTAAAAATCGAAACGTTTAAAAAGTATTAAATAACAATACTTTTTTTCTTAATAGATATTAAGTCCTTACATATGAAATTGGCGTTTTGGCGGAACAAAAGTAGATGTTTCTTAAGTAGAATATATTCAACGTAAGTAACATTGCTATCTATGCACTTTTGCCATCTTAGGTAGTTATTTGATCCCTATACTAAAAAAAACCATTCGGCGGGAATCAATAAAATCTTTGAAGGCGGTTTCGACAGCCTCATCAGAGTTATATTATTTCCCTTGCAAAAAGTTATCCAAATTTTAAAAAAAATGGTTAGCTGTTCTAAGCAAGGCTCGGGGAGTACGGTGGATATCTAAGGCATTCCAATTGAAGCTCCTCTAATTTGGCAGCAGTCTGTTGTGCAGTGGGGAAAATAAATGGATGGTTTTTGAAACACAAATGAGTAAAATTCTGCAAAAAACTGAATTTGGAATTCCTAACCAAAGAGGAGATATTTGAGTTCTAAGTGGCCAGTACGACATAACGCCAATTTCATATGTAAGGGACCTAATATTGTATGTATGCATGATACAAGAAAATATGACGTTATAAATTATACACACAATCAATACATACATACAAATTTAGTACCTAAAAATTATTACCTAATTAGATGTATTAGAGCATGGCCTAATGGCTTCAACATGCGACTCTCGTCCCTGCGGTCGTAGGTTCGAACCCAGGCTGTGCTTAATTGAGTTTCTGTCTATGTGCGTATTTAACATTTGCTCGAACGGTGATAGAAAACATCGTGAGGATACCGGCCTTTGACCCAAAAAGGCGTGTTTCAAAGAAAGCTGATCACTAATTAGATGGATAAGCGATCATGAAACAGATATAAAAATCTGACGGCCAGACCTAAAATAAAAGGTTGTAGCGCTACAATTTTTTTTAGATTAATAAACGATAAATACTCATTTATACACGGGGTATGAAGATTTAATTATTGGAAGTCGGTGCTAAGATTCATTGTGTATATTATTTAACCTTTCAAACACCCTGATCAGTGCACGAAGGAGCATTACCTATTTATAACCTCTTCGTTTGATGAAAAGTTATTTAATACCTACGACGACAACATTGTCGGATAATTAGCTAGAAAATATATATGATAATTGTGTAATTAATGGTTGCAGCTCCTTACAAACATTGTTTAAAACAAAAAACTTGGCGATTAAAAAGAGTGACGGAGACTTTATTGTTAGTTCTTCTCTTCCGTTCTACGCTCTTGATTTGAGAACTGGCAGTAAATGTAAAATTAGAAGCGTTTAATGTATATTTCTTTTTTGACGTTCTGAAGTGTACATTGTGTTACCTATATGAATTAGTTTTTTTACTTTTTTTATGTATAGCTGTAAGATTAATTTTAAATAATTTGTTCCACGCCTGAGGTCAGACTTTAGTTCTAAAATTAATTTATCTACAAGGATCTTAAAACTATAATAAATACTAATGCTTCAGTTCATGATTTATAATGCGGTCGAAGACTATCAAACCTGTTATCCAAATTTCTGTGGAATTGCGTAATCTTTGAACTTGACTATTAGCGGTCACCTGTCTGCCCACACAAATTCACTTTGTGACATCTACAAATTCAACAATAAAACGAAGGTTTGAGGTGTATTTCAACACTAGAAATGGGTTATGGTAATCTTCTGGTAGCATTTGAAATAATCTTTTAAAAAAGGAACAACAAATTTAATATTGAATAAATTGTCTGCTTCGATGCTTTCTTGTTTATCATACGCGAATAATCAAAGAATAAATAATAAATGGAGGATGTTCTGAGTAGGTCTTCTTTTTTAAGGGACAGGGAGGCAAACACGCAAGTTGGTCACTTAGAAATAAGTAGTTACCTATTGGACACCCGCAACGCCTAGAGGAATAAAGAAAATAATGTTATATATAGTCCATATTATATAGCATTTTTTATTTTTATTTTATGCTATGGATTTTCAGATGCTCTTATATAGAGATTAATTATTTATAATGCAAAAAAATTATTTCGCGACTTCGCCCGTCTGCACGTATTTTAGCGTGTATTTTGGAACATTTCAACAATAATAGTCATATTTCTGAAAACTTACATGAATAATTTTTATACTTAAACTCGTCATCTACGAAGATTTTGTATTAAATGGATCCGAAGTGTGAAATAAAAATTTGCAAGCCGAGGAACTTATTTTGCAATAAAAATTCGAAATAACTTTTTTCATATTGTTAACCAAGAACCCTTATGAACGTCAGCAAAAAGATGGTAAATTGATTCGAAATCTACATTTACTACCAGTTCGCAAGTCAAGGGTGTAGAGCGGGCAAAAAGAAGTTGCAAGAAACTCTCCGCCGCTGCTTTTAATCGCCTAGTTTTGAGTCATACAAATTGTTTGCAATTTAAATCAATCTCAAGGATTGATATAAATTTAAATAATCGTCATATTTATAAAAAGCTTTATTCATTAATTTACGTTTAATAATAAATATGGATATGGATATGTCGCAGAGCAGTTTTGCACGATTGGCTTCAGCGTTTGAATCCCATCCGTGAAGTCGGAGTCTGATCCCCGGCTGTGCACCAATGGACGCATTTAACATTCGCTCGAACGGTGAAATATAATATCGTGAGGAAACCGGCTTGCCTTAGACCCAAAAAGTCGCCGGCGTGTGCCAAACTGCCAACACAGGAGGCTGATCACTTGGCTATAAGGTTGACAAATGATCTTGAAAGAATCTGAGACCCAGGCCTAAAATGGTTGTAGACCCGCTGTTTTTTTTTAAATTTAGATATATGGTGCTTTCAACGTTTATTTTATACTCTATAAAAACCGCAAACGTATTAAATGGTTAAATGTAAAAACTAATGATCAATTTAAATGGAAACAATCGTCGGTCATGACATAAAGGTCAATCTACTTATTAATGAGGATACAATTCGACTGATTTATCGGAGTTTTTAATCCGCCTAGAGAATGAAGGCTAACATGGATATAAATTGTGTTGGATTCATCTTTATTTTATTGCCAATACCAAAAACGTTAAGTATTTTTAATACATAAACATTTTATTCATCGTATATTAAAATTATTTTTTATTTAAGTATTAAAAAAATATATAATAATAACATTAATTTTAATTATTATTATTAAGTAGGTTAAAAATACATACATTTGGACAGTTTATTTAAAGTTACTGCGATAATTGGTGATATTATTCTAATATAGATAATGTTTCATTAATTTTTCAATATAATTTTTTTGTGTTCATTCGATAAGAACAATGAAAAAAAACGAGTGAATATTAATGGACCAATTAATTTATGGTTATGACTTTAAATATTATTTAAGATTAATAGATACCTGTTAATATCGGATTTGGGACGTTCAAAACATTCTTTATTTTACCTTACCAAATAATTTGTTTAACGTAAAATCAATTTATGCAATTTATATACTGTATCTAAGGATTTATTTAGATACTTAACTATGTCTAAATCCAATATAATTTTGACATACATGTCATCCCAACCAGGTCAGCTCAGGCTCTGAATCATACCTGTACTCTTAGTTACTGAGTTAAACAAAAGAAATGATACAGATAATTTTATAATTTATTTGTTTGTACATGATAACAGATAAAGAAAATGCAACAACAGATAAATGGCACTAATTTTAAACTAGTTTGATGTGATTGTCATTGTTGATCCTGTTTATTCCCGGGCGACGGGGGCGTATTTAGCGATGTAGGCCAGAGCGCGGGCGATCTGGGCTGGTACTTCTGGGGCCACGGGGATAGCGTTTCCCTGAAAGATGCATTAGTAACGTATAGTATTAACTTAATACATAAGTAGATTTCAAAAAGGATTCCGGTGTTTAATATGTATCCATGGCAAACACATTGCACTACGTGATTTTAATAATTGTACAGTAAAATCAGGCTAGCTTTCAGCACGAAACTTTATATACACGGCATTTTATAGACAATTAAGTTTATCTAATTTAAAAAAAACAACGGTAGGGAAGTTTTTTAAAAATGGAATCTTTTAACGGAAAGCTTAATAGTCCTTTTTATAACTTTACATATTTGGCACAGGCGTGCAACAAAATGCTTTCCTTTCGTTCAAGAATTTGAAGAGAAATTTTTACTTACTTGGGGCTGGTAACCGTTCTCATCGGCGACGTAGGTCATTGAGATAACTTCTCCCTCGGGAGAGGTCCAGGAGAAAGATCCTTGGGCCACAGAGGGGGATACTGGGGGGTTACCGGCGAAGGTACGTGGGACACCCTGGGCTTGAGCCGCGATACCGTTGTTGGTCTCGTAGCTATAAAACGAAATTACAAGCTGAGAGGACAAGTAACAATTTAATATGAATTTCTGTAAATATTTCGCGCAATTGCGATTCAAAGTTACTACATTTTCTTAGCGCTTATATTATTTTTTCTAAATGAATGATCATAAGAAGAATGTGTACTTACAAGTAGTTGTAGCTGCCGTCAGCTTCGACTTCGTTGCCGTACCTCACGGTTTCAGCGGAACGTGCATCAGCAGCAACCTTAGCGATAGCAATGACTGGTTTTGGGGCTGGGACGGGGGTAAACTTGCCTACAGAAACGGGAACTGGGGCCTCAGTAACGGTCACTATAGGGCGGTAGGAAGTGGAAGTAACGAAGGGTTTGTAGGTGGGTTGGAAACGGTTGTATTGGTTGTATTGGTTACGTCCATTGAATTGGTTGTAGGGGTTGTACTGGTTGAACTTCTTGTACTGACCACTCTGGTCGTTTGGTACATATTGTCCCTGGTTGAATTGAGCGCTGGCAACTGCCACAACGCAGGCGATAAGTACCTGTTTACAAAAAAAAAACACTGTATTATAGGTTCTTAATTTAAAATTAAGTACAATTTAATATTTACTCACGGCGAATCTCATTTTTGATTATTTTGATTGTTGCCTAGTTTGGTTGAACTAGTTCGAATGCCGGTAAAAAATCCGCGCACGCTTATATATGGCTCAAGAAACCACCTACTACGAATACGAATTGCAATAATATTTTAATTTGTTGCGGATCAAAGAAACAGTTTTTTTTACAAACCACACTGGATTCATCTGTATAGCGTGTTATTTGATCTATTTTTAATAGAACAAGTTCGTTTTTTTAACAATTTTATTTATTACACTTTAAGATAAGATTATTTTAAATAGGTTTCATAGTATCTGAGATAAATAATTTAAAGTTTTGTTTAGTTTAAAATTAAAAAAAAAATCTTTATCCCGTCTTAATTGTGACGTTATAGGGTTTTCAGACCCTTTTCAAGTATGGAGGCAGAAGTACAGTGAAACCTGGTTAATTGGGATCTCAAGGGACCAAGACATATGTACCAATAATTGAGGGTTTCCAATAATCCAGTTTTCCAATTAAGCAGGTTTTAATTGCAGGCTTACATAGGTCGAAATTTGCCGTTATTCCATTTTATAGGTGGAAATGTTAATAAAAATGCGTATTTTTGTTGTTAGGTCTTGTTTTTATGTCAAAACATGAGAAAGTACACAATCAAATCAATCAATTTACTGACAATCAAAGCTTGCGCGAAAGACGATGCGAAATGTATATAAACAAACACGTCAAAACGTGTTGAATCCTGAATAATTTGTCTCACTTATACAGGTAATTGAGCTGCAGAGTCTCAATTATAGAGGTAAACATCGAAAAAGTATTAGAATTCAAATCTTATTTAACCAGGTTCAAAAAGTCCCTTTAACAGAGGTAATTTAATTATAAAGAACCGGGACTTCGCTGCAACTCTCAATAATAGAGGTTTCTCATTTATCCAGGTCCCACTTGACCAGGTTTCACTGTATATGTATTTTTATTTTTTGCTTGGGGTTCAAGTGCACAGGCGCTTATTAAAGATTTAAGTTGGCGCCTGGTAGATAGTACCGGTGACCGCAGAGCTGGCACTTTCCTGGCTCAAAGAATAAGTCTCGCAATACAGCGAGGAAATGCTGCCAGCGTTAAAGGTACACTGCCACAGGGACCAAACTTTTTAAATTTGTTTTATTTTTAATTTTATTTATTTTTATTATTACTTTATAGGTTAAGAAAATTGTAAATACTGTATTTTTATTTGTAATATCCTTACATAACTACAAAAGAAATTATATCCTGATAAAAAGAGATAACTACGTATGTTTTTGTCCGTAATATGTATATAATGTTATTTAATTTATCTGATATTGACATTTTTATTAAATAAATTCAATTCAATTCAATTCAATTCACAAATCATTTATTCACGTAGGCAACACAATGTACACTTGTGATTCGTCATTAAAGATATACATATTAATGCTTCTAATTTTAAATTTTTTTAAAAACCGATGCTACCTTAGAATTAACAGACATCTCTTGAAAATTATTATCAACCTATATTTTTTTGTTTAAATTTGATACTTGGACATAAGTGGGCGGGCCAAAGGTTATATATGCATAAATAGTCTAGACATCACCTCATATGGATCAAGGAGATTGTTTTTTACCTTTTTAGTTGATTTATCTTTATTTTATATTGTCACTAGCTGACCCAGCAAACGTTGATTTGCCATGTATATTATTTTTAGGAAACATTTTTTTAAGTCAATAGAAATAACTATCTTCAATAATAAAAAATAGGGGTTGAACGTAGAGGGGTAAAAATGAAGGATTGTATGTATTTTTGTATGTTGTATCAGAAAAAAATAAAAACAAAAATAAACTGTCTAAAAAGTTAAAATATGTTATTTGGGGTGGGCTTATTACTTAGGGGTTTGAAATATAGATAGTAGCCGATTCTCAGACTCACTGAATATGCATAAAAAAATTTATAAGAATCAGTTGAGCCGTTTCGGAGGAGTATGGGAACGAACATTGTGACACGAGAATTTTAAATATATAGAGATTACACACCCTAACATACCCTATGTTTTGCATAAATTGTTGTCTGTATTAACCACAGAATTGAAGTATTGATCTCTTTGTTTGAGGTGCAGCTGATTTCTGTAATACATAATATAATAGTAATAATAAGGCTACTTTAATTCAATACTGTAAAAAAATACATATCAAATGGGTGTTAGTTTTGTTGTTCTTAGTTTAAGTTAGTTATTTTTATTTGCGTTTCTTTGGGGAGTATGCACCCCCTTTGGGTAAACGCCCCCTCCTGAACTTATCATTTGGATCTGTTGTACATGCCTTGCCTTGGTAATTTATGTACTTGATAAATTGCACATATTAAATAAAATTGTTTTTTTTATTCATTACTTATACGTGATAAAGGCTCTGTCATATTCTTAACTTTTTGGAAATCATATTTTTCTATTTTAGTATGGCGTTCATAATTGTATATTCCAATCAATTCATTAATTGGTTTGTCCGAAACGGTATCCCTTATACACGCACTTAGTTTAATAATCGTCGTCGTTGTTATTCACACAGTGACATTATTAGTTAGTGGAAACTGAAATAGAATCGTATACTATATTGTCTCTCCATAGCTCAGTAGGCAATGCAGTAGCATAAAATCCTAGGGTAGACTCCCGGAGAAAGATCAACTACTTATATTCATGTAGGTAACACAATGTACACTTACGAACGTCAAAAAAAGAAATATACATTAAATGCTTCTAATTTTACATTTAGTGCCAGTTCTCAAATCAAGAGCGTAGAGCAGATTTTTATTTTTTTTATTTTAAGAACTGGCAATAAACTATCCGCCACTGTTCTTAATCGCAAATATTATTTTTTTTTAAATAACTATAGGTACAACAGAATAAAGAAAACTTTCGTTTATAAATTTAACATTTTTGTAATCCACCCTAACGAGCTCATTTATCATATCTTAAGGCATTTTTCTAACAGTAAATACACATGCAATACAACCATTAATCTGTAAAGAGGTGAATTTCAATTATTGTTATAAGCACTTTACATCATGTGTAAATAATAACCAAATCGTGTGACCAGTTAATACTTACTAATGTTAGAATCGTTGACGTCTTCTAAATGTTTTTATTATAAAGTACTTAAATGATTTAAGAGGTTAAAATCTCTTTTAATAAAAATATTATTATTTTTATACAATAGAAACATGTAGTAAGTACGCTATAATTATTGCATCTTATTTTAATGTATGAATCTTGTGGTTATGTGATTAAGATTATTTCTTCATCATCAGCTTCTTTTTGTGATCCATTTCTGTACGTAGACCTTCTCCATTTTCCTTCAGTAGGTACGCCCTGCATCCACTGGGAACAAACTCCATGACGATGAATATGGCTCTTAGTTTGTGGATCTGTTGATAATTCTAAAATTAAATCTGGGATTAAAGGCAAACCTTCATCCTTCTGTATTAGACACACTATAATGGATCTAAGATTCGGTTTCCTAACAATTTTCATACAATGTTTAAATTTTACGTAACATCAAAAATACGAGCACCTTCAACTAATCATACAGGGCAAGTGGCAGGTAGAAGGCCCTGGCCGACGCACGTCATAGTTGAAAAACCTTAGAAAATGGTTTGGTTAAAGCAACAAGTCATTGTTTAGAAGCGCGGCATCCAAAATTAAACTCGCCATGATTATCGCCAACCTTCGCAATGATATTGTAGGTTCGATTAACGGCTGTGCACCAATGGACATTCTTTCTATGTGCGCATTTAACATTCGATCGAACGGTGAAGGAAAACATCTTGAGGAAATATCTTGAGGACTTGACTTAGACCCATAAAGTCGACGGCGTGTGTCAGGCACACGAAGCTGATCACCTACTTGCCTATTAGATTGATAAATGATCATGAAACAGATTCAGAAATCTGAGGCCCTAAACAGGTTGTAGCGCCACTGTAATTTTTTTATTATATATCTAAAAAAGCTTAATTTTAAAAAACCCTACAATTTAACAACATGAAGAAATTATGTCCTCCACAAGAGTTTCATCATTCGTTGACTATGTTTTATTACATGTTAGAATCAGTTTAAGTTTTCATATTTTAAATGCCTTCTGTCAAGGTCCTAATATTTTGAATGGATTAATCTTCAATAGTAATTAATTAATATATCATTTTATTGGTATAAATCCGTATGAGGATATTATCGAATGTATAAATCTATGTAATCTGTCCCTCTGGGGTATAAAAAGATTTAAGAAGTTTGAATACGATATCTTAAATTTGAAACAAAGACAATGTTTTCTTAATGAGTAGGTATTATACATTCGTATTACCTACAATTTTAATTTGAAGTATATAAAAGTAATACTTCATTAATATTATAAATCAATAACCTTAAAAACTATAATACAATAACTAAAATATATTATTAAAAGGAGTCCCTTTAGGCAAGTTTCCGAAGATACTGGCAGCGTTCCCCCTTTGAATAGCTAGACTAATTCTTTGTACGAGGTAGCTGCCAGCTCTTCGGTCTCGTGTGTGTCGACTAACCTTTTTGATATTTCCTTAAAAAACCTTATAGCGCTAGGACCCCACGGACCAAGGGTCTCGACACCGAATGTGACAAAATCATATTCGGAGCCTAGACCCCGTATTTGCACGCTTTAGCTTTTTCAGCTGCTTCAAATTAAATTTAAATTAATTAATTTAATTATTTAATTTTGTTGTGTTGCGTGAATAATTATCATTGGTAAATAAGTTTAAATTTGTTCAACGTCTTGGTGGACGGAAAACTAGGAAAAACATTAAAAACTCCTTTTGTATTAACAATATAATAATAAAAATTAAAATTCACTCTTCTCATTTCAAATTTATTTAATATACAATTCTAAATTATTATTTTTTAATTTACTAATTTTTCCGCATGGATAGGTACAGATTAATGATGTCATTTTCGTTTTAATTACTTATGACTTTTATTCACATTTATGTAATTATTAATTTGCTATACGTATACGTGTGTAAATAAAAACCAATATAAAAGGTACTTATTTAAAACTCAAATCAATATTAATAAAATAATAACTTTGATGAATTATAAATAACTGCACAATCAGTTATTTGACATTAGACATTTTTGATTTCACATTTATGTGAAATTAAGTCTAATTGTAATTAAAAACAATTAAACTATTAATAATTTATAGTATACTAGTAGACCGGCCAAGCGTTGCTGTGGCTAAGGTTTTTGTTATAATACAAAGTAGTAAACTATTCAAGGGAAACAGTAGGAGAACACCAGTCATGGGGACCACCATGATTTATGGTGGTTATGCCATTAAATTGTAGAAACGTTGAAAAATTATGTGAAACGTTGGTACTTTTAACACAGCGCCATCTGTTAGAATTGTATCTAATGTAATATGTATAGATATTGTGGGTATAAATTGAGATGTAAGCTATCCTATCTTTTAAGTTAGATCAAACTGCACACGGTGTGCAAATTTGATTGATATCGGTTCGGTAGTTTAGGAGTCCATTGAGGCCAAACATTGTGACACGAGATTTATATATATTACTAGCTGATCCGGCAAACGTCGTTTCGCCATGTATATCATTTATAATAAAAAAATATCGTAGAGGGATGAAAGTTAGGGATTGTATGTATTTTTTAATGCTGTATCATAAAAAAATAGAAATTAAAAATTTTGTCTAAAAAATAAAAAAATAAATTGAGGGGTGGACCACCCTTATTATTTAGGGGTGTGAAAAATAGATGTTAGCCGATTCTCAGACTTACCCAATATGCTTACCAAATTTCAGAGGAATCGGTCAAGCCGTTTCGGAGGAGTATGCAGACTAACATTGTGACACGAGAATTTTATATATAAGATTAAGATTATGTCAGTAAGTCAAAATCAAAACCCAAAGAACTCCTGCATATAATAAAAGCACTGTCCTTTAAAAAACGAATCCCACTTTTTTGTAATATAAATTAAAGTATTCAGTTCTTAATTTTGACAAAATTGCAGACTAGTAAAATACATATATTCGAATAGTTTTAAAATCAAGAAGCGTTGAGTTAATCGTTTATTTATTCCTATAACGAATTTGATACCAGTATATTTAAAATTTACGTCAAAACTTGACATGTTCCAAGGCTATATTTAACTATAATTATTAAAGTGGAGCGTCTGCTTCAAATCCTGATATAGTAGATCATGGTATATTTCATTTGGTCTTTGAGAATGCGGAAATGTAAAAACTTATATTAATAAATTAACATAGAATTAGGAAAAAGGAAAATTAAGTTTTATTGGAATTGCATAATAAATTGGTTTAAGGTCCTATTTCCTATTTATTTATATTGACCCAACTTGGGACTTAATTACTAATGAATGTTTTAATTTAACCTTACATTTAACCTAAGGTACCGAGCTCTAGCAATCTCAACATTAGAAATACACAAAAGAACCCGCATTGTTTATTCATGTTAAAAATTTCACAAGAGTGATAAGGACAAGACATAGATTTATAGTATTCATTTGTAGGTTTACAAACTTTTTTGTGAACTTTTGTGCTAGAGTGTATGGTTTCTTGATTTTTTCAACCGATGTTGCCTTGGAAAGTTAATCGTAACTAAATTTGTCGTTTTATTACCTGTGTGTCACTTACACATTTTTATCACGTGAACCCGTAACTATACATAACGTAAGGTGCGTGCGTGAGTCATAGTTTTTACATATTTTTTATTACAGAAGAATTGAATATTTATGCGGTTTTTATCTTAAAAAGGTATATTATATACAGTAAAAATTTGACACTCGTTAATTTGAATCTCTCGATAATTTGAAATCTTTTTCCGGTCCCTTGAAAAATACTCGATAAATTGAATAAAATCAATGATAATTGGTCCCTTCGGTAATTTGAAGTTGAAAAAGTATTATATTGCTCGCCAACATGCGGTAATTTGAAATCCGGTCTTCCCTACTCTCTATAATTTGAAGTGTTTATCATGCACAGACTTGTCAATTGTTTACATAAATGGGTGACAAGTGACGATTACTTTGCAGCTCTCACCACTATCGAACATTCTTTGGACAATGATAAACTGAAGTCACTCACTCAAAAAAAGATTACAGACTTCTTTTCGAAATAGAAATTTGTGAATAATTGTTTTAATAATTGTTAATACATAATAAGAATATAGAAATAATAAGTAACAAATTTTGATCAAATTCTTATTTCCTTCAAACACTTGGTAAGTTGAACTCTTGATAATTTGAAATGTATCTCTGGTCCCTTGTGTTTCAAATTATCGAGAGTCGACTGTATATAATTCAACCTATTATATTTAATAATAAAATGACCTTTAAATTAACAACTAACTTAAATAAAAATATCCATTCCGCGACATCGCGAAACATGTACGCATCCCTGCTGAAGCAGGAAAGCCTGTGGTCTGAAGGCCACAGGCCTGCTTCCGCCAAGCTATAACCCGTCACACAAGCGATTCCAATGGAGCTTTAATAGGCCCTAAAGCTCCATTGGAATCACTTTCAAAAGAAATATCTTAAAAATTAATAAAGATTATAAAAATTATAGAGATTCAATCCGGTTTTCAATTCAATCCGTACATAAATAAACGTGTTTCAATTAAACAACTATATATTTTATGTAAATTTAATGTACACTTATATTTTAAAAGATGGGCGAGTTTTAAGTAAATACCAAAGCATTATGATTCATCCAATAATTTGTTGGTAAATCTGTATCCGTTTCGCTTCTCAATTTTATTGTTATTGTATGAATAAAATACAAATATTTCCAATCTCTTTAGTCTATAGACTGCTGTTTTTTTCACTTTGTAATTATAAAGGAGATTTCCTTGGACGAGTTATTTTAATTTATTTGAATATGAAGCTGTGTCATTCCTTTTAGTATTGTATTGTACATTAAAAGATGTCTCGACCAGTGTTGGCCTAGTGCCTTGAGACTTTAGGCCGTGATTTCGAACTCCATCTTTGCACCAATGGATTATACTTTCTTTCTATGTGCAATTAATACTCACCTGTACGTAAATGAAATAATTTTGCTATTTTTTTTAATTTATAATACTACAAAATGTATTTTATTTTATCTCACACACTATTTTATTGTGTTTTTTATATTATTTTTATTACTCTTTAATGTATAATATTCTACGGTTTCGATATTTGTAAATATGTGAGGAACATGTATACTAACTTTTTTAGTATAGTAGTTTTATTCTAAGAGTATATTGTCTTGACATATAATTATTTAACTAATGTAAACAAAATATTGTAAACCTATTTTAAAAGATAAAGTGTGGAGTTTCTTTCCCGTTCTTCTCCACACGAAACTACCTTTTGCAAGGGGCAACTAGAATCTTCTTTATATTTTATTTGACGTTCAAAGGTGCCATTTTGGGTGGTCTTATTGAAATAAATGATTTAATTTTTGACTTTACCTACTTGTCTATTAGAAAAAAAATCTCAAAACAGATACAGAAATCTGACCTAAAACAAAGATTGTAGAATCCCAAGGCCAAATGCAACTATAACACACACAATATTTTACTCGAATTACCTTATAAGTAAAATATCTTCAGCTTAGCGGAAACCGCGTTCACTATTTCAAACAAACCATATTATTTCAACTTCAAATCAAAATCATTTATTCATATAGGTAACACAATGTACACTAATGAACGTCAAACAAGAAATATATATTAAAAGCTTCTATTTTTACATTTGCTGCCAGTTCTCAAATCAAGGGCGTAGAACGGAAGAGAAGAACTGGCAATTAACTCTCCGCCACTCTTTTTAAGGGCCAAGTTTTTTGTGTTACACAATGTTTGTAAGGAGCTGCAACCTTTACACAGTGTTCCACATGTCATCTTAGGTAATTAATAGTTAGTTAATAATATGAAGCTCCCAATTTTATAGTCTGATTCAATACCTATTTTTACAGCATTGCAAAATTTGTTTTTTCAGACACACGACGGACTATTATTGTGTGGCCGATGATTTAAATAATACCAATGGGCTAACCTTAAAAAATGTGTAGAGAAAACATAGAAACAATTTGTATGTAAAACTTGATCGCTAGAAATTTTTAGAAACGAATATATATGCGTAAAGCTATGGTGAAACTTTTGCTAAATTACTCAATCAATAATGGTGAGTTCTAACATTAACAGATGAATAAAAAACCTTGCAAAAAGTTGTCTATTTTATGGATTTTTAACGAATCAATAAATCTTTGGTTACTAGTGTGAAATATTATCGCATTCACTTGTTAATTTAGCAGTCTAATACACAACTTTTGGATTAACTTTATTTAGTTAATAACAATAATTTAGCAACAGCTAAAACTAAAAACCTTTTTATTTATATTATACAAATAACGTACCTGTTTAAGTATAATAATCAAACATTGATAAAAAGACAATTTAAAAAACAATTGGTTCCTGTGGCAAAAAAAAATTCCTGTAATGCTGGCAGCATGTCCTCGCTGTATTACGATACTTATTCGTAGAGCGAGGAAACATCAGCTTTGGGGTCACTAATATTATCTACTTAAAGATTTAATTAACGCCTGTGTACTTGAATACCACGGCCCAAGAGTCTCTACCCCAACGGGAACAAAATCAAAGTTGAACAATAAAAATAAGAATGTTATTTTTATTGTTAAACATATTGTAACATATGTTCAATGATAAGAATTTTACTTCAGTGAAGATTGGCTCGTTTATTTTCTTACAATTTAAAGAATTAATATATATAAGTTGACCTTTAAATGCATCCTGGGTAAAATCTTGGTTAATATTATGTTAATGCTGCGCCGGTAAATGTAACTTCTTAGCTATTTGAAGTTACCGGCACGATTATACTCCGAATTTTACTCTTTGCAGCATAGACTATGCTTTTGTGTAGAAGTATTTATTTGTAAATACATCGAAATACTAAATTTATTAATGTTATTAATAAGCTTAGGTGTCGCTGATTGGATCGTTGGTACTGGTGTTTGATTTCAAATGATTAAATTAATTGCCGTAATATATCATTTTGCAATTTTTAAAATACAAATATCTACCAAATCCATATAAAGTATGCATAATCAAACAGATTTAATATTAAATAAAAATTTGTTAGAATAATTTAATCTAACGCCCAGTTCGTAGTTAATAATAGCATGTTTTGTCAAATTTACACCTTGTAATATTCACAATTCTCAATAAAATTTGCGTTTGTATGCTAATTAATGGTACGTTATGGAATACCATTTATATTTGTATAAAGCTATTGAGAGAATCTCTTTCAGATAGGAGATGCAATTTGATGTAGAAAGTGAAGAAATTTTTAAGTTTTCAATACAAATTAAGCATAAAATATTCATTCGATTATGATAGTTTTTGTGTGTTTGTTATCGTTCATATCATCTTTCAACCGTGAGTCTTGTGAAGCCGAAATTCCATTTCGGCTTCACACAACTATTACATTAAAAGTTCATAAGCCGACGATACAGTACCATTGTTTTTAAACACGTTTTAACGGTGAACCAGTTCTTATAAAGTTAATATATAATGTTAAGTATAAGAAAACATACTTTATACCACGTACGTTTATACTTGTACAAACCAAGGCTGTACATTACATCGTCACTCAGAATTTCTTAGTTTTACAAGCGTCGTGATATCCTAAATCGTTTGCACTCTCTTCAACTGTAACTTTGCATTCATTCATTTCATAGCAATTAACTAAATCATGGGAGTTACGCCCTAAGAGTATAGCCAGACGTAGGCACTCTCTTCAACTGTTACATTTCATTCGTTACATAGCAATTAACATTTCATTTATTTCGTTTATATTCTATTGTACGCGAGTGGTTAATATAGAGTAAAACTGAAACCCTCTATTATTTAAAGCACCCCGATGACCCAGAAACAGTACAACACTTTTTAATTAACAAATTTTAAAGCCTATTAAACTGAAAAGGATCATAAACAACTGTCTATATGTGAATAAAAGATAACATACTTTAATCGGATTTAATTATCGAATAAATATTCAAGGTAAATGAGCTCCAGTGGGATGGAAGCCATTTTCGTCAGCTGTGTAATCGACACGGTAGGTCAAGCCATCGTCTCCGACATACTCGTAAAATCCACGGACCTTGTTTCCTTCGTTGGCTGTCGCAACACTACCAGTTTCCTCAGCGGCTATACCATTTTCCGTTTGGAAACTGTAGCGATATCCGTTAGCGCTTGAGTCGCTGTCCTGGGTAATTATTCTAGCACTTCGTCCATCCAAGTACTGGTGTTTTGCGTATAGGGGCACATACTTGACAGCCGATGGAATTACAGGTACTGCGGTACTCGTGACAATTGGAGGTCGGGCTGTTACTACAACTTGCGGAATGTCGCTGAAAATACAAAATCAATTATAGTCAGTAATCCTAACTTATACTTCAAATATGCCCGGAGTACGTTCACGCTTAAAAAAGATAACGCCTTGCGTTTAATAACAGCAAATATACTCATTTTCAAGTGAGTCATTTTTTTAATTTTTTTTTTAAAGACAATTCACACCAATTGACCTAGTCCCATGCTAAGCTGGTGAAGCTTGTGTTATGGGTACTTGGCAACGGATATACATACATATTATAGATAGATAAACATATAAATACATATTTAAACACCCAAGACCTAAGCACAACACCAAATGCTCATCACATCGATGTTCGTCTTAGCCGGGGATCGAACCCGGAACCCATGGATTCGCAGTCAGGGGTACTAACCACTAGACCAATGAGTCGTCATTAATTGTATCTTTACAATTCTTTGGGCTAAGGAAAATACTTTACTTAGTTTAAAATGCAACTCTTAGTATACACATAATATGTTATACGAATTCCATTTTCAAATATACCTCTTAACGAAGGGCGCAACAAGTTCCTGGTAGGGCTTCAATGAGTTGTAGTAGAATGGGTTGTAAGCTGCATTGTAGACGTTCCTTCCGTAGTAATTGTTGTATCGATTGAGGTCATAGTAGCGTCCGTCAGTGGTCGGCTTGTAGAATCCCTCATTCCCATACTTCTCTGGGTGATATTTACCGTCATCGCCTGACGCGCAACTAATCACAGCTACAAGAACTAATGCCTGCGAATAAAATACGTTTATTCACATCTTGAATACTAAGTAATAGTTATAAGGGAGGCATAAATTACATTTGTATAAGCTTATTAGCTTTTGAGAGTAAGAAGAAATATTTCTGAATGACTGATTAGGGCATGGCCAGTCTATTCCAAAACATAAAAATACTTTCAGTTGGAGAGTGCATCGTACAGTTGACTTCTAAGGTAAATTATAAGAAACCTTTTTACCGCGAAATCAACCGTCAACGGTTTTATTGAAAAAAATACAATAAATGATTTCAATTCACTTATAGTAGTTGCTTAAACGTTTAAGAAAGCCTTAGTTAAAAAATCGGTTATCTGTAAAGTCGGTTTACTGACGATATTTGAACGTGACAACGTCGTAAGAAAATATTGATGGAATGGTTGCATTTTTGAAAAGAAAATTTTAATTTTATTTGGTTGATAGATATTTTGTATTGATATAAAGAACGAGGTAAACGGAAATCACAATTGAATTGATCAAGTTACATTTATTTGTACGCATAAATACAATTATGTATGAACGAACGCTGCCGAACGCGGAGGCCGATTGTGCCTCTTTGTCGCTCGTTCCGCGCTCTCGCTTGCACTTCAAGCTTTAAATGGAACGCCTCAAAGCGAGGTAACGCCGCATGAGTCATGTTTTTTTCGAATTATAAGACGTTGGCACGTCAAAACGAATAATCATATTGTTATTAACAATCTATTAATAAGATTAGAACGCCAGGCTATTAATGAAGTTATTACTATATTTATGAAGCGTCTGATTTCCGACTTACAAACCGCAGCAAATAAGTTTATTTATTTCAAAGACAAAGTTAATCTACTAGCGGGGGACACGTTGTTACAATTTTAAGATAATTGTCAATACAACAAAATGTATTAAATAATTTATACATTTGATTCCTTTTATCGTTAGTATGTCTATTCAGCTATTAAAATATGATTGAAAAATTATTAAAATGTATTTTTATATTTTTATCAGGTAAGTTTTTTTATTGATAAAACCAACGCTTGGCACACTGATACATTGGTAAGAGAAACACATTATAAATTTTTTTATGTGACAAGCACTTAAAGGCAAACATGATATACACGAAGAGAGAATACAAATATTAAACAAGTCTAAGTTTAAGAAGAGAAAGAGTGCCATTAAAATCACTAAACACAGTTAAATCCATTATCAAAGACCCTTAAAACATACATATATATGAACACATTTACAATTTAATAAAACTACAAATACTTGACTATTCGATAATTACTGGTAAAATATATACAAAATCCACTCACCACTATACACTTCATGATTACAGACTCTTTCAGGCCCAGAAACAAAAGAACAATGGTGATCTCTATAATCTATCGTTTCATTTTATACAATTTGATTCGAAAATGGAGTATTTATTAGGAGATTAAGAGCCCCTTATAAGTAGAAAAAGTAATTTACATCTTCTGTTTGTTAAGGTTACAACGTATTTGGATTGATCTGGTTAAAGTTGCGTCATTTAACGCGCCCATGCTCGAATATCGATCATTTGATGACATTTAACTGATATGGCTTCCCTTTATTTTATTTGTATTTTAAATATATTTAATTCCACATCAAAATGCTACTGTTTGATACTTTTAATTGGATTAAAAGCAGTCTTAGTCTAGGATTTGTCAACCCTTTTTTGACATGGTGAAAATGCTAATGCGCATCTCCTTCCCGTGTAAGTAGCAGGGGTATGTGGGACTCAACCCACACCAGAGTCTCGGCTATTCAGAGACCGGGTGAGCAATACCCATTTAAACCAAATCGAGTAATTCCTACAAAGCCGCGTTACAGAGGCTCCGGGCTCGCTCTCGTATTCTACCGGGGCCACAACGGCATAATTGGTACGCTTGAAACCTCCGGTGTAGTAGGAGATGGACATATCTTCTCCTATTTAATCCGCGTCTAGCGGTAGGATTCATCCTATAGCGCTCTCTCTCATTCTAGTATACAGACTAGTTCTGTAGCATTACAGACTATTTGTTGGATAACACAAAGCAGAGCAAGGTTGTTCCTGCCCATCACAAAATAAAGATGTTGACGAAGCTGAGTCCGAAATTGGTGTCCAACCAATCCAACGTATGCCGAGTCATAATTTGCACCACACTCCAAGCAGTTCGGTGATGTTTCCTGCCACACGGTGACATACAAGTATAAGAAGTATTCCTAAAACGTCCCAACCAAAGTTTTATTAATTTTAAATCACATACATGATCACTTACGACCGTCACCTTAACCTCAAATTAAACATTTAAGAAACGCGTCCTGATCTGGGAAAAACAGCCTAGAAATTCAATAGAGTTGACTTTTTTGACTGCATCCAACACAAAAATAATTTTAACTGCGGCAAACAGCCGTTGTTTAGTAAAGACTTATAGAACAATTTGCAGGCTCATCTTATGTTTAGTGATACTGCCGCCCAATGCCCATGGCCACCGTCAATGCAAGAGGGGTCTTGCGTTCCCGGCCTTTTAAGAATTAATACGCTCTTTTGAAGGACCTTAAGTCGAATTAGTTCGGAAAAACGTCAGTGGGCAGCTCGTTCCACATAGAGGTGAAGCGCGGCAAAAACTGCCTTCACCTTCAAAATAGAATTCACCTTTTATAATTTTCATAGCAAAATGCGCAAGAAATCTAAAATATTATAATTAATATTATGCGCATAACGGCATTTCTTTTAAGGGGTAAATAGCAGGATACTCATATGATGGTAAGGCAGAGGTGACCGTGGCTGCTAGAGGACTCGTGATAAGATCCTGTGTTTTCATTTTATTTACTCGCACATCCAAATATGCAATGTATAAGTAATAAATACCAAATTAGATTCAAGGTTCTGTGCAGATAATGTATCAGGAATCAGCTCTTTGTGGCAGAGGATACTTTAGACATGGAGCGGAGATGGAAATCGAACAACTAAAATGTTTGTTAAAATTTTTCCAGACTTTGTTCATTACTAAACTACACCTAAGGTATTTTTAATGCAATTTACTGTAAATGTTATTTATTTATTTATTTATTTTTAAAATAAATAAACTACCAACAAATTGTATTACTATTAAAAAGAAAAACATAATAATAACATAATCATAATCATAATCAAAGACTGCAAAAGAAGTCATTATGGTCAATAAAGTTTAGTTTACATTTGAAAAATTAAATAAATAAATATTTATTATTATTCTCTTACATTAAGTGTAACATAAATTCTATTATTATTCGAATGTTGTTTTTAAATTATGTCCAATGCCGTAGCATCTTCCGTGGGCAACTTCATTCTGTTAATTTTGTGTCACGGTGCGCGTGCATCGTAAAATTTCACTCTCATCAATTATTCATAACGCGCCTAAAGAAGTATAACTTCAATAAACACCACATATTTTTGTTATATAGTTTTGTACTACTCCCGTCTAGTCCATGTTGAGTATATTTATTTACTTACATTAACATAGCCACACAACATATGAAAAGAGATAGAAGATAGAGTCACGGAGATTCAAATGCTTCACATATTAGAACAAATGAATAAATAGTATAATGGAAGAGATAAATAAAAACTTTTATGTTATATAAATGCACCAGTCCCGCCGATTTACCCGCGTCATATTACGGAAACGCTAATGAACAAATCAACATATCAAGTATTATATGAAACTTAATGTGCACTTATGAAAGTGCGTGCTCCTATTTCACCATGCCTCCTACTGATAGAGGACAAATATTTGTTTTGAATTTATTTTATTATGATTAATTAACTATTGATCACTTAAGATGTCATGTGGACCATGATGTTATGGTTGCAGCTCCTTAAAAACATTGTGTAAAACAAAAAATTTGACGATTAAAAAGAGTGGGGGAGAGTTTAATGCCAGCTCTTCTCTTCCGTTCTACGCCCTTGATTTGACAACTGGCAGTAAAAGTAAAATTAGAAGCATTTAATATATTTTTCTTTTTTGACATTCATAAGTGTACATTGTGTTACCTATATGAATACATTTTGAAGTCTGTAAAAAAATAATTGTTCTAAATTCAGGTTCTTAAATCTTGGGTGTGAACCAGAAGAACTGGCAATGAACTCTCTGTCACTCTTTTAAATCGCCAAGGTTTTCTTACAAAAAGTTTGTAAGCACCTGCAACCATAACATCATGCTCCTTATCACATGTTAACGTAGTTAATTGTGGTATTTAAATTAAATAATAATAATAAATAAAGTGGACATTTCACCTCTCATAACGATAGTACCTTTGCATTAAAAATGTTATATCTAAACCTTTTTCTTTCAGTTTCCAAAAGCAGTTAAGTTGATTTTAAGATTAGCTTGTTAAACGAAACCTCACTATATACTATACTTTATACTATATGGTATTATCTATCCTATAATTAAATAAATTTTCCCCACTTGAATGCCTAATATAATGGTGAATATTCTAAAGCCGTTATTAATGAACAACACAAGCCAATAGTTTCTGAGACTAACGAGTTTATACAAACAAAAAATCGACAGCTATGTACTAATTATATTAAATTGTATATGAAGATTTTTATTTTAATATAACTTGAATAAAATAAAACAAATTTAAAAATACTTAAATACTTTACTATAATTTAAAATAATCCTATTACATCATATTATCACCATTAAACAATTTGTGGTCATTCGGCCTCTTCAACTACTCTTACGAATACTTCATAATGCAACTTTAATTTTGTCTTTACCGAATTCTCTTCTTTACTTAGTAACTTAGTTCCCTTAAACGTGTAAAGCGTTCCCATGTTTTCGCCTTCTTGCAACTTCATTGATGGAGGATATCTGAAAATACATAAATATTTTTAGAATTGCGTAGAAAGGTAGAGGCTGGCAACACACTTGTGATTCGACTGGCAATGTAAGTGTCCATGGGTGGCGGTACCACCAAGCATCAGATGAGCCTCCTGCCCGATTGCCCTTTATCACAAAGAACCAGTGTCGCACAATCTTTGCCTCAGATTTCTGTTTCGTGATAGTTTATTTTAAATAGGCAGTAGCTGTGCCTAACGGGCGCTGATAAATTTTTGGGTCCCCGAATTCCTCACTATGTTTTTTGATGATAGGTAAATGCACATTTGGGGTTTGAACCTACAACCTCAAGGACCAAGTGCATGATCACACCACAAGTTGTCTATAACTCACTGTGTATATTAATAAATACAGTCATCTGTTATTACGACATCGAAGGGACTACTAATATATGGTCGTAAAAACGGATAGTCGTAACCGATGACGTTGTTATTAAGTACCTAATACATAGAATTCAGCCGGGACCTTTGATTTTGGTCAATATAACCGGTATGTTGTTCTAAACGATGTCGTCGTAAACGGTTTTGACTGTATTATGTACGTTACGTAAGGGCACACGTATTAAGGAGTTCAACGCGCTATAAAGTTCGGAAATTATAAAACTCTTTGTTTAGATATAAATGCGGTCTTATTAAGTGGCAGCTACGTGAGGGGTACCGAGTTCGATTCCCGGTTCGAGGGCAAGTATTAATTTAATTTAAATTTGTTCTGGGCCGTTGGGAGGGGTTGTGCGGTACCGGGCGAGTGCTTAAACCGTACATGGAGGACACGGTCGAATTTCTAAAGACAATCACGAATTATAAAAAATCCTATACTTGACGCTGGCTACTGCACAAATCGAGCCAGAGCCATTAAAAAAAATGCAGAGCTTACATCACGGGAAATATGATTATTTAGATTGTACTTTTTTACAGAAAAATTTTGTTATATGAATATTCATAAAGGTAGATCTTTTTTTTTAGTTCTTTAATATTGTAAGTTACGGGAAAACTCGCGTATATAAGGTTGTCATTATAAGTGCAATAGCAAGAAAAAGGTGCAAATAGGAAATCATATAATAAAATTTAAAAAAACATTGAAACACAAACACTAAAATTATGCATTAAATCTCTTATAGTGACGTTTTAGTTCCTACCAAATAACTTTAAAAGTATTTTTATTATGCCCTAAAATCATCGTTATTTACATTTTAATCTTTTTTATAAATTTAAAATATATTCTAAACTCAATTTAAATTACATTAATTGCTTTAAAATTTGCAATTCTAATTATTTTACATTCCATCTTCTGTCGTCTGGTTGTCATATTAATATTCATAATTTTATTGATCATAGTCTAAAATTATCTAGAACCAAAAATATGCTCAGAATGTAAAACCTAATTTAAATAGCAACCCATTAAATATTATAACGACGATAATTAGCCTTGAATCCATATAAACTCTTTTAAACCAAAATTCTGTTGAATTAATTACACCTCTATGCTAAGTTGGCTCAGTGGTGAATCTTGTAACTTCCACTTGAAGGTTGACGACTAGTTGTTTGCTATCACAGAATTTACTGTGGTTACTAGAGCATACGATAGAGCAGTGCTGGCCTAGTGGCTTCAGCGTGCGACTCTCATCCCTGAGGTCGTAGGTTCGATCCCCGGCTGTGCACCAGTGGACTTTTTTTTAATGTGCATTTAACATTCGCTCGAATGGTGAAGGAAAACATCGTGAGGCAATCGTCTTAGACCCGTAAATGCGACCGCGTGTGTCAGGCACTGGAGGCTCAACACCTACTTGCCCATTTGATTGAAAAATGATCATGAAACAGATTCAGAAATCTGAGGCCCAGACCTAAAGATGTTGTAGCGCCACTGATTTATTTATTATATACGCATACGGTAAAAATCAGCGTTTGGAAATTAATATTCATGCCCTAAACGTCGATCCACCTGTCAAAGGATAATTATCTAAGGAGCAGATATTATGTAGAGCTTTAGGCCAACTTAAGTTTTTAGCGCCACTTGATATTTTTTTTAATTTTTTACATACTTATTGTATCTAGGCACAATGTTTTCAACTTGAAAATATTAATAATTAACGATTAAATAGAACTAGGATTTCCGTTATTGTTAATTTAAACCCACAAATTCCTCCCGATTTTCTCTTAACTGAGTTTATCAATACAATAATAGTCAATATGCAGACAGGAGTGTCCTAGACTTTTAGCCACTAAATAGATCAGATTTAATATTATATAAATATTAATGAATATGGTGTAATTAATTTAAATTTGCTAAGATTTATGAAGGTTGACTGCTTTGTTTCCTGTGATAAGTCTATTTCCTATTCCTTATTCACAAATTTAACGATAACTATGCCATATGAAATGAATAGTTTCATGTAAAATTAATGTGTAAAAAGTAAGATTTTTCATTAAGTTGTAACATATATAGTTTATTTAATTATTTAGGAACGAGAAATTTATAAATCAATATTTAATTAAATATATATCTCATCCTCGTCAGGAATAATAGATTTTTACTAAACTATATTTTAGAAACTATTTCCTAAAACAAGACTTCTTGATAATGTAAGTTATATTTTGTAAATAAGTTTTTTTGTGACTTTTCAAATAAATGACAAAGATTTAATTTGTTTTTGCTTGAGTACCAAGAAAACTTAGACTTATGTAAAAGATTTTTTGAAAATTGCCGCATCAACTTCGATTTCTTTAAAAAAGTAATGACACACAGTTTAGAACCCTAAATACGCGGAAGATTTTTCCGTTTTCCATACCGAATACCAGCGAATTCTAAGCAGATATATTGAATAATATAGAAACCTACTTTATATTTCCATAATCTCAATAAATTACAATCATTAATTTAAAATAACCGGAATCATAAACTGCACTATATTATATTAAGACCTTGGGCGGTGACCTCAAACCGGAACATCGAAAGGTCATTGAAGGACGCTACATCTTCATAGGCTGAAGAATTCTAATCATAATAAATCATAGTTTACTAAATACATAAGTCGTGTTGGAATGTTACTTAACAAATCAACAGGCGTAATTTTTTGTTCATTCATAACCGATGGATTCATTGTTAACTCGAATATTGGTTAAGTATACTGGATTTTAGACTAAAATACATACGTCTAATTATATATTTTAAGAAATTAAATATATATTTAAAAAATTGTTTAGTATATACACAGAACAGACACACGTGCTAAATAATAATTATATAATTATAGTTAAAGCTAGTCAGTTATACGATTATGACATCATTATTTTTTATTTACAATTATTATCTTTTTTATTGTTTTCTTTAATTAGTGTTACCTGGTAAATATCAATTAGTATCCATAAGGCCGCCATTGATCTTTATTTATCTTTTAAAGTGTATTGTTAATATTATTATTATACCTAGTGTAAATAAATCAAATAATTTCAGCTATTAAAATTAAAACGCGTAACCTAATAATATTAGCGCATTCTTAATAATCACACCGTCTCGTTAGTTATGAACCGTTAGGTTAACGCATTTGATAACCCTGCAAGTGTTAAGATCGAGTCCCGACAAAAAAATAATCGTTTAAAGTTCGCGGGCCCCGAGGACTTATCTTAAAGTATATACAAAACCTACTCCTATAATGCCACACCCTGTATTAAGAAGATACGATATTTAATACAAAAATCATTGCAACACAGCGAACTTAAAAATAAATATAAAAACATTAAATTGATTTCAATTAAAAACAGTAAAATATACGTACTGCGTCACAACTTCCGTTTCCGTGCTATTTCTAGTCTCCGGGTCAATAAGATTGCACTTCATTGCAACTTCTTGAGGTGATTGTACCTTATCAAAGCTATTGACTTGCCCCGACTCCGATCCACTAAACATCAGAATGTCTGGTGATATATACTTGCTAATGAACTCTTTAATTATTCTATGAACATATTGGAATCTAGGGGCATATATTTGGAACCCAATGTAGTCGTTGGAATCGCCCCTTCCCAAATGTTTGTATGTTCCGTCGTACGGAAACACGCCCTGTTGGTAGATGTACACGTATTTTCCCTCATCTCCAGGAACATATTTCCCCTCAGTTAACGGCCTATAGTATTTCCCATCATCGTACTCGTCATATGTTTTGGGTTTATACTTTCCATCATCAAAGGGTGAACATTGAACTGCCGACCACAATGTCACCAAGAATAACTGAAAATTATAAAAATATTTTAACTAAATCGGGGGTTAGATGACTTCAAAGATACTTTATTCTCTCAAAGAATTACATTCACTTAGCGAGAAAATTTAGAGTAAGTTAGTTATACATAGTGTTATGAAATTAAAAAAAAAATTAATCATATAGGTAACACATTGTCATAAGACTTGTAAAGAAATACATATTATTGCTTCTAATTTTACATTTAGTGCCAGTTCTCAAATCAAGGGCGTAGAACGGAAGAGAATTATTTACGAATAAACTATATAAATTAAAAATATTTGTTTCTAACAATATGTTCAATATTTCTTACAAAAGTGCAGGTAGGTCGCATCGATGTTACAACAGGCATTATGTGACTAATAAATAGTAATAATTTCTTAGACTTTAGATTTGTGAACATATTTGTACCTAATTCTCAGGCTATTTAGCTATGCTAATTGTAAAAATATATAACCCTCTAACGACTGTACCAAATCATAATTACACAAAATTAATTCAAACAATGAAGGTAACATTAAATTGTAGTAAAAATTTCCAGTTATTACATATTCAGAGTTCAAATATTCCGAGCGAAATTATGAATAAATTATGTGATAATACTCACAAGATTCCAAACAGGCTTCATTATGTTGTTATCAAAAAATTCCTGAAGTTGTTATCATAGATTTATTTGCTAATAATAGTATTTTCACGCAACCAGTATAAGTTGTTTACTCCGCTGGTTATGTTTTGGATCTGAAACTAGATCAGATAATGTGTCATAAGTAAGCAGTATTTTAGTAAGAAAACAGCCAATATTCGTCAAATCTTATTCCTCATTGCCTTAATTAACATTTAGATGTATAATAAATTTTGTTCGAGACATACCAAAAGTGGATCAGAATCCTAAAATCAGGTGTGACGAGGTCGCTCAAGAATTAGCATAGCTTTATTAATGACATCGCATCTAAAATGCGACAGTATTGTTCACACACTCGATTTAATTAAAAATAATCACAATATCAGCGCAGGAGACGAGTAACTTATAAGCGGTTTATTTCTCATGATTGGATTAAGGGTAACATCTCGCCTGCGCATAATAAACCGCCCATCATAAAATGCAGTAAAATTATCACTGCGATTGCGATTCTGACGGCCAAGCAATTAACATTTATATAAACAAATTAAAAGGATGATTCCACATCCTGTTAGCCGTCACCAGTCACTATTAATATGACGATTATCCTTTTATGGTATCCTTGTTTAATATTCACTTACATAAAAGACAGATCCGGACATCACCGATTTTATCTTAGCATTTGCATTTGTGACATTTCGCGTAAAACATTAAAAAACACATATTCAAATGTCAGATCATCATTAACACTATATAATTATTTTAAATACACTAAACTAATTTGACGTTTAGATTGATATAGCGAACCAATTCATCCAATTTGCTCTTATATATTCTTGGGTAATATATGTTTTAAACAAGTCTGACAGGAGTGTCACTGCAGAGGAATTTACAGAGACTATAAGCAAATGTCGCGGGAGGCGAAAGAATGTTCTGGAAGTATGAACTTTTGTATAGAGTCAATGGCCCATGAAATTCCGTTGTGTAATTTATACATGTCATTAAGTTTGATAGCGAAATGTATACAATACAACAGCACAAATAAATCAAAAGATAAAATTGAGAAAGCGTCTTAATTATTTAGCAAAGGCAATTTGTTATGATTCTTTCGGTATTATTTAGATACGGAAAGTTTTTGAATAAAAAATTTAGAATACATTTTACCTAAAACACGTACTTCTAGTTGAAGGCATTTCAAGGAATGTCACAAATATTTATAACCAGTTTAAAAACGGATTAAATCGATTAGAAGATTAATTGTTCCGTCACGTTATGCTACTGTCTCGTCTAGTTGCCGAATACGGAGTTATAAACGATAAATGATGATTTAAGTTTAGTTTTAAAATTTACATATTAAGACATTTAGTCTACTTTAAACCATCATAAAGATCCAAACTTTGAATTTTAATGTATTCATATTTTGTTCGTAGCTTTAAATTAGTCAATATAGTATTTTTGTGCAAAAAACGGGGAACATATATTTCATTATGTTTGAAGTAGGGTAGGGCGGGGCTAGTTGAGCAATTTTTCACTTAGTTGGATATAGCTCCACAATGATAAGTCTCAATGAGTTGTTATGCATTTTGTTAGTAATTTATCCCTAAACAAAAGTGTATATAGTATATTTTTGTAACAAGTCCAATATAATAGTTACAGATGTTTAAATGCAGAAAGTCAAGTATGCTCAATGTACCCCATTGGTGAGGTAAGTTGAGCGAGGGTATGGGGCAAGTTGAGCACTAAGAATGTCTAGGCCAAATGGGTTCTATGTTAACTTGAGATGAAGTAAAATATGTGTTTGACAATCAGCTTTTTATTTATAGTTTTTTATTGATAGAACAACAAAACGCAAAGAAATTTTCTTTGTATAATTAACCGAAACTAGAATCATATCATCCATAACTATCCATCACTTCCGATAATTTCTAAAAAAGACTTTACCATTCTGCGCATTAAATTGATGTTGCCCTACCAAGGCTGGTGGGTTTCTTTTTTTTTTTTAAAACATCATAAACCATAATTTTCCGGCCAACTTATTTGCAATTTAGCTGGATGAAATTTCAATGCCAAATTTAGCAGGACACTCGTAGGCACGGCGACGGACGTCTTTTTGAGAATGATGCCATTTGTAGCAAGTATTTTTTCAAACATTCCTCCTGTGTGGGAGAAAATACTTCCCTCGGTGTCGTATAGCCCATACATGAATCATCACCTTCATTTAATTTATTCAAAAGTCAACCAATACCGAATTCTTTAGCGGCGGTATTCACACTTTTTTCCTCATCGTGGATAGCCTTTGCAGCATTATTTAGGTCTTCAGTAGTGTAAGAACATCTTGTAGGTCCGCATCCAAACAAAAAATAAAAGATTCATTACTTCAGTTGTTTAAGTCGTGGGGTTAGTTGCTCAACTTACCCCAACCCGGAATTGTAAAACAAAAGTGAGGTTGTAAAAAAATGGCTAGAATTAGGCCCAAAACCTAGTCACAAATCAAAAATACAATAATTTTCTGGAAGATTAACACTTCTGATTGAAAACAGAGAACATTTGACAAAGACAGACGAAAACTTGCGATAAACAATGTTTTTACTTATTGGTCACAAATAAACAAAACGCCGGGACACTTTACTCACTCATCGAGCTGCCACTAGCGATCGCGCGATGATTACCCCTCCCACGACTCCTTCTTTTTGCTATTTGATAACCCCGCGTATGGTGAATAGTTTGCGAGATATTTCGTTTGCCCAACTTGCCCCTATGCTCAACCAGCCCCGCTCTTCCCTACTTATGCGTTATGACAGATTCATTAATAATAATTATTCAATAACTATATACTTACACTTATGAAAGTGCATACACCGAAAATCTTGAAAAATTATAATTGTGTAAAATTAGATCACAGTCTATCAACAACGCTAAAAACGCAGACTATTAATAAAAATAAACAATTTATAAAATAAAAAACCTTTATGAATTCACTTGAAATGACACTTTATTTATTTAGATAGAAATCTATTTATTTAGAAACATTATACAGTGCTTAGACTACCCCATTATTTACAAAAATAATAAACGAATCTGTGGAGTTACTTTATAAATACACCCCAATAACCGAATAAAAATACTCAAGACTTGGCCTAAAGGTCTGACAAGTACTCTGGAAATATCCTCTTAATATTTTTGGGCGAGCCCCGCTGCCCGGCGCTACCCGCGTTGCCTTTTCGTGCTATTTATGTTAGTGGCATATTTGACAATCTTGCAGCAATTTTTTCCAGCTGTGATCTGTGCTCAAGCAACATGTCGGATAGTTATCAAGATTTAACACCTAAAAAACCGTACTGCCTTGCGATTCTGTAACTCACTTTCCGAACTCACACGGCGGTTTTCGCATCGGCGGTCGCTCTCAAATCAGTCGTGAAGCAGTCATTTTATGATTTGGCATTCTGATAAACAACAAACTACAAGCTCCCACCTTTTCAGAATGCCAAATCATAAAATGACTGCTTCACGACTGATTTCGATCAGTGTGAGTTCGAAAAGTGAGTTACAGAATTGCAGGGCATTTACTGCGATTCTGTAACTCACTTAGTACAGTTTATACAACGCAGCTTATAAACTTTATTCATTGTGTGCTATACATGAAGCACTTTTTCAGAACTTTGCTAAACTGTATAAGAACAATTTCTTCAGTTTGGGATTCGTCGACTCATAAAAAGGACTATGAGGATCAAGCAGTGTTGGCCTAGTGGCTTAAGCGTGTGACTATCAACCCAGAGATCGTGCGTTCGAATCACGGCTGTGCGCCGATGGCTTTTATGTGTGCAATAAACTTTTACTCCTACGGGTAATAGATAACGTATTAAATAGCCATATTTTAAAAACCAAAAATGTACAAATCACTAGGCTGATACTTCAAAAATCATCAAAGAAAGTGATGTAATCTGCGGCCAAGATACCAGATGATACCTCGATAATATGTAATTTACAAAAATCTATTTGAAGTGACACTTCTTTAGGCGCTTGGGGGTAAAATTATTACGGATGAACCGTCACAAAGATGTGCAGCGTTTTTGTCGAAGAAAAGGGAGAGAGCGATTGAGACCGATTGAGAGACAGAAAGGGAGATCGAGAAAAAATACACGATATGGGTTGATGTATTAGTTTACTAGCTACATATCAGAACTTTAGATAGCAATTCTGTCGCCTAAC
Organism: Pieris melete; assembly: GCA_963693345.1. NCBI lineage: Eukaryota > Metazoa > Arthropoda > Insecta > Lepidoptera > Pieridae > Pieris > Pieris melete. The sequence goes on along the minus strand of CAVNZK010000131.1, from coordinate 208,863 downwards.
GTCTTCTGCAGTACACGCAGATTTTTTATTTATTTATATTATCATTAGCACGTATACAGTATATAAACAGTGTGAATAAAGATATACAAATACATGGAGGGATCATATACTGTTACATGATCATCTATTGGGGCTTTTACCTTAGTAATAATTAATTTACAAAGAAGTTTCATTTCTGACATGTGTACTTTGTACGCACGCACTTCTTTTTAATAAATATTCACTTAGATATAGAAAATTGCAAATAATTTTATTTTTCCGATGTAAACTGTAGTCGGTACCGTCTGGTTGGTCCACAGCGATGCAAATCTTCAATCACAGCTCGACTCCTTTTGCTTTATACCCCTCATAAGCAGTAGTTTCTTATGAAGTTCATATACCTTAAGCCTTCTGGAACATTTTCATAGCAAAACATTAAATTTTAGTTAAACTCTTTTTTCAATTATTCATTATGTTATTCGATATAGGTACGATCTAACTAAACAGAATGTCAAACTCCGCGCCATAAAAGAAAAACAATGTCTTTATAAACAAATATCTATGCCCGATACTTGACAAAATGTATTTATTTTACACACTGTACTCAACAACTAAAAGTCGTGATGTAATAATATATAACAAATGGCACAATTATATCTAAAATAACTCAACAGTGAAAAATAGAAGTTTCTAGTGATATGTATACGTATTTCATCATATAAAATATTTCCCCCTCATTGATCGTTATAGCAAAAATCCTTACAAATGAATGTGTTTTCTTTGCAGGCGTAAAGTTTTATGAAATAATATCAAACAAAACTTTATTTACTTGATCACTTCTACGTACCCAAAAAGACTTCCAATAGGTATTGTAACTAACTATATATCTATATTTAAAATAACTATTATTTAATAAAATACAGGTATTTCAAAGTTTATTACACAAACTGATTGACAGCGTATTTGCTACTAAAAGGTTGAAAGTATATTTTGGACTGGAAAGTAAAAACAGGTTTCACTTTGAATAAAGTGATAACTGCCGCCCACGGACAGCCCATGACCCGCCCACCTGCATCGCCGGGGGATAGCGGGTGTGTTGCCGACCTTTCAGGGAATGCTCTTTTCTTATAGACCGTCGTATCGATTTGGAAATAACCCTACTGGCAGCTGCTTCCACAGAGATGTGATAAGCGGCAGAAAGTGCCTTTAAAGCGCTATAACAACCTCTAACGCTAAATGTAATAGATATCATATAACATATTTCAATTCAAGCTTATTACGAATTACCAAAATTGTCGTAGCCATAACCATTTAGTTATATATTTCCAAATTATAATTCTCATAATTAATAAATAAATTAAGTAGGGTTATATTATATTATTATGGCTTCAGCATGCGACTCTCATACCTGAGGTCATAGGTTCGATCCCCGGCTGTGCACCAATGGACTTTCTTTCTATGTGCGCATTTAACATTTGCTCGAACGGTGAAGGAAAACATCGTGAGGAAACCGACATGTTTTAGACCCAAAAATTCGACGACGTGTGTAAGGCACTGGAGGTTGATCACCTACTTGTCTATTCGATTTAAAAATGATCGTGGACCAGATTCAGAAATTTGAGGCCAAGATCTTATAGAGGTTGTAGCATCACTGAATTGTTTTATTTCATATGTATCAGTTAGTCAATAAATAACTGTTTGTATATCATTAAAACAACATAGAAAATGACTTATTAATTCTCAACTAAAGTGCTCAATAATGTTCCTACAAAAAATTTACATATTCAAGGAAAAATGTAACGACCTGATTATGTAAGAAACCAAATTTAGTTTTAAAATTTTACGACTGGTAATAAAAAACCCATCCTATTTTATATTAAAGGCTAGTTATATGCCATTTTGTTTTAAAAAATAAATAATATAAAGATAATCGAATTTAAAATAATATTAAGACATTAATGGGTCATTAGGTAATAAATTTGCATAAATTATAACAGCTTCTGTTTTTTAACTTTGATTTTGTTTATTCAGTAACTGCGTAATTGCGATATAGGTTAGACTGTATAGTTTTAGACACTTTTGTATTTAGGACTGAATTTTATACATTCCATGAAAATTGTTATTTAGATATGAATTTATGATATCTATTGCTAGATGTAATATTTAAATATATTGTAAACCAAATGATTGTTTAAAATAATCATGATTTTAATCTGATAAGCACAGTAGATTAGTTTAGTATATTTGGCCAATTAATTTTGCGTCAATTTAGACAAGACCCCCTACACAGCACATTATGAATACCACTTCCGAAATTAATACAAAAATTAATTTTATTACAAGTGTAGCATTTTTAAAAATTTTAAGCTGTTTGAAAATTTGTTGATAGCGTACTAAGTCGTATCGTTAAACTTTAAACGTTTTAAGATATAATATATACTTATTTGTTTGACTAATACCTTAAATATACTTGAAAATAAATAAACAAAAAAACAAAAGAATAAAGGGGAAATTGCTTTATTTACATGAATCACAAATATTGTAACAGGTACTAGCATACTGATGCGCATATATAATCTGTATATTAAATACTACTTTTAGGGTAAATGGGCTCCGCTGGCGATGAAGCCTCTTTCATCAGCTGTGTAGTCAACTCTGTAGGTGACACCATCTGGGCCGACGTATTCGTAGAATCCTTTTGTCCTCATGCCTTCGAAATCATTGCCCTTCTCAATTTGACCAGATTCCTCGGCGAGGATTTTGTTCTCTGTCTCGTACAGGTAGTGGTAGCCGTCGGGGAGGACGTCGCCATCTTGACGGATGATTCCGTATTTGTAGTCGTAAGTTCCAGGGGTGACCACTTTTGGTACTACTGGGACAGGGGTGTTGTACACTGGCTTGTAAGTGACAGGCACGGTGACGTAGACAGGGGCGGCTGTGGTGACTGGTGCGGCTGTTTTAACAGGCGCGGCTGTGGCTGGTACTGGCACTTTTGCGCTAAAAGTTATAGGAACTATTATGTAACTATTATCTTAATTTATCTAAAATATTTTTAAACAGAGAGTGAACGGACTGGAGAGTCATCTGATGATAAGTGATAACACCGCTCTTGGACACGTGCCACGTGTGTTGCCGGCCTTTTAAGAATTGGTACGCGCCTTCTGGAAATGTGACTGTCCATGGGCGGTCGTATCCTTTAACATTAGGTGAGCCTCCTGCACGTTTGCCCCCTTTTATATATATATGTATATATATATATATATATGCAATATTCCAATGACCCTATAAAATTCTACAATAATTTTATAGGTGAACTTAGTATTCATCTATGAATAAAATAATTTGTGATAAGGCAAACGACTACGAATTTTATAACCATCACATTACCATGAAACCCATCTTAGGTCATTATCGCATTACCAATTGAAATTGAATTAGGCCAATTGTATACTTTACATACATTGGAATATTATGTCTTTATCAGTGATATGTACATCGTAATTATCTTATAATTTTATGTTCGTAGACGCGGTTATAAATTCATATGGTGATGATCATTATTTTCATAATTTTATTACCGCACAATCGATACAAAAGGCAACGCTGTAATATTAATTAAATTGGTTATGGGATTCAAGAACACAGTTATTACGTTGAACTTTGAGAAATTTATTCTGTATGACATATTTAATATGCCTTGACTGTAATTTATTTGTTGACAAAGCTTTTTAAAATACCTATTTGATTCGTTTTTAAATAAAATATTGACGTTTCGTGTTGACTAAATTACCTGACTTCTTTTTCGGGCCTGTACTTTTCGATGTCATCCTTGTTGCCTACGTAGAAACCTCCTGGACCTCCCTTGTCAGAGGATCCAGTGTAGAATCCACCAGCACCGCCACGGTCACCACGGTCACCACTGGGGAAAACAGCTTGATTAAATCATCATTATATATTTAAGAAAACATATACATTGAATCACAAAACATCGAAATATATATATTTTTAGCGGACCTGAGAATCATTGTACACACGTTTTGGATACAAAAAGAAAATCCTATAATTGTAAATCTAAATCTTTCTCCAGTTGAACTTACACAAAAAGTTCATCAAAATCGCTCATGCCATTTAGGAAGAGTTTAATTACAAACTCACTCCCAGAGAATATATATATATAAAGATATAAACGTGTAAATTAGTTCTTAATTTGTCGTAGGTTTATTTGAGTATTAAATGTAAACTTATTTAGGAATTTAACTTCAATTTTTTTACATTACTTACGTAATTATAAATTAAAATTATTTACTACTAAAACCTTGCTTACTTGTATAGTCCAGAATTGTCTGGGATATAGCGTCCAGAATTGTCGTATTTGCCGCCTTGATATTTTCCAGATTCGTATTTACCTGAACCATATAAGTTAGGATCATATCTGCCGTCAGTAGCTCTTACAGTTCTGTCGAAAAGTATACAATATGTTAAATACGGCGTGCATTATGATGGATTACCGTCGTAAACCAAATATTACCGCTTTTCAATGTATTTAAAAAATAAATATAAAGCCATGTACAAAATCAAAACCATAATATATTAAGTTATCATATAAATAAATTATATTTAGTGAAAATACAGTACTTAACCCATATTCAAATTGATAGACGATTTAAAAAAAAAACGCATATATATTACCTGTATTCAGCCGCGAGGGCCACAGCCAAGACACAACCGAATACCTGAAACACCACATCACAATCACTATATCTCAATATATTATTTAATATTATTTTCGGGAAGGCACATCAGCCATGCTTACCAAGAGCAACCGCATTATGATTATCTAAGAGACGAATGTTGAATTTTCAAGCATCAATGTCTTTTTATATCTTTTTCGACTAACATTAATCTCCATGATTCTTGTTCCTGCCATGTATAATGAGATGATACAATAAATATGTATGATCGGTTCTAGGTTGCACTAGTGTGAGATATTTAAAAAAAGAATTTAATTTTTAAAAGATAAAATTATTTCACTTGATAAATATCTTGCGTCTGCGTAATGCTACATGTAAATTCAATATTTTGGAATTATACTGAATGATTTCCAAATAAATTTTTACTTTAAAATATTCCGTATACTTTACGTATTTAGAGTGATTCATATGTTTTCAGTAATTAATTTTGAAGTAACGAATAAGTGTCGTAATACAGCGAGGAAGCTGCCAGCGTTTAAGGTACACAGCCACAGGGACCAAACTTTTTAAATTTATTTTAATTTTCTTTTATCAATTTTTAATTACTTTGTAGGTTAAGAAAATTGTAAATACTATTAGATTATTAATATTGTTAAAGTGTTGTGTTATATATTCCTGAAATTATTTACTTTAACTTTCCGTCTTATGTTCTTATCTAACAATTAGACTATTATATGTAAGGAATACATAAAATATAACTGGGTATAAAAGTCACAGGCTCCTGAAATAGTTCTCACTATTCAGGAGCCTCTCTCTTAGGTTTTATGAAATTCGTTTGTTTTTTTTATAGAACAGGGGGCAAAAGGGCAGGTGGCTTACGTGGTTGAAAGCCTTACCACTGCCCATGGACACTCTCAATGCCAGTGCTCACGAGTGCGTAACCCGCTTTCAAGAATTGGTTTGTTTTTACAAAATTATAAAATTATGTTAGATTTCTAAACTTGTATAGTATTTTTTAAATATATTAACGCCGCTTCGATATTTGCAATCAAATAAAAAAATACAGGGCTGAATAGATACAAATAAATATATGTATTAATTCAAGGTACTGAATTTGATTTCAAGAAATACTATTTGAATTCAAATTTATCTTAAAAGCATCTCACGCTTCAAACTCACTTTAGAGTCTAGTATTTTGCATAAGTAACCATAATTATAAATATATGTCTTATAACACTTAGAGTAGTGATAGCTTGGTGGTAATGCGATGACACTGAGACCGTGCGTTCGAATTCCAGCTTATCGATAATAGATTTGGCATCTTTGCAATTAACTAGTTTCCCAACGTCAGGAATCGCCTTGTTTTAAATCTAAAACGCGACGAGTAAAAATGTATCATCTTCCAGTCTTAGGTTGTAGAAATCGTTATGTAAGAAAGCGTTTAACATTATAATCACACAATATCACATAGTTCAAGATATCACATAGCTTATATACACAATTTAAGGTGCTTCCTATTACTACAAGTATTTTAATATACGTAGTTAAAAAGAATAATAATAGCGAAACGCTTGAACGTACATTGAATTCCAATCACCGATCAATTATTAATATGTCTATTACCACTTGATAGTCCTGGTAAATGCGATTTATGAAATATAGTTAAAAATAAATATAATTTAAATGAAAAATTAAATCTCCGTGTGTTATAAATATCTGTATCTGTAATTGATAATGTCATATGTAGGAACATATGACATTATCAATTAATAGAAAAAGAAAAAATCCTTTCATAGTTTTGTTTTGTTTTTAAAATCAGGCAATTATAGAAAAACTTTGAGACATTTGACATATATATTTTTACTAGAAATGATAATATATTTTGAATTTAATGGTGACTCAATCTCATTTTAAATATTTATAGTTTGTTTTAAGTTACATTTTGAATTGAATATTTAAAGTTCGGAAGTTTGCTGGTGTACACGTGAATGTCCAAATAAATTATTTTAAACTTGTTACAGTTTTTAAGGTTGTGTCACACACTATTATTGAAGTTAAAATACTTTACAGTTGGCGCTAAAGCGTGATTAATAAGGCATGTATTCTAAACACGTTCTTCAAGCCCTTCTTTTTTTAATGTTGGGAATTTTCAGGGTCCCTCTAAAACCAAACGGATCAGTTCACTATGAACGGTGGGCATGTAACAGATTCTCTTAATCAGTGCCCCCGTTAGGAGCGTCCGGTTTTGCAGCAGCTGGTTGGTTTATCAGCATCTGGGATACATTCCCGAACCCTCCTCGCCTTTCTTATGATAGCGTCGAATAATACTCTGAATACATTGGCATGGACCGTCGTTGTAAGCGGCCAATATGGTTTCTACCACGGCGGGAAGCGACAGATCTTAATCCTAATAGTTAGAGAGCACCGTTTAGTGCTCTACACCGGGCAATCATCTAAACTCTAAAGAGTGTTGCGTGATAACAAAGGCAGCCCTAATTCAACAACTATTTCAAAACACTACAATATATGATATATGAAAAAATACAATAGGAATTAGTAATAACATTCAATCTGATAATAACTAAGAAATATTTATTCGATAAGTTAAAAAACGCAATTTTATTTTTCTAAGTATATGCTACAATAGTAGTTAAGAAATTTACGGTGTATCAGCCTTATTCAGCTTCGCCCCGTTGGAAAGAAAATTAAAAAATATAAACTTAATATTAAACTAATATAAAATAAATAGCGATCTAACTCATATACTCGTATGAAACAGCTGCTTGATTAAAATCTTGTACACATTGTTTAGTTCGGTGATTTCAGTGATTGTTCTTGATTTACAAAATGAATAGTAATTATGTCAGAGATTTAAAATAGAAAGGCCCAAGTGTTTTCTAATCTATCTATAATATCATCAACTACAATGGAGATAATATTGAGAGGCCGCCCACGCCGTGTATAAAAGCCGTACGCCGCACAGTGGTCTGAAATCCCAAAAAGCTGGCCAAAAGTAGGGAAAAATATTTAAATAGTTACTAATAGGAATAGTTTTAGTGGTAAACCTAGTATGTATTCTGACCATTATAAAAAGGGAATCATCCCTACCTGGCTTGGGAACCCATTCAGTTCGTGAGCGTCGGGCCTGTCGCATTTTCAAGATGTTGCACGTCGAAAATAACAGAAAGTTCAGACACGTGTAGATTCGCGAAAAGTTACCGAATTTGGATTCTGCAAAATGGATTATTTTCTAAGAAACTTTTCGCCGTATTTTATCCTCCATTTTGTTTTTATAAATTTTAACGTGATCAGCGACCCCGAAAACGTAAGTTTACCAAAATCCATGACATCTTCATATTTTGCCCAGCTTTTTGGGATTTCATACCACTTAACTGTGCGCCACCCTAAAGATTATTAAGTATATTTTTTTTATAGAACCAACGGCCAGGAGGCTCGTCTGATGTTAAGTGATACCACCGCCCATGGACACTCCCAATGCCAGAAGGCTCGCGAGTACATTGTCGGCCTTTCAAGAATTGGTTGGTCTTAAAGGACCCTATGTCGAATTGGTTCTAAAATACTTCACATAGTGGTGGTGCGCGGCAAAAACTGCCTTAAAAAACGTTCACTTGTGGAACGACGGTGGTGATAAGGGTGGATCGTATTCTACTTCGTCGGCCAATGATGAAACTCAGCTGCACTCTGCTGCTCCTAATATGTGTATTGATAGGTCTGTAAAATGTATAAGTGCCTTGTACGAACACGAATTATCTGCGTAATTCGCCAAAGTATGGGGTTTGAGCTAAATACATACAATTTATTAAGATGTAGATATCTTCTACGTTACCAAAGAGGACGTGTGAATGTGATAAATCACCGAACAGATTTTTTTTTTACTTATGTTACTTTAATGACGTTGTGGTTTATGACATTTTCCTTTGAATAATTGTAAAGTAGAGGGAGGGTAAAACTCGCTGAGTTTCTTGCCCGTTCTTCTCAGAACAAGGCCTCCTGGTAGTTTTGCGAACGGATGGCGTAGTCTTGCTCTTTCGCGAATTTCGTAAACGTTTTTGACATTCATAAGCATGCCCTTAGACGCATCTAAATTGAATAAACGTATTTTGATTTGATTGATTTGATTTGACATATTTTAACGGGACGTCCCCAGCCATTACAATAAGCCATTACAATAAAGACTTTGTTTGTAGTTTGTTTTATATAATTTCAGTTTTCTTTTTTTAAATCAGCTATGAATGTACTAAATTGAATTACGTTTTCTGTTTCGTATATTTTGTTTAACAATATAATGTTTTGGCTTTGTACATTGCTAAGTAAATAAATAATATTCTTCACTCCTATTATGGATTTATTCGTTTTAAAATAGTTTAGACACATTAAAATTAATATAAACAGGTCGAATATTAAAGTAGTTCTTCTTAATGCTTAATTGAGTGTCGTTATTTCCGAAGGTTTTGATTTCCAGTTTTAAAAGATTACATCGAAATATGTAAAGTGAACCAATTAGCGAGTTAATATTTTTGTTTACCTATTTTATATTATATAAATAACAAATACTTCCCGCCACCTGTCCCTTTATTTATAAAGGTTTCTTTCACTATATAAGTCGAATACGCATCCTCGACCAATAACTAAGCTGGGTGAAGTCAATTGGAGCTGAAATTTGTTCGAATTTGATCTGCTATTTTTAACTGGTTTTTTCTCAGCAACAATGTCGTTGGTATTAAACTTAATAAAAATTTATTAATTAAATTGGTCAAATTGATGAAAATATTTATATATTTTACAACAATCTTTCTGCTTTTTTTAGGTGAAAATGCGCTTACGCAAGCACCGCGCCATGTCGCTTGACGCGGGGATTGTGGGGCTTGGTCTATAATCAAAGCCATGGGTCCTCGAGGTTCGCCAGGCATTCTACCCAAGGGACCCGAGCCTATATTCGACATATAGAGATCATTCACGACCTGCGGTTCCCGGCCACTCGATACCGAGACCACAGCCTTGAACCACCGGCTAATTTTCGGTCAATATTCTTTCTACTTACAACATTGTGTATCACGCTCTGAATGATATTTAAGCCTTTAAGCCTATTAATTCCTTGCTAGTGAAATCTTTATGTTCTTATTTAATTGTATGTGTAAAAAATTTGTGATGTCGTATTTTCTTGTATATTTTAATAATACATGTCGTTTTAGTAATAATTAAATAAATACATATGCTACACAAAGCAATAACATTTTCATTTAATTGTTATATTTTTATTACAGTTTAATATTACTTACAATTTGTCAAAAAAATCTAATAAGTTACTGTTACATCAGTGCTTAAACAGTGCATTCGTGTAGGTATGTAATAGTAATAATAATTGTAACCTAGTCAAACGTAACTTAACTATAAATCTAGTTAAACTTATTATGTACCGTACGGAGTGAGATATACACAAGAAAATACTTTAAGCTACCAGAAATGTATCAATAATAAAAAACGTATTGAAGTCCTATGAAATTGAATTGTCATTTTGCCAATGAAATTCATGCAGGCGTTATTAACAGAAATAAAAATCATCATCTTAAGGCTCAATTCTTTTATATCCTTTTATTTATAAATTTTGATTTTAACATATATAATCGTATAATAATCTTAATATATATATATATATTATCACATATCACAGTGCTCATAAGCAAACTCCTCTGTGACTAGAGATATTTATATTTTTTTTGTATAACCAGGAGTTCTGACATTCCAATTCCAAAGAGTGGCCCAATATTTTGTTTTTTTTTAAACTTCTATATATATTTCTAATAATATTCTAGATATATATTGATTAAGACTCTTCTACCACCAACCCTCATATTTTCTATTGATTGATTATTGTAATACTTTTTATATTATATTGAGTTTATTATTTATATTTCACCAAAGCGGTAGTCACAGCAGTTTGTTAAAGCTTCAGAAGATCAACGGCAACGTGCATGACACTTTTTTTGTATAAAAAATAATTCTTTTACGCTACTGTTGTAAGTGATTTAAATTATTAACAACAGAAGTAGCTACGGTTAGTTGCTGTTGTTACTGTTCTTTCTGTTAATGTTTAGGGTTTAAGTAATACAAATCGTATTTTTTAAAGTTTTATTACTTATATCACATTATGGCCCGAAAGGCTAATAGGTACAACAGTTACTATTTTAATTAAGACTAGATTACTGAGGCAAATGAGCGCCAACGGGGACAAATCCGTTTTCATCAGCTGTGTAGTCTACTCTGTAGGTGACACCGTCTGGGCCGAGGTATTCGAAGAATCCCTTTGTCCTCATACCCTCGAAGTCGTTGGTCTTCTCAATGCGTCCAGCCTCTTCAGCGAGGATTTTGTTCTCTGTCTCGTACAGGTAGTGGTAACCGTCGGGGAGGACATCAGCTTCTTGGCGGACGATACCGTAGTTGTATTCGTAGGTGTTGGGGACAACAACCTTGGGAACGACTGGGGCTACTGGAACCACACGTGTGGGTGAGACGTACTGGGGTTTGTCGTTCAAGGAAATGAAGTAGGTACCGAGGTTGGCTGGGGCGGCCGTAGCGGGAACTTCGGTGACGGGGACTGGGGTGGTGACTGGGACGGCTGTGACGGGCACAGCTGTTGTGACTGGGACGGCTGTGACGGGTACAGCTGTTGTGACTGGGACAGCTGTGACGGGTACAGCTGTTGTGACTGGGACGGCTGGTGTAGGGAGAGCCTCGTTGGTGCTGATAATTACGACACTGAAATTCAAAGGATATTTTGTTAGAGGATTTTAAGTAAATATTTGTTGCTTTTTATAAAGTGGCTATCAGATGAATGGCGGATGAAATCATCCTCAATAGAGAGGTACTCATATGATGCCTAGGAAGGCTATGTTTAAACGAATTTGTTAAAGGCCGGTAACGCACTTGCGAACCTTCTGGCAATGTGAGTGACCATGGGCTTATTTATCACTTAACATCAGATAACCTGTCCGTTTTCCTCCTATTTCAAAAAAGTATTACAATTTTACTTATAAATGCATTATTATGCGTTCGTTAAAAAATTGACATATTTGTATTTATGCGTACAAATAAATGTAATTTGATCAATTCAATTGTGATTTCCATTTATCTCTTCTATATCTATCAAACAAATAAAATAAAAAATGTCTTTTGAAAAATCCAACCATTCCAACAGTATTTTCTTATGACGTTGTCACGTTCAACTATCGTCAGTAAACCGACTTTACAGACAACCGATTTTTTGTTTCCAGTAATGTTTGGTTCTCTGGACATACGAGGTTATCATTCTACAGCGACTATAATCGAGTATGGCACACACATTTAAGTTTTTACTAATAAAATTGTATATAATGATGACTTACTTAGGTTTCTTTACTTGTTCAAAGTTCAATGGTTTGTTGTTGTTTGCGTCTGGGACGTAAAATCCGCCAGCGTTTCCGCGGTCACCACGATCGCCACTGAAACATAATACAATACATAACAACATATAAATATGATAATAATTTATACAGATATTTCTTGAAGGCAATGTGCCTTTAAGAACACTTTTGTAGGCAAGTAGCGAAATGTGTGAAACACGAACATTTTTGATTGTTACACAACATGCCTGTTTCATCAGTATGTTTTATTTCTGAACGAGTATTTGAGTTAGTCTGGCGTAATTATATTACAACGATTAATACAGAAAAGATAATGTTTAAAGAACTTTCATCAAAAAATATGTATTTTGTTTATCTCAATCATAAGTCTTTAAATAATTTGAACGCGGCTTTGGAAAGATAAGCAAACTCGCTCGACGAGTATTGCGTGTAGTTGTGTGTTTGATTTTTGAAGTTATACTTCTTTAGGCGCGTTATGAAAAATTGATGAGAGTGAAATTTTACGATGCGCGCGCTCCGTGACACAAAATTAACAGAATGAAGTTGCCCACGGAACATGCTACGGCATTGGACATAATTTATAAACAACATTCAAATAATAATAGAATTTATTTTACACTTAATGTAAGAGAATAATAATAAATAATTATTTAAGTTTTCAAATGTAAACTGAACTTTATTGACTATAAGGACTCCTTTTCCAGCCTTTGATTATTTAATTGTAATTAATTATTTGCATGCAATAAAAAACTATTTTTAATAATGAACTATAACTTCTTACGCGCGTACATAAGTACACGCACCCTTTTTTCTCTATAACTTTATTGTTGATGTCATTTGACACTTGTTTTAAATGATAGGCTACTATGGAGAGTTATTTAAATTTTTTTTGACTAAGAATCAGGTGCTATAAACATATAGTTGTTTAATCGTCATAATTTCGGTTTCTTGGTAGATTTTATTAGTCTGTGTTAAAAATTGTACCTAAATATTGCTTTTATACATTAATTTTTAGTGTTTGCATGTTAATGTTGTTTTTGCACGCTGTACCCCATATTTCAATTAGATATATGAAATGTGGCTTGACTAAACAATTAAAATTAAATTACGTACAGATTTCGGAATGCATTTTGATATAGACCAAAATCTGCCTATAAGCGATTTTAGTTTGGTAATAATGTGTGATATATGAAAGTTGCACTTAAAATATGTATCCATTCTAAGACCCAAATATGTCTCCCAATTTTTGTTAGTGATTTTAACGTCTTGAACTTTTAGCGGTTCAAAGATAGGAATGAGTTTATTTGTTGCCCTGAATATTACATAAGATGTTTTTGAAATTAATTGTAAGATTAGAAGATCACCCTGAGATGATAATGAAATTTGAGGGTAGCCACTGTTTTTTTTTAACACGAAATATAAACCAAGACTAACCAGGAATAGAACAGAACCAACACTCACTTGTAGTTTCCAGAGTTGTCAGGCACGTAACGTCCAGAGTTGTCGTTGTATCTGCCAGAGTTGTAGCTACCGGCGTTGTAGCTGCCAGCGTTGTAGCTACCGGCGTTGTAACGACCAGGTTCGTAGCGACCAACTAATGGTGTAGGGTTGTAGCGGTTAGAGTAGAACCTGTTGTATGGGTTCAATGTGGTCACGGATGCGGAAGCTGTGGCACGACTGAGTGGCCGTACAGTTGTGCTCCTGAAATTTATAATTTTTTAATAGGTTTCATAACATAGAACAAAATTATGGCAACACACGATTTCCGTTGAAATCAACAAAAAACGAAAGAGAAAACGTAGAATCGTCTTTTGTTTTTAACTTATATTATACGTAACATCCGAAAACTCCTTTTATTTCATTTTAACTATTAGAAAAGAATATCCTTAAACTTTTTATAACAAATCATAGACAATGCCACTCTTGTGTAATAAGGCAGTGGTATACGGAGAATGTCAACTATAACATTATTTCATCTGTAGAGTCAAATTCATGAATATAATTAAAAACTTTGTTTAATCCAGGAAATAAATGAAAAAAAAAAAATAATATGAATTCTACCGCGAAACTAATTAGCATGGATATACAGTGTGATCACTATTTAATTATTTAAAGGTAACTTACACTTGCTCCTCAGCTGCGAAGGCAACAGCCAACGCCAGGGAAAGAATCTGAAAAAAAATACAAAAAATATTATTTGTACAAGTGCAGTACAAAGAAAATCTGTTAGTCATAGACGGTCAAGTCTTGCCAACAATATTTCTAAAACACCCCATCTAGAGTCAGACAGACAAAATTATCTGACCTCTGGATGTATATTCCCATACCACACCAAAATATTAAACACAAATTGTTAATACTATTGCCAGTTAATATATTCAAAAACAATGAATATTGTCACATACCACAAAAGTACGCATTGTTGCTCTCTAAACAGCTCAAACCTAATGCTGATATCACCAAAATTCGATAGCTATATATACCTATTTTTCGTCAAACATAATTTGTGAATCCTGTCCAGTTCTCCATAATAAGTATATTAAAATTATCTATTCATTAGCAGATGTTCTCAATCGTCGCTCAATCAAGTCGTAAATTCAAAATATCGACACGCTAATGTGATTTATTTCATGAACTTGACAAACATTTATTGCTACGAAGTCAGTATTTTGTATAATCAATTGAGGGGTTATTTGGAAAAAAAGCCAATGTCTATTTAGCTCAAATTTACAGGAGACATAATAAGGTTTACAATACATATAATCAAATAATTTGTAGTATACTTACTGATTTATTGTAAATACTATGACATGCAATGGTTTGTGCTATGTTTTAATGCCAAAAGTTTTGCTGAAAGTCAGTAAAATTGAAATTTATGTTTGACATTGGTTAGTTTTCAAATAAAATCAGACAAAAATTTTCATACAAAGGCTTTTATTTTCTTAAAATAGACAATGCTTATACAAAGTAAAAATTACTCATCACATCCTTCACTATTATCGTTATCCTCTATTTCTAGATTGTCATCGTCATTAATATGACCATCAAAGACTGCTGTATCTGGTGCAAATTGCAGGAAGACATCTCTGTTTTCTTGTTTTGTAACAATTACAATTATTGTAACGAAAATAATACATCAGTCTGAGGCCTATTCACTAAAATAAACTTAGGGCTTCTTATATTTAGTTTATTATTTAGTTTTTATTCTAAGAGTACATTGTCTTCACATATAATTATTTAACAAATGTAACAAAATATTGTAAACCTATTTTAAAAGAGTAAGTGTGGAGTTTCTTGCCCATTCTTCTCCACACGAAACTACCTTTTGGAAGGGGCAACTAGAATCATCTTTATATATATATTTTTTTTTTTGACGTTCAAAAGTGCCATTTTAGATGGTCTAATTGAAATAAACGATTTGACTTTGACTTTGACTTTAGTTCTTCTTATATCTATATCTTAATATATATATTTCTTGTGTGCGTGTGTATGTGACTGAACTCCTCCTAAACGACTGGACCAATTTTGATGAAATTTTTTGTGTGTCTTCAAGGGGATCTGGGAATGGTTTAGATTCACAAATCAGCCCGGAAATTTTTTGTGTGTCTTCAAGGGGATCTGGGAATGGTTTAGATTCACAAATCAGCCCGACAGATGGCGCTGCAGTCGGTACTTTCATACTTTGTTTAATATCTTAATCGGTTGAAATATCATGCAGGACAACGTCTGTGGGGTCCACTAGTATATTTTATATATATTTACATTTCAGTAATTGCTACAAAATGTTATTAGTTTAGTCCGTTACTCCATACTTTATCCAGAAGTTAGCGCTAACTCCCTCTCCATATGATCAGTTTTTGTTTTCACAGCGTCCAATATTCAATATTCAAAATTCAATAGTTGATGACAGTTTCATTTCCTTAATTAAAAAATGTTTTACATTCTAATCATATAGATTTACCAAACCCCGCATTTACCCTGAACTTTGACATAATTATTTCACTGTTAAGCAGCATGACGTTTCTGTGAGCAGATTTAAATAATTAAACGACTATATGATAACGTTATAATGTTTAAATTAGCGTGATTTAGCACTAAAAGTACCTCAAAACGAGTAAAGAAGTGATTATTCTGCACGCGGATTAGCTGAAGATGAAATCGTTAATCAACTACAACACAAATGTATAAGATGAACTTGCAACTCTAAAAATACTATGATTTATCATAGTATAAATTTTCATTTGTATTTTCAAACTACTTTTTTTACGAAAAAAAGTGCGTGCGTACAAAGTACACATGTCAGAAGTGAAACTTCTTTGGCAAACTAATTTTTAAGTCATATTTATATTAATACAAATCTAAAACTTTAGATTTTCGAGACTAAGAGGGAGGGAAAAAGGAAGATATGTAAGGACTTTAATGAATTTAATTGTCATTAAAATATTAAGAGTTGAAAATTGATATAATATATATAATAAATTAAATTTTATAAATTTATTTCTTCGATAATATAAACACCTGGCATTTTAATTTACAATTCATAATAATTTACAAGTCATTTGAGATTACAATAAATTATTTAATTATTGCATAAAATATAAAATACTAATATTTCATAAATTCTCTTTACGAAATTTTAATTTAAAAAATAATATTTCTATATCTAACTCGTCTTTCTCACTCTCTATCAATCTCAATCACTCTCATCTTTGTTACGATCCGTAAAAAAATTACCCTCATGCGCCTAAAGAAAGTGTTTGCTTACTATAGTTAGTAGGATATCGCGTGTACGTGGCAAGCTAAACTTCCAAAATGTCAATAAATAATATTCTTCTATTATTTGTTTCAATCATTAAATAACACAGTACTTAGTAATAAGATGATCTAATTCGCATCTTTGATTAATATCCAATAACTCACATGAACCAGTTTACGCATAACATTTAAAGAAGATAGATTGATATATTATCATTTTTCTAATGGGCACCTTGAACTATAGAATCAACAAGTATTTGATCTATTTTGAATTAATGAGTGTTAAGGTAAAAGTTCGTTGATTAGTATTTAAATGAGGATACAAAATGATTCCTTAATAAATAAATTGTATGTAAGAATTATATATATATTTGTTTGCAATGCAATGGAAATATAATGGCTTTATGTATAAAAAACTAAGTCTTATTGTTGATAAATAATTTATTTATAAGTAATCTTATATCTACACTTAAACATATTATAAAAGAACAATACTAGACAATATACAAAGCCAAAACAGATTACATTGTTAAACAAAATCTACGAAACAGAAAACATAATATGTCAAATGAGTACATTAAAATAACTGAAATTAAAGACTCACCAAAGTACAACTTAAAATTTTAAAGAATAAGTTACTACTGCTTAATAAATTCAAAGTTTTCCTGTTTTCTATTGTTTCTTTTCAAATTGTGTTTATGTTGTTATGAATGATGATTTGTACTTTAATGGTACAATTAGACTTTGAGATTTTGAATAAATAAGGGGGTATAGTTTTTAAGTAACGCCCATTGTATATAAATAATTAGGCCTCAATTATTCCTTAAAACATTCATCCATGGAAAAGATACACTTAAAATTTTATACCTTATAGAATATAGAGTATAGGCTCCAACTGGCTTCATATCTCTCTATCTTTATCATTTTTCTCCCAATCTTCTCCACCAACTTCTCTAAGCTCGTCAGCCCACCGTGCAAAAAGGCGACCTCTCTTTCTTTTCCCTGGTCTATCATATATATATATTAAGTGAAATTCAAAATAACTGAATTCATAATGTTCTGTCGACTGATGGCAAATATTGAGCCTGGCAATGTAAGCAGGGGATAGTGCACAGCTGTGATAGCAGAGATTCAGCGCGCTCATAATCATAAGACTTCGTTATGATCGTGGAACAATGTCGGATTTGAAAAAAATCCAAAATCAACTTTTTATCATATTTGGACAAAACATTGACTAAATATTACGGCGACATTAAAAAAAAATCTATTTTAAATTTTAAATTAATCAGTCGGTAAAGTGACGGATTTGATAGACGCTCATAGAAGCATGTGATTTTTCTAGAAAACTGTGTGATTTAATGTTATTATTTTTATATTGTTTCAAAACAAACCCTTTCGTTTGCTTGTATGCCAATTTTCATAATAACAAAAAATGAATTTAAAAAGTTATCACAAAAAAACTAACATGATTATATTATTTTGAAATGGCAGCCCTGTAAAGTTTACTATTTGTCAAATCCGTCACTATTCTACGACAATGGCGACTTATATTCCGATGCTAGCTAGCTGACAAAGGGCAAGCTCCGCTTCCTATCTTATGGCTACAATGAAATTGCATTGGTACTTGGTATTTGAAGACAAGATTCCGTAATATGCATTGAACTAGAGCCATAGGTTAAAAAATAATTGCACATTGATTAATTAACACATTCAGACAATAGACGCATTTATTAAGTCAAGTTGACACATCTGTAAGCGTGATTTAGAACTTCGACCCCGGTTTTTACATTTATAAATCTTGTTCGCCAACATTGTAACTTGATATATAACGTCCTGTTTTGGCGTTTTTTAATAATGTAAGATTTTGATGACATTCTTTTCCTATGATAAAGTTTGTCTGAACTATACAGTAAATTTAAAGTTTAATTTATTAATGTATTTGAGTAATAGCTGGGTTGGGCATGTCAAATTAATAAGGAGTGTTTTTCCTGGATTAGGAGGATGTAACTAACACAAAAGATGACGCATTTCATTCTTTTAGAATTATTTATGTAATAATTATTTTTGTATAATTAATTAAATTATTGTGATTGGTCAACGGCATCTCACTTGCTATCAGAACTCAATTACTGCCTTGAGTTGCATTCTGATAAACAATAAACTACAACCTTATTAGAATGCCAAATCATAAAATGACTGCTTCACGACTGATTTGAGCGCGACCGCCGATGTGAAAACCGCTGTGAGAGTTCGAAAAGGCGGTCGCTCTCAAATCAGTCGTGAAGCAGTAATTTTTTGATTTGGCATTCTGAAAAGGTGGGAGCTTGTAGTTTATCGTTTATCAGAATGCCAAATCATAAAATGACTGATTTGAGCGCGACCGCCGATGTGAAAACCGCTGTTAGAGTTCGAAAAGGCGGTCGCTCTCAAATCAGTCGTGAAGCAGTCATTTTTTGATTTGGCATTCTGAAAAGGTGGGAGCTTGTAGTTTATAGTTTATCAGAATGCCAAATCATAAAATTACTGATTTGAGCGCGACCGCCGATGTGAAAACCGCTGTGAGAGTTCGAAAAGTGAGTTACAGAATCACAGGGCTGAGCTACAGAAAAAATCACGCTCGCTATGGAAATTTTTCGTTCTCATTTCATTTGTTTTTTTATTACTCTATACTTTTAAGTACTACGTGTTTGTTATTTTAACGTGCCTCAAGAGTCTGATCACCCACAACATTCAGTGTCTTCGTTCATTCCAGTGTCTTATAGTAGGGACCAGCGTCTGAAATATAATGCAACACTAGAATAAGTTCTAGTGAAATTTCTTTATTGTTGGTACTATGTATGTTTACGTGCGAGTTTCTCATATCTAAATGCTCTGCTCTGACGGGACTTTTATTTTTGTGCTATAAGTAGTTTTTATTACTAAGGTTTTTGTTTTTTTTATAAATTTGGTATATAAATGTTTGATGTCGTGAGCCGCGAAACATGTAAAATGCAATTTTTTATATATCATTTGGTTATGCACTTCTTACACTTTACCCATCATATTAGTTTTTTTCCTTTACTAGGGTTGCCTGGAAGAGATCGCTTGTTAGCAATAAGGCGGCCCGTTGCATCCCTTATATTTTTAAAAGATAAACCACTCCTTATATGGAAATTGTATTCGTTTTGACAACAAACTTCCAGTGAAATTAGAGAATGATCACTGAATAAATCAAAACAGTCGTTATACGTAAATTAATAAAAAATATTTTTTATTAATTTACGGCGCGCGCAAATTTGTATTTAAAGGAATTTTACATTTTACATGATTAGTCAAATGAATTGGTCAATTCTTATATTTTTGTATCGTACATATCATATCATATGTTACTAAATTAATATCAACTACATTGTCTCACGCAAATAATCATTTATTGAAAGATACATTTTTTCCAAAAGTAATACACCAAGTCGCTTTTTAAAGACTCAAGTCGGAAGATCTTTTAATTCTTTTGGTAATTTATAGTAACCTTAACCTTAATTGCCATACAAAAGGAGTGTTTTCTAATAAGGATATTTCTAAAATAAAAATACACAGTAAAAAATACAGGGAAGAGATAAATTTTATAAACTTCTTAAATAAAGGTACGTAACTATCAAGACAGTTTGCTTTTTATAATTATGAAAACTTTTTGTAAATTTGACGATTATTTAACTGATTCTTATGCTTGGGATTGATTTGCTCCAGTTCCAACAATATATATGACTTAAAACTTAAATGTAAATTTGGAATCAATTTAATATCTTTTCTGTTGACGTTTATACCTGTATTAATTTATTTATATGAATAAAGTTATTTTGAGTCTGAGTTTGAAACTAAGCGTTGTTCGTTATTTCAAACAGATCTTATTACTATGAATCACGTGGAATATTATTCATTACTTGGTGATGTAATTACTGGTATAACTGGTTTATATGATAGTACTGTTAATATTCATACAACTTTACTACGATTATTTATTTATTACGTAAAGAGCCAATAATTTCAACTCTGTGGACATTATCTTCGTATGGATCTTCTCTACAAAACTAAAAACTGGTTTTTATTTCATTTAGAATTCCAAAACAATTAAGCTTAATTGCACCTTTTTATCTAATGTAATCTGTCTCTTTTCATGACAGTGTAAACGCAATTTGATAGAACGAGACAAAAGATTGATTTAGTTAAAGGAGTGAAATTAGAATAATTTAGTCTTTATAAATTAATTTAAATAAATATATTTTGACTACATATTATTGGATTAGAATTCCATTAAGGAACTGCGAGTTTCAGTACTTAAAACTCTAAGCCCAAATAGAAGAGATGGAGTGAGTGACTCATTGGATGGTACGGCACTTTCGCATACATATATATAAATGGTATGAAATTATGAAGAAAATAAGGCAATTGAAATGGCGCTGGACCGAGCACATGAAAGGAGATAGTAGGTTGAAATGGACATAAATATTGCAGAATGGCAACCACGAGATATGGAAAAGAGGAAGACGAAGCAAGAGATGGGTAGACGATATATAGAAGAGGAGGCACAATTTGGACACGAAGAGCTATCATTAGAAAAGCATGAAAGCAGCTGAAAGAGGCCTATGTGTCACTGGACACGCTGATTACCAAAACCGGCTCTTATGATGTATTAGATTAAGTTAGGTTATGTAACTTAAATAAGTGTTTATATATTAAACTGGGTGTCAGTAATAAGGGCTTAATAATAATAATAGTGGGATAAATAATACATAATATATATATCTATAATATAAAAATGAATCGCAAAATGTGTTTGTAAGCGCATAACTCAACAACGCCTGGACCAATTTGGACAATTTTTTTTTATATTGTTCCTTGAAGTACGAGGATGGTTTTTACGGAGAGAAAAATTTAAAAAAATTGAGTGAAAACGTCTAAAAACAACACTTTTCTATATTCCCATACAAAATATTTGTAATAATACTTAAAAGTCAATTTGAACTTGAATACCATATCATAAAGTTCAAGTGTTAGTGGAGGGGTTCCGGGAAGGTAAATTTTTATTTTTGGACATAATGTATTTGTTGTCTTATCAACTTCTTTTTATCTTACTAGCTAGACCGGTGTCCCGAATAGCAGAATAAGTATTTAAAAAAAAAGAATCGACTGTTAGGCGGTACGATGTTCGCCAGGCCAGCTATAATATAGTATAATATATATACACACACAATAGTATCGTCAGTTGTAGCGAATGATACGAACAATATAAAAAAACAAAGAAACAGGTTCGGATTTACAGCCATTAATAAAATTATATAAGAATAAAATGCAAGGGTCGATGCCAGGGCATTGGCCTAACAACAAAACTTAAGCTTTTTTATTTTGCACGTTCTTTCAACTCTACGGTATAAACTTTATAGCCGCTTCAGTTGTGTTATCTCTGATTGATGAGTGCTAATAATGGATCCCGTTAGGTTTTTTTGGAGGAAAATTCCAAACAATAGTTTTAGAAATAAAAACCAAGCTAGTTCTGTCAAACTGCTACTGTACAAACATTACCTCTCCACATCGTATCGCTAACTTTCGTACTAACTGATGTGAAATTTATCTAAAATTATCGTGATTCATGTGTAATTTTTCTTTTTCATGTGTCCTTTTTTATATGTTCACTGTTTACATATGTTTTAATTGCTTTTTTTTGTTGCATTAGTTTTTGCCCTTCTTGCGCTTTCTTACCCATTTTTTTTTCACATTGGTTGCTTGGAAGAGATCGCTCGAAAGCTATAAGGCCCTGTAGTCCTTCTTGTAAAGAACTATTTAAGCACGTTTTATTGCCCATATAATTGTTTATAGTTAATAATTTTTAGTGCTATTTATAGAGAAAAAGTTACGGTTCCGTCCGTTTAAGTCCAAATACATAGGTATATTAAAATTCGATAAAATGAAAATTAGGTTAACCGATTTACTAACTGCATCTGTGAAATATTACTTATACTTACCGACTATTGTACGTCAGTTTCTATACTGTATCTTTTTTGTAAATATTTTGATCAATTATTATTGTGTTGTTTTTAAAGTTTTACTTCTTTTGGTTAGCGAAAACTCATGAGGGTAAAATTTTTGCGATACGAGCGCACACCGTCTCAAAAAACCGACAGCCTGAAGTTAGCTATAGTCAACGTTTTTTTTAACTATTGATGCTGTATTTATACGATATTTAGACAATGTTTCTACAAGAATATTTGTATCATACATTAACTATCATAAGCCTCTTGTAACTCACTATACTGAACTCCAACGAATGGACGTGAATTAAATAGTAAATATCAATATGTATAAGTTTCATGCTAAAATAGAAAATGTCCATTACTTTAATTATGTAGAAATATTTTTTTTGTGATATTTATACGTAAATAATCTTTATCAAACTAGATAATGCGTTATACTAAAACTTTCAATGTATTAAATATCTTTTTTCTATTGTTAACAATAAACATAGAATACAATTTTTTTAAAGATTTTTATCTTATTACGCCAAAGAAGTATAACTTCTAACGCTTGTACGCAAAGGTTTTTCTTGTGTGTATGTATTGCCTTGTATGTGATGTATGTACAATGTACATATGTAAACTATAATGGTAGCTTATTTTGTTAATTAATAAATAAATATTGGCTAATGAATATTCCGGGATTTGCATTCGATTTAATATAATTGAGTGTTGCTTATCACAGAAGGGTGATTCCTTTGAACATAGAGGAAATAAATATATCTTCCCATACCTTATTCGGTAGATACATCCTTGACAATCCAGCTAAACAAATCTAAAGGTACATACATAATAGTACTAATTGATAATGTCTGATAAACCAATTTTTTAAACCCTTGAATATAGTCCGAGAAATTACGAATTCTTTATAAATTGCTAAGATATTACTAACAGTGATTTGGTAAGAATAAAACGCCTAATACTATATATAGTCGAGTATATTCTAGTAGAATGTTCTAGGAAATCGGATTATCTTGGGTCCAAACCAAATTTTAAAAGATTTTATGACAAATATAAATTAATTAGAAAACATAACAAACATACAGTGAATGGTCAGTGAATGACTGGCTAGAGTTCTAGAACATTTCTAGATGTTTACTTCAATAACATTGCTAGATATATCGTTATTGTTAATAGTATATAATTTAGGTTTTTCGTAATACGTCAGGCTTTTATAATGCTAAGAACAAGTAGGTCTGTTAATACGGTCTTGTTGAAGTATTTAAGCCTCTGCCAGCCTTTGGAAGCAAGGAATATACAAATGCATTTCCTTTTCCTACTTCAGATATAAAAAAAGTTGGAAACGTTGGAAGTTACATTTAGATTTAGTTATATATCCCTAGACCTTGGGTCATCCCAAATAGCGTTATCAGCCTTGCTATAATGTAACTCACTTTTCGAACTCACACAGCGGTTTTCGCAGCGGCGGTCGCGCTCAAATCAGTCGAGAAGCAGTCATTTTACGATTTGGCATTCTGATAAGGAGGGAGCTTGTAGTTTATTGTTTATCCAAATCGTAAAATGACTGCTTCACGACTGATTTGAGCGTGACCGCCGCTGTGAGAGTTCGAAAAGTGAGTTACAGAATCGCAAGGCTGAACTCAATATTGAAAGCCTGATCGCTTTATATATTGGGAGTAACTGAATCAGTTCGGGACGTTGGCCTGAAGTTATTGGACATCACATCATTGTAATTTCGCGTTATGAAAAGAATATATTTAAATTTCTACATAATTAATATTTATTAGAAAGAGCTGGTGCTTTCCTCGCACAAAAAATAAGTATCGCAATACATACATCACAGGGACAAAACTTTTAAAATTTGTTTTAATTTTCTTTTTAATAATTTTTAATTATTTTCATTATCATTACTATAGGTTAAGAAAATTATAAATACTATATTTTTGTTTGTTATAATTACTATTAAAAGTGTATTAATATTTTAGATATAACTCGATACCTTACTGGGCACTTATGTGCAAAAAAACAGTTTTTAAAAATAACAGAAAAAGACAAATTCCCTAACGAAACCATTATTCAAACTCTAGTCACACACATACAATGTAGTCTCATCAAACGACGTTCGATTTTTATATTATTATATTGTATTTAAAAATCACAAAAATAATAGAAGTAGCCTGGCAAAAAGCCACAGCCAGGCCATTTGAAAAAAAACTAAATGCTGATTACATGTATACATAAACCATTTGTGAAATCTTGGACCGGATACAGCTACGTTATCAATAATTGAAATAATATTAAAAACATGCGATATTATATTGCATTATATCTAACAAGTTATCTGTGTATTTTCGTAACCAGCAATGTTTGTTAATTTAAGGCCGTGTGAAAGAAAAATGCTAGAATTTTATTCACAATTATTTTAATTTTACTAATAAAAACTTATTCATATCTTGTATACTGTAAACAGTTTCATTGTATTATAATAATAATCAGTGGCGCTTTAACCTTTTTAGGTCTGGGCCTCAGATTTTTGTATCTGTTTCATGATTATTTGTTCATCTAATAGGCCAGTAGGTGATTTTTGGGTCTAAGGCAATCCGGTTTCCTCACGATGTTTTCCTTTACCGTTCGAGCGAATGTAAAATGCGCACATAGAAAGAGAGTCCAGTGGTGCACCGCCGGAGATCGAACCTACAGTCGCAAACTGAAGCCACTTTTTTTTTTTTTTTACTTGGGGAAATGCATTGCGCATACCCCACCGCGGTGCGACTGCTTAGTGCGGTAGGGTTATGTGGGACTCGCGAATGTGCATACCCACTAAAACCCCAAGGCGCCACCAACAATCGCCTTAGGCGGGATGCGGTAACAGCAGAGCCTTAAGGTGGAAACATACTACTAAAACGCCACGCGACGCAACGTGTCGACACCCGATGTCCATCGTGCACATTACCAACACGCTACACCACGACTTAAATCCAATTCGTAGAAATTCCACACAGTATGCATTTTCAGTAAGAAACAAATTTAAGGAATATTTTGGTGGTGAAGGCGCCGTTCCGTGGCAGCTTGATATTGTGAGGAAAGGTAGACAAAATTAAAAACTTGCAACTCATACAAAAGTCTTTTAATATTATATTTTAATAAAACTTTCCGCTTGTATTCATTTGTTCGGCTATTTCTTCCCATGCATTATTTCTCTCAGTATGGTCGCTGTATTGAGCTAATCTCATGTCATATAGAACAGAATATTGTTTCACCAACTCAGTTAATTGTTGGTCGTTCATTTCGCCAAATAAATAAATCCAAAAATATGTAAGTATATAAATTGACATTTGTGCTAAAAACTCGAACGTTTGACGCTTGGCGTCAACAACACGACAACACGCTGATCCAAATCAATTGGATGTTACCGCGTGTGATCACATGGCGTGTTGTATATGTGCACCTAACCATATTAAATATATGGGATTGATAAATACTGACATGTGTCGGATGGCGTGGTGTAGCGTCGCGTTTTAGTAGTATGTTTCCGCCTTTATCCGCTTCCCGAAACTGAAGCCACTACGCCAACACTGCTATTTTCAACACTCTCATCATTGAATTATAATCGTTAATAAATGTTGATGTATATAATTGTGTAAAACTTACACTTGTTTTAAAATAGATGGGTTTGTCTTGATTTTCAGCGTAGAATAATACCTTTTATTAATTCCAATATGCAAAACAGAATAATTACCTGTAATATATACTGTGATCCTTACAAACTAGCAACATTACTGCACATTACAGTGTATGGCAATAGAAATCAAACATTATATCCTGACCTTGGAATAAAAGAGGAGATGCGGTATCTGCTACCGTGGTTACGATGTTTTTTCTATGTTAAAATTGGGATGAACTATTATAGGTTCACTTTGTTACTTTAACATTACTGAAAATTTAAATTTAAAAAGACCTGGGTAGACGTGTGCCTGTTAGACAGGTAATGGGTTGCATTTTTATGGCATTTATTAACAACTAATTCAAAATATCATAAATTATTGCAAAGTATAAATAACCTTCATCATAACGATAAAGACGAAGCTACAATGAGATATGCTAATATAATGTCTATGATAACGACGCGGCAGTATTGTCGAGTCAATAAATTAAAAAAAACTAGAGAATATGTTGGCAACGCTTGGAGGCCTCTAAAACTAGTTTTGTTTAAATGTCAACGACTATTATTACCACCTCCAAGGAGGTCGTGGGGTCAAAGAATATCATCTGCAATAGCAAATCATGTGCTTTGAACATTACGTTCTATGACCTAAAATAATATAAACTGTGAAGCCACAGATTATACGCGTAAAATTAGATTGTCTTCAAGCAAGAATAAAAAAAAATCAGTAGTTGAACTCTTTTAACAGGTACTCTTTTGTCCCCAATGTTCAATTGTGTTTACGCTGCGATGAAAAGGGACAGAAATACTTAAATGAAAACGGCGCTATTAGACTGGTTTCTTTTTAATTAATAATGTTTGCTAAATGTACAAACTATGCAAGCACTTTTATACATAATTTTAAGCTAAAAGGAGTTGCGACTTTTATAAATACGAATATAGGTTGGTAACGCTTTCACGCCAAACAAATCGATTTCGATAATTTTCATAGCGATATTCCCACAAATAAGTGAGTATATATATAATTTTTTCGTATGTTTATATTTAACATTCGCTCTCACGGTGAAGAAAAACATCGTGAGGAAACCGGCTATAGATTTAAAAGAGTCGATGGCAGGTGTTGGACACATAAGACTGAACACCTGTTTGTTTATTATTAAAAACAAATGACCATGAAATGGTTACAGAAATGTGAGTCTGTAAGGTATGAGGGTAAATGGTTGTAAAGTTTTGTTCAGATTGCAGAATTATTAATTGCATAAGCAATAATTAAATAGCCTATCTCATAAGTTTTGCATTATTATGACCATTATATAATCATCTTACTTGATCTGTTGTAACCCGTTTCTAGATTTGACTACCGGTGGAATTATTATTCAGTGGCGCTACCACCCTATCTTGTCTTTCGATTTTATTTTTTTTGATTGGACAATTCACACCAATGACCTAGTCCCATGCTAAGCTGGTGAAGCTTGTGTTATGGGTACTAGGCAACGGATATACATACATATTATGCATAGATAGACCTAAATATAAATACATATTTAAATACCCAAGACCTAAGCACAACACCAAATGCTCATCACATCGATGTTTGTCTCAGCCGGGGATCGAACCCGGGACCCATGGATTCGCAGTCAGGGGTACTAACCACTAGACCAATGAACCGTCAAATTCAGATTGCATCCGCTCCTTTCATTACATTTTTCATTTCATAAACACCTTCTGTCTGATGTCGTCGATTTTTGTATTTGAGACATGCCGGTTTCCTCTCGTGAGATGCGCACATAGAAGTCCTTGTGCACAGCCGGAGCTCGAATCTAGGACCTCAGGAATGAGACACTCTAAAGCAGACACTGCTGTCTACCGGTGGATAGATAAATTGATAAGGACAGTCTATTTTTGAAGTGTAACTACTTTAGGCGCATGATAGTCAAATTTTTACGGGTGAAACGAAATAATAATAATATTAGCATCATGAAAATTTGCAGCGTTTTTGCCGAAGAAAAGAGAGAGCGATTGAGACCGATTGAGAGAGAGTAAGAAGGTCGAATTACCTTATAGAAAATCTATTCTTAAAATTAACATTTCGTAAAGAGAATTTATGAAATATTAGTATTGTATATTTTATGAAAATGAATTTATTGAAACCTCAAATGACGAATTGTAATTTAGAATGCCACGTATTATTATTACCGAATAAAGAAATTTACAAAATTAAATTTATAATTTGTATGAATTTTCGACACTTTTAATATTTTAATGACAATTAAATTCAATTAATTTCTAACATCTTACTTTTTCCCTCCCTCTAAGTCATGAATATCTAAAGTTTTAGATTTGTATAAATATGAATAAGACTTAAAAATTAGTTTGCCAAAGAAGTTTCATTTCTGACATGTGTGCTTTGTACGCACGCACTTGTTTTTACATATAACTGCCATGTTGTACCTAACTGAATGTATATTCATTTGAATATTTTTTTTCTTTTTTTTTATGGCTCTGGCACGGTTCGTGCATTAGCCAGCGTCAAGTATAAGATTTTTTTATAACTCGTCCTTGCCTTAGAACTTCGACCGCGTCCTCAATGTACGGTTTAGGCACTCGCCCGGTACCGCACAACCCTCCCAAAGGCCGAGAACAAATTTAAATTAAATTAAAACTTGCCCTCGAACCGGGAATCGAACCCGGTACCCCTCACCTAGCGGCCACTTAATAAGACCGCTAGGCTATGAGGCCCCCTATTCATTTGAATTGAATTCGATTTTTATCTAAAATGTGTGTTGCCATTAAACTATCATGATCTGTATACAACTGCCTACATATTGAAATCGTAATGGAATCGTACACTGATTTAACCTAGTTGCCTTTACAAAATTAATGTTTAAAAACTCATTTGCGTAATAACAGTTACGACATCTAATGCCTATTAAAAGTATTTTTTAACAGAGGAATTGCATATTTGATGATTTAGTTTCATTTGAATTATCAAAGTGTAGTCGATAATATTTAAAGCTTATTTTTGAATTGAAACTTCTTTAGGCGCTTGAGGGTAATTTTTACGGAACGTCACGAAGATGTGCAGCGTTTTTGTCGAAGAAACCACCGATGGTATTTTAATACATATCAATATTATTTTATTAAGTAACTAAATTATCATTTTTTTTGTTGGTTTTGTAATTTTATAAGGGCACAGAACTAAAACCTTTTTTGCTAAAACCAAGTTGGCTATTTTAGATAATGTGGATTTAAGTTAGCAATTATGATAATAATGAATTTGTTATATTATTTGGTAATTGTTACGTTATTATTGGTGGTAGTTCTATATACATAACAACAAGTAATTTTAGTTCTGGTTTTAAATTAGCCTTAGTATCATTTATTAATACAGAAAGACTGGCAAAATTAAACTATGGTATTTGGGTAGCTTAAGTACTTAATAATTAATTTACAAAGAAGTTTCACTTGTGACATGTGTACTTTGTACGCACGCAATTTTTTTTATTGTTCTAATTGAACGAAGTAGTACCTCTAAGAGAGAGTTAAAAATCGCCTAGCGCCATTTGTAACACACTTCATGGTAACGTTGACTCAAAAATAGGATTGAAAATAAAAGAATTAAGTTTTCTAGAAATTATTTAAGTTAAGTATAAAATTATATACAAAAGTATTTAAAATAATATCACTGTAGCTCGAACTTAGCCTTATAGAGCCTCAAACTTTTGCTGACAATATTAACTATAGCTTTCGTAAAAGTTATGCCCAGTCAATCAAATAACCATTACGATATGCTAATCTGTGGCGTAATGCTTACTCGTTCGTAATTGGCTAACTCCAAGTTTGATTACTTATTGTTGTGGCTGAGGTGGTGCGGTGGCAAGGTAGGCCAAAGCGCGCTGAATGTCAGCTGGGATTGGGGGTGGTGTTGGGAGATGCGCACCCTGGGGTTGGTATCCGTTCTCGTCGGCGACGTAGGTCAATTGGATGTTGCTTCCATCGTCGCTTGTGTACTGCACTTGTCCCTGAATTTGGAGAGCTGGATCCTCCGCTCCGATGTTTCTCAGCTGACCGGTCGCATCAGCCGATATTCCGTTTCCGGTTTCGTAGGAGTACTGGAAGGAGCCATCTGGGTTGATGTTGCTGTCCTGGCGCAGGATCGGGATGGGCTCTTGTCCTTGGGGAGCCGCGAGAGCGACAGCCAGGAGGGATAAGACAATCTGTGAAAAGAAACTCCTTTTTAGAAAGCACTACTATTTGCATGATGTAATCCATGAGTCACGCGCACATAAAAATATAGTAGATTTTTTCTATATTCTCTACAGGTCAACGCATAAGGTCACAAAGCTAAGCACAGCCACTTACAAAGGATTTCATGGTACTGAAATGTCGGTGAAGGCACAAGACAATGTTGGTCTAACTGTGTATTTCGGTATATATACGGGTGGATCACGGTGCCACTTACCACCACTGGGTGGTATTGCACCATACGCCCCGTCAAAATAAATCCGTTTGAATATGAGCGAACGTATGAATGATTTTTAGAAGTCAATCAATTTGAAATCTTAATTATAATGACGTATTACATATGCATTTATGTTCATGTATTAATTTTACAATTTATTTAAATTAAAACTCAGGTGTTATTAAACTTAAGTACATTTATAATAACTTTTTGTGGTTAAAGGGGAATCATAAAAACTATCAGTTTTGCCTATCTTTTTAACTATCAGTCTTAATCAAAACAAAACGTGTCAATACAAGGAAAACTAATGTTACGCTGTTATTATATTTCACTTATAATAATCTGAATTAAATTTTTTGCACGCTCATTCAATACTTAGTTATATAGTACTAATATTAATGGTAGTAGCAATATATAAGCGTTTAAATAGTATATGCTTATTTATGGATAAGCTGGCTGGTTTGTGAATCAAAATCATCCAGGGCGCCACCCTAACGCATACAAAAAAATATTCAAATCAGTCTAGCCGTTAAAGAGGTGTAGATACACACCTACAGTAGAATCATATATAAAGATATTTTTATTCAACAACAATAAGTATTCGTATCTAGACGAATATAATTTGTTTTTAAGTAGTTATTTTATGTGTTAGTTGTTGAAGGAAGTATGTAAAATATATATTATAATCATTGTTTGGCATAAACTGATTTTTTTTTATTAAATCATGTTTAAGATTTTCCTGTCCCAGCTATTTGTGTTTACTTACAGAAATAATTTACTTACAGAAGTCCCTTTAAACACTTTAAAAACAGTCTGCTCCAGAGCCTTTAAAAATTATAGTTCTTAAACCAATTAAGGTTACCGTAAAAGACAAATATTTTTCAAGGTTATAATAGAATAAACTTTAAATGTGTCCATTATTATTAATTCAACAAAGATTTTTTTTTTTATTCAATACTTTCTTTTTCTTTTATCTACTATATAAAAATAAGTCGGGTTTTCCTTCCTGACGCTATAACTCCAGAACGCACGAACCAATTTCCACAGTTTTACATTCGTTGGAAAGGTCTCGGGCTCCGTGAGGTTTATAGCAAAAATGCAGAAAATTCAGGAAAAATTTCAACAGAAAAGCGGGATCACCAAACGAAATGTTGCATAAAACGAAGCCATCTGGTGGCGAAACGGAGTTTGCCGAGTTTGCTAGTTATTAATTAAAAAATCCAATTAAGTCGCAGTTTTTATGGAATTTAAAATATATTTTTATAGAAACCTACATGAACTACAACACAACTGAGTATCAGATAATTTATTTGAAATTAAAATGACAATTACACTTAAATTTACACTAACAAATACTATACATAAGCATAAATAATTATATAAATATGGAGTATCTTTTTGATGACATATATTTTTAAACTTTGAACAATGGTTTAAATTTGGAAAGTCAATATTTATATAATCGGTAGACAAATGTCACTTGAACTTTCAATTTGACCTTTTGGCACAATAGATATCCAAACAAAGTATTTGCATTTCAACTTATCACTGGTGTTACCAATATTCATTTTGGTTTCGCAGTCAAAAATAAAACTAATAATTAAATTTGGGAGAGATCTCTGGGCATGGGATACTATTTCGTATTTATTCAAACAAATAAATCAGTGGCGCTACAACCTTTTTAGGTCTGGCCCTCTTTGTATCTGTATCATGATCATTTGTCTATCCAATAGGCATATCTAAGGTGATCAGCCTCCTGTGTCTGACACTCGCCGTGGACTTTTTGAGTCTAAAGCATACCGGTGTCCTCACGATGATGTCCTTCACCGTTTGAGCAAATGTTAAATTTTAAATGTGCACATAGAAAGAAAGTCCATTGGTGCACAGCCGGGATCGAACCTACGACCTCGGGGATGAGAGTCGCACGCTGAAGCCACTAGACCAACACTGCTCTTTTGTATTTATTAGTAGATTATAAATTGAATATTAATTGATCTATTTTATTTTTAATATATATTATTTAGTAAAATAGATTTTAATTCCTTTTTTAGGTTAGCTCTTCGCATTGCTAAAACATTTACAGACTGTATATAGCTGGTATTTTAATAATTATAGCAAGTTTTAGGTGTATGTGCCTATCAACTTAAAACAATTATTGTTTCGCTGGAAATCTATGCTAGGATTGCGTCGAAAATTAAGGTAAATCAACCGCTGTTTAGAATCCTTGTTCTTTACGTAACTATTGCATTGCCAACGACTTAATGACATAAAAAAATATTTATTTCCAACACACAAATATTTACAATATTTTTAACCAACATAGTACTGATAATAATTAAAAATTAATGAATAGAAAATTAAACAAGTTTAATAAGTTTGGTCCCTATGTTCCGTTAACGCTGGCAGCATTTCCTCGCTGTATTGAGATACTTAATCGTTAAACGAGGAAAGCACCAGCTCTGGGTCCACCGGAACTATCTACCAGGCGCCAACTTAAACCTTTAATTAGCGCCTGTGCACTTGACCCTTACGGCCAAGAGTCTACTCCAAAGGGCGAATTGGCTGAAAAAGTAGTGCACCGATTTTAAAAATTCTTTCACCATTTGAATGCTACATTATCACTGATTAATATAGGCTATTTTAATTGCCAGAAAAAAATAAGGATCCCTATTAAAACTACACAAATGTTACCCAAGGTGTAAAAAAATGCCTATAAAATAACTTTCATCGCATGCGCTGCGAAAACTATTGATCATAGAACAAAAAAATGTTCCACAATATTAAAGAACATCAATATCAAAAAAAAATTAATTAATAAATGTTCGTGCGAAGCAGGGACCGGCCGCTGGTATATAATAAAAAGGTAAAGCCCAAAAGTTATTTGCACAACAGCAAACATTAGAACATCATGCGTATGTCACAAAAAGCAAATTACAAAATATCTGCCTACTTATAATAAGATAACCACCTATTCAAGTCGAATTGCCATCAAGTTTTTATTGAGTAATTAACGAACGCAACAAATAACATCGTTTAATTTACAATCTTGAGCACCAAGGTAATATTTATAATTATAATAACTATAAGGTCAAAAGTTGAGAGGTTTAGTTTTTAAAGGCTTTTAATATTTGCAATATTTTTGAACTTTAAAATGGAGTTTTTATACAATGTTAATTTTTTTTATTTAAACCTACAGCCGGTATATCGTGGCCCGTTTTGAGACCTACTAGATAAAAGACTCGCTTTTGTTGTTGTTCTCTATTTTGTTGTCTATTGAAGCATTTTATTGTTAAATTTATTTAATAATACAAAATAATAACTTTGGTCCCTTTAGCAGTTCTTAATGCTGGCATCATTTCACTATATAGCGAAGTTTAACACTTGTTACACATATGTTTGTACTATATATATGTGTCTGATTAGCGCCAGTGCAGTTTTTATAATTAACTTTGAAGTACGGTTCGGAACTTAAAAACCCGCGTAGTAGTTACGCTAAATTCCAACATATATCATACAAAC
Source organism: Pieris melete (assembly GCA_963693345.1). Taxonomy (NCBI): domain Eukaryota; kingdom Metazoa; phylum Arthropoda; class Insecta; order Lepidoptera; family Pieridae; genus Pieris; species Pieris melete. Next base: position 174,364 of record CAVNZK010000131.1, on the reverse strand, counting down.
ATAACAATACTTCTGAAACTGAATGATAAAGAATTAGTTATATATTAAAACCAAGAATTTTACATAAAGAATAATATAATATAGCTTTTTGATGTAAGGTTATAAAAGCACTGTTTTTGTATGAAGGTGATTAGTAATTATTACTAATGGCAATACTATTTTTGACACATTTCTACATCTGTTTCATTTATAATCATTATAAGGTTAAATAAATAATCAATCGGACACATTTTTTAACTATAAGGAGCAAGTTTCAATTGGGTACTTAATAAACCCATCGCTGCATAGCTGGAAATCGAACGTACGACCTCAAAATGGAGATTTCGACGACTAAGCCACTAGGCCAAAACTATGTAAACGATTGTGGAATAGATAGGTATACTTGTGAAATCATGTCAATACAGTAGATTTTCAAGTCAGTCACCAAATGTAGATCTATAAAAACAATAATTAGGTAACTAATAACGAGGATTTTATTTAAATATTGTTTCATATGACTGGAAATTAATATATTATATTTTTTCGAACTACTACTTGTTTTAACATTTTTACTCATATTTTAACATTATTATTTTTTTTCTATATTTAATTAAAATATGTTTAACTTATAATTAATTAGTAGATTACGAACTCACAATTTTTAAAATTGGAATCTATATTAAAGACCTGATGAACTTTTTACTTGTTATTGTTTTGTCGTGAATCGACCATAATAAATTGCCAAGGTCCGTTTAGCAAGGCCTCAAGACAAATCCTAGATTTGGAATAAATGTATGAATTATAGTTTAGTAAATAGCTCGGTTTGTTATTTTAATACTAGGTTTTTAATATCATGTATGAAATATAGATAAATTATAAAATCATAAACACACTAGTTTAAAAGTTATCAAAAGTTTCTTGACACAGAACACTTTTTAAATATTACAGAGTTTTTAAGACAGAAATGAAGAAAACATTTACTGAAATAATAAACTCAAGAGCATCTTAAACCTCCGTAAGGTTTTTGGTTATAACAATTGCTTTGATCATTTTGGTAAATAATTTAAGTAAATCGTTATTTAATTTTACTGGAAACACGAAGTTTGGTAGAGTTTAATAAAATACATATTTTACTTAATATTATATTATACGAACAACTAAACTTTAATAACTTTACGCGTTCTCAGGTTGTGGAGGAGCTGTGGCAATATAGGCTAAAGCTCTCTGGATAGCTTCGGGTACTGGTGGTGCAGTAGGTAAGTGGTCACCTCGGGGCTGGTATCCATTCTCATCAGCGGTGTAAGTCAACTGGATGTTTCCATTTTCTCCTGGGTACTGGAACTGTCCTTGAACCTCCAAAGCTTCAACATCACCAACCTTCTTCAGGGATCCCTTTTGGTCAGCGCTTATACCATTTCCAGTTTCAAATGCGTACTGATATGAGCCATCACCGTTAATTTCACTGTCTTGTCTGAGGATGGGAATTGGTTCAGTTGGGGATTGAGGGGCTGCCGCGGCCGCAGCGACGATTAACGCGAAAATTACCTGAAAAATAACGTTGTTAATAAACTTCAAACTTGAGTGAGTTTTTGATTACTAAGTAGTTTTTTTAATCTTTTAAAATCTCTACTGTTATCAACAGCGGTTAAACTTTGAGATGAAACATTCAAATTTAGAATAAAGAATCTTTAGCGCCCATATGGTATATTAATCACATTTAGCGACACAAAAAACTATTTTCACAACACTAGCGAACTCCATAACGTACAACACGACACTTACAAAAGACCTCATTGTATGTATGACTGGTTGTCAATGTATGATTTAAGTACAATGTATCGATGCTGTGATGTCCCGATTTGAGTATTTATAGTATAAATGACCACCTCCCAGCATTCCTAATTTCGTAATTCCTTGCGCAAAATCTATGAAATAAGTAAACAAATGCATTACCTCGAATTGAATGTTAGCGCAGACGTAATTGTCAACAAAGAATTTACCATTTTGACCTCAGCGTGCATGCAGTTTTGAAGTATCAAAATTCCATTTGCCTTGACTTCGTAAGGATATTTGAGGAGACTATTTCTTATGATTTATCGATTGAGAAAGTTACGGAAATTAATTAAATTAATATTAGGTATACTTATTCAAAATATGTCCAATTAGTTCATAAGTGAAGAAAGCTTTAATCAATATTAAAGCTCCAGACTTATAATTGGGTATGGTTAGGTTTTAAAAAGCTTTCTATGTTCGGGTAAAATATGCGTAATTGTGAAAACCCATATTTGTAGTATTACTGAAGCTACTAACAAACTCTGAGAAGTATAATGTTAGAATAATATTTAACCTTAACCACCCATTAGCTAATAATATGATCGTTTAAGGGAGTGAATGAACAACAATGAAATAGAATAATTTATTTTGGTTGGATTAGCCATTCTCATAAGATTCGTTATATATGGGAAACTACTTTAAATTTCACCTGTGTATAGTCATTTATAACAAAGAAAAAAAATAGTTAGGTCCTTATTAGTTAGCTCCAGGACAGACGTCGCCATGGATATAGGTTATCTACACTAATATTATAAAGAGGAAAACTTTGTTTGTTTGTTTGATTGTAATGAATAGGCTCATAAACTACTGGACCGATTTTAAAAATTCTTTCACCATTCGAAAGTTACATTATCCACGAGTAATATAGGCTATATTTAATTTTGAACAAAAATAGGGTTCCGTAAGATATTAGGGTTTTTCGGACACAAGGTGTAAAAAATCAACCAAAAAAGTTACTTACTTTGCGTACCCTGCCTAAACTATTAAAGATAGAACCATAAAATGTTGAAAGTAATTGTAGATCTTATAAATATCTACAAAAAAGTCCACGACACACTATACCTATCTATGTCGAGTGAGGCACAATAACCATAAAGGATATAATGACATGGCAAAACGGCGTTTGCCGGATCAGCTAGTTATGGATAAAATCACTAAACATGAAACCATATGTACAATCTATGTGTGTGAAATTAAATATAATGTTTTTAAACGAGAGCGTACCCTTAAAAGCATAGAGTACTTGAAAATAAATCCTTCAAAATAAAAGTGATATAATATTTTCAAGATAGAAAGTCTATATGATGTATTGACGAGGCATTGCAAGCCCCGGGCAGAACCATGATTGTGTATTGTTCCGATAAAAGATTACAACACATGATTGAAAATGTATCTGCTAAGATCTTGTTGGATGTAACATTATGTAATTCCATAATCATTCATGTATGGCTCTTACAACAAAAGATTTCATAGATGTTATGTACATAATTGTGGGCAGCTGAGTAGGTTAGAATCTGCCAGTTATTTAGTTGAGAATTGCGATATCTTGCAGATGAAAAATTATTATATATTTTTACTTAAAGCTCTGTCTAAGGGGCCTCATAGCCTAACGGTCTTATTAAGTGGCAGCTAGGTGAGTGGTACCGGGTTCGATTCCCGGTTCGAGGGCAAGTTTTAATTTAATTAAAATTTGTTCTCGGCCTTTGGGAGGGTTGTGCGGTACCGGGCGAGTGTCTAAACCGTACATGGAGGCCATGGTCGAATTTCCGAATTATAAAAATCTTATACTCGACGCTGGCTAATGCACAAACCGTGCTAGAGCCATAAAAAAAAGCTCTGTCTAATTGCACCAACATAAATAAAATCGTAAATTCCTACCCTAAACCTTTCGCGAGACGTCGTGAAAAAGTCCCTGGACATAATGGCAGGGGAATAGATATATTAAAGTGATATATTAAAAAAAAAAAAAACATAAATAAAATCACAGAAAGGTAAAGTACTTTAGTTAAAACGGGTTTCTTTTATAAAAATTTCAAACAAAAAATCATTTAATTGTCAATCTTAACAATTCACTTAAGCACAAAAAATATTTCACCATATTCGGTCCAGCTGTTTAGGAGTTGAATTACAAACACATGCATAGAAGATTTATATATATGAAGATAATTAATTGATTTATGACATAATTCGCTTATAATTTTTATTTAACGATTATTTTAGTGAAGTCACTTAATTGTAGATTTTAATATCGACAATTTATTTTAAGTAAAATCCAAATTAAAACCAGTTTTTTTATGAATATATTTAGTTCAGTAAAGGTTTATAATTGATAATTCAATTTTTTTTTTCGGACGCATCTTTATGAGTGCTAAATAAATTAATAACATAAATAATAATTAAATACATGTAATTTAATACATTTTTTTCTCTTTTCTCACAGTGGTTGTCGGGAAGAGATGGCTCGAAAGCGATAAGGCCGCCAGTTGCCATTCCTTTACTTGTAATTTTGTTAAATTTTTATATCATAAAGCAACAAAGTGTAAATAAATAAATAAATTTGCTCCTTTTGGGACTCCACTTGAAAATGCTTTTTTTTAAATGTTACACTTTTTTTCATCATCTTCTATTTATCTATGTTATTTTCAATGCATTTATGTTTTAATCAAGCGTTGAAATTAAAAAAATAGTCATTTATAGCATGCTAGAAAAACACAAACAATACATAATAACTTATTCTAAAAGATAATTCCTGTTAAAGTACTTCGAGCTTCCCTTAAGAAAATAATCATTTCTCGGAATCACAATATGAAGATGTATGCTGATGTCAATGCGGTGGTCTGGCGACCTTGACACGGCGGGGAAAGTGAACTGACTGCTTGTTGAGCAAGCCAGGTCGCCAGATGACGAGCATAGAGTGTAGAATTAACACCTTTTGGCTCGTCTCGATTGTCTGTGGATCTCGATGCTTTTTTGTTTTTTATTTTAAAAAAATTATTGGTTGTTTGTAAAGTAGGTTTACGATCGAGATGTTTACGTGATAACATCTTATTGGTGATATAAGTTTTTGGGAAGTAAGGAATTAATGAAGATAACAATTTTTTCAAATTTTAAATTACATCTATCGTTTTATTCACACTTTTGATGATAAATTTCGGGTGTAAAATGACAAGTTTACTTATTCGACTATGATATACATTTTTCTTCATACATACATTCATACAAATCTCCATTCGTTTGTATGCCGCTAGAGTGAGAGAGACGGGAGATCGGTCCGTCTCTCTCTCGTTATACCTGCGATCGCGCTCGTGAGGTTTTGGTGTGACACAAGTTTCTGAACATGTCACCCGACTAAAACGATTTTAAAGACGTTATCACGTCAAAATAGTTCTTTATTGAAATGAGGCCTTTAGACTTTTATGAACTGTCATAATTTTTAAACAATTTTCATACGAAATTACTTCAGCGCTAGTATTTTTAGTTATAAACTTCTAAGACTACATTGAATAGCATTATACGAGAATTTAAAAGTATCCAAAACCTTAGCCAAAGGCTTATTTTGTATAAAATATGATATGATATATAATGACAATTATTATATGTTCGCAGTAAAAGTAACAATATTATTATGACAATTCTCTAATCCTTGAGATTCCATAAGTATTTAAAAAAATTGTTTCTTAATCGTAAAATTAATTTTACATAATTCAATTAATTACAATGAATAAATTAGCATTTTTGGCGTAGGCGGTAAAAAATTAATAACCGATGTTCGTAAGATAAACATCAGAAAACCTTCGTTGAGCAATACTTTTAATATTAACTGACCTTAACCGCTAAACCTATCAAAGCTGTCTTCAATATCTCTTCTGGGCTTGAATTTTCTTTATTTCCATACATCCTTTATCCATCAAAATATTTTTATTTTTACATCTAACCTTTTTTAAATCCCTCACGAGATATCTGGTAGACATTCCTATCAATTCTGCTGATATTTTTATGTATTCTAGTATGATATTATTAAACCAAACCTTAATGTGCTTGCAAATTCTAGTAATATAAATATTAATTATTATTTAAATTTTAAAGCTATGCAAGGATTAAATTGAATAAATGCATGACTTAAAAACTTATCGATTTAATTAATATTTCCGAGACTTTTACTTCTGTCTTTGAAAAGCTTCAAACGTCGTATTTAAAATAAAACCACGTTAATAAGATGCGCAAAAAAATTATAATCTTTTATAAATATGTCTAAATTAAAAGTAAAAAACATATAATAGGTAATAAATGCTGTTTAAATAATAAACAATTAAATTCTTATTCTATTAAGTTCTGGACCCGGGGTGGGGAGTGTGGCGAGATGGTCTAAAGCTCTTTGAATTTCCTCTGGGATTGGTGGTGGGGTCGGTAAATGGGCACCGCGTGGTTGGAACCCATTCTCATCGGCTATGTATTGTAATTGAATTATCTGGAAATAATAATAAAAATATGATTATTCATGTAAAAATTATATTTAAATAACCTATGGACTTTGTATAACTTAATTGGTGATTTTTAAACTTATTATTAACAAGATCTGATAGGCGTTAATTAAACATTCATCAATATATAATTTAATTATAATCTGCTACTAGTATACAATTTCAGAAAAAGTAAAGTTCCTGAGAAAATATTAACTTTATTAGTAAATAACTTGCGTGAGTATACTCCGTGATATTACAATATAAAATTCAATTTCATTTGATAACCACGTTAAAAGTAAGAATAATTTTATATGATTGATACTAAACTATCCTTAAGCAAATGTAGTATCTTTATTTACATTTTCTCACCCATACGGATGAAATTTATACGGTTAAGGAGTTACAAACTTTATATCACTTAGATACACTAATATCCTATCAGTAAGTTAATAGCAATAATTCAATACTACAACTTACTTGACCATCAGGCGCTGTGTATTGATACTGCCCCTGCGCAGACAGAGTCTCTTGTTCAGGTATACCAGCATTTTTTATTACTCCCTCTTCTTCAGCTGCAATACCATTAGCTGTTTCATAACTGCGAAACAGAGTGGATTAAGAATAAAAAAAATGATAAATATATTTATACAATGCTTTTGTATTTTAATTTTACTGTGCGAGTGATGTGATGTCATATCTATTACTATTAAAATCTGTTTACTTAAATTCCTACTCTAAGGTTTGCCTGTTAGAAAACACATTAAGCAATAAGGCTGACCATATCATGTGCAAAGAATACTGAAAGGAGTCTGTTTCTATTCCTTCTTGTGTACAACAAAATAAAATCTCCGTAGATATCGTTAGCATCGCTCTTCTTTGCTTTATGGTTCTTTCTTTTCTTTCTACAAAACGATGTATTTTTGTTAATTGAATCCTTTTTCCTATATTATCAGTTTTATTTTTCTATAGAAAACAACGGTTTTGTATTTTAAAAAAATTGTAGTAATGTTGACTGACATTTTACGCAAAATAAATACCGTAACATTTCATTTGGCCCACACAAGCTTCTCTGAAGTCGCATCCTACCTACAGAGCCTACAAGCTACCATCAAAGTGCTCACGAATTATTGTGCGCGCAAGCATCTTTGAATCCCATACCGAGACTTTGCCCAAACAGTGAGATTTCATCCACTACGCAGTTGGGTTCCCACAACCCACTAAAGTCGGTGAAAAATAATATTAAATAAAAAGCGCAATGACTGCGAATTGGTGCCTCATGGCTTAGTCACCTCTAATGGTGTAATTTCTAGCACAGCATACATGTGGTAGACAATTTTTAGCTTCACTTAAAACTAGATTTAATAGACAACATTAGTACTAATACTTACTTCCATCTATAAGAACCATCGGGGTTTATTATCTGTTCTTGCCTTAATATGGGAATAGGTTCCGTTGTGTACACTTGCTGTTGATAATAAACATCTCTCACATCAGCCGCTACCAAGCCAAGCACCAGTAATGTAAGTAACTGAAAACAAAACATTAACACAGTTGAACAGATGATTTATAAAGAAATAAATAAATAGAATCCTGTTTTATATATACAACCAAAATCGATGTATATAATACATGGTATCGTTGTATATTTATACACTTATTTAAGTTACATAACCTAACTTTATCTAAATATAAAATAATGTATAAATAACAAACTATAATATTTTCCTACGAAGGCGTGGGCATAATATAATAACTTTCAGCCACGGGTTGAAAGCTATTAAAATAGGAGTTACAACCTTTTTTAGGTCTAGGCCTCAGATTGTATCTGTTACGTGATCATTTATCAGCCTGACAGCCGCCGACGACTTTTTGGGTCTAAAGCAAGCCGGTTTCCTTACGATATTTTCCTTCACCGTCCGAGCTAATACTACATGACAGGAAGGGATTGGTGCACAGCCGGGGATCAAACCTACGATCTCAAGGATGAGTCGCAAGCTGAAGCCACTAAGCCAACACTGCTCATTAGGAGAAAAATACTCAAGTAAACATCCGATCTCAAAGTATTGTGAAGCAATGCGTAATATGAAAGCTCATTTATGAATATATTATCAACAATGCAGTAAAAAATACTTACGAAGAACATCTTAAATCCAGACGATCCTTACAAATGCAAGTAAAGAATGGTGCATTTCAGATCGCAGGGCGTATTTATATGAATTTTTTGTTGCAATTACCATGCCACGTATGCAAAATTCATATTTTATCGTCGGCAGTCAACAAAGGATAGGTTTTGAGGGGCGTCCCTTGAGAGCTGTTACGTGATGACAATATTCGAACCTGTCTTGACACAGCTTTCTGAATTTTAAAGACAATAGGATTTTCTAAATAAAATTATTCATAATGTCTATTCAGAGTTAAAGATTAAAAAATATATGTATTATTAGAATTTTTTTTTGAACGTGAAATTGTTTTACATTAAAAGTGACTTTTTTACGGTTTAGAGAAAGGTAGAGCTTAATACTACTTAAAAATTAGTTTTCTATTAATTTAATATTAAATAATTAAAGTATAGAAAATTGTAATATACTTTGCAAGTATATTAATAGAAATATACTTTGCAAGTATATTAATAGTAATATACTTAACAAGTATACTTTTCTTTATTAATAGAAAATATGTAAAACCATCTCGTAAATAAAATAAATGCATATTTTTATTCGAAATTGTATAATACAGTATTTACTATAAAAAAATTAAGCTTAAAAGGTTGTTGTAGTGGTGGTGCATTTGAATTCATAAAATATTATTTTTTATATGGTAATAACAGAAATTATTTTACGTTGTTTATTTTGCATTCTATGTAAAACATAAATATATTTTATCGTTCATATCTTATCAAACCAGTTGCAGTATGACACACTTCAACAAGGTTTAAAAGAAAATTTATACTACTGCTCATATCTTGCCTCATCAAACCTTCGGGTATCGCCTTTAAATTGATTTTTGACTTTTATTACTTGTCAGTCATATAAATCCTTATAATTGAAAGCTTATTATAATATACTCTTGTTTATTAACAGTCGTAGTCAAGGAAATGCTTCCAGATTGGGAAATTAAATCAAAAGGTCTGCGTATTTTAAAATTAAGAAGTGTTTAGTAAGTGTATTAATAAAAAGGGTGCGTGTACTTATGTACGCGCGTAACAAGTTATACTTCTTTGGCATTATTAAAAATAGTTTTTGATTGCATGCAAATAATTAATTACAATTAAATAATCAAAGACTGGAAAAGGAGTCCTTATAGTCAATAAAGTTCAGTTTACATTTGAAATATTAAATAAATAAATATTTATTATTATTCTCTTACATTAAGTGTAACATAAATTATATTATTATACGAATGTTGTTTTTAAATTATGTCCAATGCCGTAGCATCTTCCGTGGGCAACTTCATTCTGTTAATTTTGTGTCACGGTGCGCGCGCATCGTAAAATTTCACTCTCATAAATTTTTCATAACGCGCCTAAAGAAGTATATAACTTCAAATATATCTTATAGGGATATCAATGTATCTAAAGAAAACAAATATATGAATGAAATTATGTCCTATGGAATAAAGATTATGAAACGTATTAAAAAATCAAATAACATAAAATCCAACATTACCACCATTTATTTACATTTATACAATAATTTGTACATACTTTTTATTACGTATAATATATTATACTGTTTTCTTGATATTTTTAACATTGCGGTACGGGTTGTATCGGGCATCAAAAGGCCTTGCGGGATTGTATTGGTTGTAGTTGTATGGGTTTTGATAGTTGTTAAAACCATTGTAACGTGGGTCGTAGTTATTGAAGCGATTGTGTCTAGGGTCGTAAATATTGTTGTATCCGTTGCCAAGCAACCCAGGAGCGACGCCGTTGCCTAGCAACGCTGGAGCGACGCCGTTGCTTGGCAACGCTGGAGCTACGCCTTTGCCATCAGCGGGAATGTGTACACCGGCTGGTCTAAAACCTGTATAAAAACGTAATTTATATATATTAAACACAGAGGATTTTCATTGTTTATTACATTTACCATAAAAAGCGAGCAGTGTTGGCCTAGTGGCTTCAGCGTGCGACTCTCATCCCTGAGGTCGTAGGTTCGATCCCCGGCTGTGCACCAATGGACTTTCTTTCTTTGTGCGCATTTAACATTCGGTGAAGAAAAAACATCGTGAGGAAACCGACATGTCTTGGACCCAAAAAGTCGACGACGTGTGTCAGGCACTGCAGGCTGACCTACTTGCCTATTCGATTATAATATGATCATGAAACAGATTCAGAAATCTGAGGCCCAGACCTAGAGGTTGTAGCTTCACTGATTTTATAAAACGCGAACACATAATTAACATACAACGCTGTTTTTAAGGCTTTTCAGATGTCGTGATTAGCGAGATACTTATCATGTTTAGAACTCGCATTATCTAAAGACTATTATAATAATTACCATTTTCATCGGCAACATAGCTGACTTGAATGGGAGTTCCCTCTGGAGATGTATAGGCATAACTGCCTTCAACAACCTGAAACAAAATAAAAGTATTCTTCGAATTCTTATAGAAATGCATTCATTAGAGACACGAGTGTATTTGATTTGAATCTCATCAGAAAATTTTGAAAACATTTAAGAATTACAATAATAATAAATCTATTAATGGTTTTGAAACATATTTTCATATAAGTGGTATTTTCTTGTTTGGTAAATTGATGTTACGTATTTTTTTTTTGAAAATTTCCAAAATATTTTATACAGAACTTTAGACAGACGTTTGGCCACACTTCTACCCGATGTTAAATGAGATGTGGCCTATTGGAACACGTGTCTAAACCCATAATAAACTGTCTATGGAAGATGGAAGGCGGCTAGGAGTTCCACTCCGTTGCCTTTTTGGAAGAAATTACGATCCACATCGTGCAGTGCGGCATCTCCAACTCGCTTCTATACAAGCAGTGTTTGAAACTAACGATCGAATCAGGTAGTTCAGCATTCTCCGGAGTGTAATTAATAGCTAAGGTTTCGTATGAGGTTGGTGGACTCAGTTTCCGCACTTAGACTCATAATTGGTCCGTTGTGCGTAAAGTCCTGGCTAATTAAGCCAGCCTAGCTCCTTCCAGTAGCACAGAAGTCTCCTGGGCACTTCACAGGCTTCACGGAGCGACCTCACTGCTCCGAGTATTTCTGTACGTTGGTTAGCCACAGCCTCGCATTCCAGGACTACGTGGGTGACTGATTCCTCTGCGCTAAAACAGCCTTTGCACAAGGGCCTGTCTGTCGCGCCTAGGACAAATAAATAGCTCATGATGCCTATGATGTATGGGGTGTCTTACCTGTGTTCCTTGTGGTGATCCAGTATTGTCAATATAGGCGTCTTTCAAAAATCCACTTTCTTGGGCTTGCTTTCCGTCGGCCGTAGCGAAACTAAAAATATTACAAATTTTGTATAAACGTCGTATAAAATAATGGTTGTTTGTAGTGTTTTGGTAGTTTATTGTATTATCTAAAATATCTACACAATTATATTGAGAATACGTGTTGGAGTATTGGCAGTTTCTATCTAATCTAGAGATATATACCACTAACATTTTTCATTCTTATATATATAAATTATTTGTGTATTGTAAAATACATCATAAAACAAAGAGATATATATATATAATATCAATTCAAGATAATTTCAACTTTAAATGATATCGTGATTTCTAACAGGTATAAGATTAGTTAAAACAATAAAAAAAAATAAAAAATGTTTCGAATGATTATAAAATAAACATTTAAGTAATGAATCACCTGTATGAGTAACTTCCATCTGGACCACGGTTGTTGGAATAACTAATTATAGGTACATTTGGACTACCAGGATTATAAGGACTCCTGTATCCATTATATCCAGAATACGCTGGGTAACCAGCTACATTGGGGTTCACAAATGCAGGTGATGTTGTCACAGTTGGGACCGCTGGTACAGCCGCGGTAGTTGCTGGGTCACCTAAGACCACATGAAGACAGAGTCCGACACATACCGCTAATCGTAACATCTGAGAAAAAATGTTTTCCTGAATAATAGTTTCAAGCTATATTATTGTTTTTTTCTAGCCTAGTAGATAGTACAGATGTGTGACCAGAGCTGACACTTTTCTGGCTCAACGAATAAGTATCGCAATACAGCGAGGAAATGCTGCCAGCGCGAAAGGTACACTGCCACAGGGACCAAACTATTTAATATTTTTATTATTACTAAAATCGTAAATACTGTATACTTGATTGTAAATATGAAATATGTTTATCTATATTAATAAAATAACAATCAGTTAGTTTCTAGCTTCTTCCAAGACAGCAATCTCAAAGTTTGAAAGGGATGCCCAAAAATGTTACTTATGAGATTTGCTGAACTATGGATAGAAGATAGGCTGGTAAAGCGACACTGGAAATTTTGTGAATCCCTTAAGTCTTAACGACCATAACGGATGGGTAGGGTAACGATGCTTGGGTCCAAGATTGCTCGTTCAGCTGCATATTAAGAAGTGATTCTAAGCTAATTTTGATTACGTCGGCTACTTGTGTTAAAAAATCTGGGTGATTCCAAAAGGAGCAGCATATTCACGGACTATATATACCAATTTCACGTAAATAAACCGGGGAATAGAAAAGTCTAAAATCCGTCTTAAATTGTTAAATTGATAATATGACAAAATAAACGAAAATTAATTACTTTGTTTTTGACGTGATAACGTCTTTAAAATCGTTTTAGTCGGGTGACATGTTCAGAAACTTGTGTCACACCAAAACCTCACGAGCGCGATCGCAGGTATAACGAGAGAGAGACGGACCGATCTCCCGTCTCTCTCACTCTAGCGGCATACAAACGAATGGAGATTTGTATGAATGTATGTATGAAGAAAAATGTATATCATAGTCGAATAAGTAAACTTGTCATTTTACACCCGAAATGTATCATCAAAAGTGTGAATAAAACGATAGATGTAATTTAAAATTTGAAAAAATTGTTATCTTCATTAATTCCTTACTTCCCAAAAACTTATATCACCAATAAGACGTTATCACGTAAACATCTCGATCGTAAACCTACTTTACAAACAACCAATATTTTTTTTTTCTTTGTAAAATTGATTGCAAAGTTATCGTATTATTATCTTAAATAATAATTATTTACATAAAGTGTTCTTTTATATAAAGGATACTTATTAGGGGATTATAAAAATCCTCCCAGTAAAAGATGTATGTAATTGATTAAACACAATTAAGCGAAACTGATACCCATCTAATCCATGTTAAACGAACCATACATTATACAAAAATTATTTAACCCCATTTTGACCCAATTAACTTTAATCAAACCTACTTTACTAGATAATTAAAGCAGGATATATTAAAATTCAACGACGCAAAAAGCAAAAATAATTATAACAAAAACTTTAAAGAATATTCATACCTTAAGATTTTTGGAGCACTTGTTCTTGTTGTTTCGACTTTGGTAATGCAACTCTTTGCTACAAATATTCTTTTTATATCAGCAGGGTTACATTTTTTTGCTATTTCGTTACTCGAACGTTACAATCCCCGAACAGTCAAATTTAGATCAATTTTGGGTAATTTTTATACATAATTATGCTTTGTGTTAAATTGTTGTTATCATCACATATTTTATAATAATGAGTACTCGTTTAAAAAAATATATACAACCATACTCAGAATCGTTTGTAACTAATGGTTACTTATATATGTTTTGTTAATGGGTACTTAAGCCAGTAAGGTAATATAACTAAACATACTAAAAAGCTGAGGATGTGCTTTCTTAAATAGTCTCACTAATCCGGCATTAAATTTTGTAGATTAATTATGCTAAAGATAAGCAAATACTATTATTATAAAGTTTTTATTACTGAAAGCTAAAAACAAAAATATTGAATTTAATTCAATAAAAATACTTTACCATTACCCAATCAGTGTTTCCTGTAAAACATAGGCCCTTTACAGTTGCTTTCAGTTCTATAGATTTTTAATTTTAATTATAATTATATTATTAAAATGGCTTACATTTTAACAATTACAATATTCCTAAATAATTAAACGTATGGGACTGATGGTATGTATAAGTTGGCACACTAAGGGTCTGTTTCACAATGTACGGATAAGTTCTACATATTAATTTACGCGTATAATTCACAGATCTTATTTCATTTGAGAAAGAAATGCCTATTATTCTAGGCTAACCTTACACATATTTAGAAATGATCAGCTATCCTAAGTCGTAATACATAGAATGTTCCTCTCTTTAACTATAATATAGTACATATTAGCACATCGCTGGCCATGCTGCTGGTATATCGAATACACGAAGAGTAGGAAACAAACGTGGCTCTGAATAGCTTCATTACCCAAGTCCATTAGTGCACACACCCCGACAACAGAATGTACCTGGAGGATCCATGCGAAGGGATAGTTCTGCAACTTTAAATAGAAATAAATATGATCCAGTTTTGTAGCCTGTGACAACAGGTTGGTCGCCCAATGAAATATAGTCCCAGCAGAATAAAAGAACATACATGGACATACAATAGTCCCTTTCATGTTCAGGTAGAGGTTAAAGTAAAATATTGAAAAAAAGCTATCTTGTAAGTGAAGAACCAAGAAGAATATTGGAGTGTAATCGTAAAGCGCAGAGTTGGCCTAGTGGCTTCAGCGGGCGACTCTCATCCCTGAGTTCGTAGGTTCGATCCCCGGCTATGCACTAATGGACTTTCTTTCTATGTGCGCATTTAACATTCGCTCGAACGGTGAAGAAAAACATGGTGATGAAACCGGCTTGCCTTGCCCATTGAGTGGATGGCGTGTGTCAGGTACAGGAGGCTGATCACCTACTTGCATATTACATTGAAAATTAGTCATTAAACAGATACAGAAATCTGAGGCCTAGACCTAAGCCACTGTTTTTTTTTATCGTAAAGCGCATTACTGCGTTTGTTTTCACACAAAGGTTCATTTAGTTCCTACCAGTTCCATTGTGCCTCAACATAAATACGATGTAATTGTTAAAACTTAATTAACATCACATACAGACCAATTATGAGTCTAAGTGCGGTATCAGAGTTCACCAACCTACATAACATTACAAACTTTACCACGAAAACAGCTTATATAAAAGTTGCGAACTATGAAGGAGCGGTCTTATTGAAAGAAATTGCTTCTAGATAAAACGAAATTAAATAGTATGGCAACGAAAACTGTGACACGAGAATTTTATATATTACGAGAATTTTATATTATATATTAGATAAAGATTAAAAACAAAACTGTGTTTAACTAGTGATTATTAAACCGCACCAAAACAATGGAGATCTAAAAAAGTAATTATTAATTTAATTCATGTTAAAAAATCACATTAATCTGGCATTTGAACATAGATACAAATCTAAATGTCAATTAAAGCCCACGATTACATCAGCGATCTTAATTCTTACACAGTGCCTACTTGTTGGAATATATAACGGAAATTAACATCGCTTTGTAATTGAGTTGTTATTAACCTATAAACACACAAACCACAATTTGTTTTTTTTTATAGAACAGGGGGCAAACGGGCAAGAGGCCGATGATGTTAAGTGATACCATGGAGACTCTCAACGCCAGAGGGATTACGAGTGTTGCCGGCCTTTTAAGAATTGATAAGTATACATTTGTCTTGTAGTGCTCTAAGTCGAATTGGTTCAAAAATACTTGTATGGAAATGCGGTGTTCATGAAATTTATTGCTTACATTATTAATGTAAGTTTAAGAAGTTAGGTGTTTATATACTCTAACTTTATATACGTAACCAAGTACACTTATGAACGTCAACAGAAAAGATTTTAAATTGATTCTAAATTTACATTTACTACCCTGTTCGCAAGTCAAGGGCGTAGAACGGGCAAGAAGAACTGTCAAAAATCTCTCCGCCACTCTTTTTAATCGCCAAGTTCAAGCTGAGAAAAACTATTTTATTTATTATTTAAAATGATCTGGCAACTCAGCAAAGATCTACGTGTGTGGTAAGAAGTAATAAATAAATGAATTTATATAATAAAATTTATATAAATAAATAGAAAAACAAATAAATTTAAAAAGTTTGGTCCCTGTCGCAATATACCACTAATGCTGGCGTTTTCTCGCTGTTATGCTATATTTATTCGTTGAGTGATGAAAGCACCAGCTCTGGGTTCACCAGTACTAACTTCCAAGCGCTAAATTAAATCTTTAATTAGCGTATACTTGACACCACGGCCCCAGAGCATCTCCTCTAAAGGGAACAAAATCAAAGTTAGAAGAAGGACTCTCATATTTTTTTGTTCATTATTTGCCGCCTGCTCTGCAGTAGCTCCATATTTTGTGCTTGTTCGAGGGAGGGAAGACGGGGCTAACGTTTTCCGCAAGCATCGTCCCAAACCAAAACCCATTCCATCCTCCAAGAGATCAAGCTCCAGCTGCTTACCATCGTTCCTAGCGATGCCTGTTGGCTCCAAAATGGCTGGAACCAAGAGGGAGGCGAGAGAGCGGCGTATGCTGTCGTTGAGCACGGCATGGCGAGAAAAACGCCAGCACTCTTTTGGCAATAGAGGCCATGGTGTCCAAGGTAACGTACTACAATGCCACAGGGACACTTAGAGGGAGTACATATGGGCACTCCTAAGCAAACTCTGATGGCAATTCGAAGTGTGTCAGGGTACAAAAGGGTGCCAGTGCAGAGGATAACCCACTGACCGATTTGCCGAAATCCCACAGCCTTGCGGGGTCTGTAAGTACTAATAAGTTTTGAATTTCAGTTTCAGAATTTGTTTATAAACGCAAAAATATCAAATCTTTGTTTTATAAAATTATGTCGGTTATCCTAACATTTGCTATTTTTTTTAGTTCAGGCGTTTACGGTATGCCTGGAACCCAATTTTTTTAATTATACATTTTATTACCTAATAATATACAACATGTTTACACCAATGTTAGATGCAAGATTTATTTTATTCAAAGTTTACCGACGTATCGGATGTCGGTAAATCGGACGTTTTTGACATATCTTTTAGTCATACTTAGCTAAGTTATGTGCTTGGTAATGTTTATAATAGCTCAAGATTAAATTAATCAAAAACGTTAATATAGGCAGTCCGCCTGATAAGTTAATTATAATTTCCGTCCTATAACTCTAAATAGCTAGGAAAGAGATATATGAATAATATAAAATGTAAAGTCATACATAAAGAAGTCTTCAATAAGAACAGATGGCCAAATTATAACTAAAAATATCATACAATTAAGTCATTCTTATAAAATTAACAGACAACCTATTAATCTTTTCTAAATATATTTTTAAATTATCATCGAAATTAATCAAAAAACTATTAAGCTGCAAGAGTAAGTGGGGAATGGTAGCTTGTTGACGCTATACAATGCGAGTCGAATACACAGAAAAAAGGTTTGGCAGCGATGATCCGTCCATGAATCTCTCCCAGCAAGTATTCCTTTCTGTTTCGTTATTAATCATGCTTAAACCAAATATGAATCATACCCTTAAACCCCCATCTAGAACTTAGTAGAGTAGAGGTAAGGAATGAAGTTGTACCTTCTTTTATATAAGGAACTTCTTTTGCAAGCAACAATCTAATGATTGAAAGGGTGCAAAAGGGTAGGGTAATCCCTATAATACTTTTCATGAGGCAACCATATGACGCAGCTAGTTTCGAGAATTGTTCTTACTGATATAGTATGCAATTCATTTTATCAAGAACTAGCTATTGGCTGAGCTGTGTTCTTTCGCGTACAGACAGAAAGAAGTGACCCTAAACTTTTAACCCAAAACTCAAACTCAAAATATCTTTATTCAAGTGGCTAACCAAGTACACTTATGAATTGTCAAGTTAAATTCATTGTAAATTTACATTTACTACCAGTTCGCAAGTCAAGGGCGTAGAGCGGGTAAGAAGAACTGGCAAGAAACTTTCCGCCACTCTTTTTAATCGCCAAGTATTGTCATACAAATTGTTTGAACTGGAGCAAATCAATCCCAAGGATTAGGATCATTTAAGTATTCCTCAAATTTATAAAACGCTTTATTTATTAATTTCCGTTTAACGAGTGCTTTGAATTTTTTTAGTGATAATACTTTAATTTCGCTTGGGAGTTTGTTGTAAAAACGAATACAATTTCCTGTGTGGTTTATCTTTTGGAGCCTGGTTGGTCGTACACTCAAATAAACGAATGAATGTCAAAAAATATTAAACATCTCAAAATTTACATTTTGCGTGCTTAACTAGCCGGAAACTCTCAGCCACTCGTTTTATTCGCACTTTATTTGTTTACTATGTAAAGTCAAGCCTTACTTTGGAAGTCGAGAACAATGTTGGCCTAGTGGCTAGGCCAACTTTGCACTCGTGGGTGGTGCGTTCGAGTCCACAAATTACACTTATTTATACAGCAAAATATGTATTTATTTTCACTTCTCTGCACACAAGAAAAGAATAAAATATATTTTTATAGGCTAAGTGCAACGGGCTCATAGCTTACGTAATAATATCTTCCTGGCAATATGATCATAAAAAGCATAAAAAGGTGGAGAAATGTAAGGCCGAGACAAAAGGTTGCGGCGCTACTAAGATTGTAGTATATAATAAATTCCTATAGTAGTGACAAAAAATGTCATTTGTAATCTATGTCAATATTAAAAATAAATCAATGGCGCTACAACCTTTTTAGGTCTGGGCCTCAGATTTCTGTATCTGTTTCATGATCATTTGTTAATCCAATAGGCAAGCAGGTGATCTGCAGCTTCCTGTGCCTGACGCACGCCGTCGACTTTTTGGGTCTAAGGTAAGCCGGTTTCCTCACGATGTTTTCCTTCACCATAGAAAGAAAGTGCATTAGTGCACAGCCGGGGATCAAACCTACGACCTCAGAGATGAGAGTCGCACGCTAAAGCTACTAGGCCAACACTAAATAAATAAAAAGATTCTAGTATATTATAAATTCCTATAGTAGTAACAGATAATAAATTTCATTTGTAATCTATGTCAATATTAACCAGATAAATAAAATCCTCAATATATTATGATAATTAGTGTCTGAAGGTTAGAAAAAATACGTTGACCTTTCACCTTCCTATATAGTGTTAATATTTAGATATCTTATATATGTTTGAGCAATTAAATATTTGGTCGCCGTAACAATTGCGTCATACTTATTACTAATGATGATCCTATTTTGCTATTTATATAACCTAGACTAGTGGTTAAGCGCACAGGTCTCAACCTGGGTAAGGTTAAATCGGTTTTTGTAATAATAATAATAATTTATTTATTGCAAGAATATGGTACAAAAATGTGTAAGGTGGTACAATCGTAAGTTCGCATATTCTGCCTCACATAATGGCGCGCAAATTTGTCTTTAAAGGAATTTTAAATTTTACATTATTAGTCAAATTAATTCGTCAATTCTTATATTATTTGTATCGTACATATCATATCATACTATTAAATTTATATCACGCAAATAATCATTTATTGAATAGTACATTTTTTCCAAAAGTAATACTCCAAATCGCTTTTTAAAGACTAGTCGGAAGATCTTATTTATTTTGGTTTTGGTTTGTATGGAGATCGTAGCGTAGCTCCTGAATGGGCGTTTAGTTATGAGGCTCTATGTTGTGCATGGGCATGTGTTTTTGGTGTGTGCGACGATGGCTAACATTTGGTTTGCGCTTCTAATTATTTACTAAAATATATATAATAATTATCTAATTTTACTAATGTAAGGTGACCTAACTCATATTGTAGACAAAAAAATTGAGTGAGGTACAGACGAATGACCAGTTCTTGTCTATAAGAATTGAGAAGGCCCAAATCAAAGATTACTGCGCTATATGAAATATCAAATCTATATAGAATTTATTTAAGATACTTCCGTAAGTACTGTGCTAATTAAACGTGTTTATATAATAGATATATAAAGTCAAAGGTAAAAAAAAATTACTTATCTAAGGGTCTGTTTCACAATGTATGGATAAAGTACCAAATAGCTATGCAACGCATAAATTATTTGGAAGATTAATTGTGCTATTTTACACTTCATCGGACTCATAACTTATGACGGACTTTATGTGACGAATAGCGCTATCTAGCAGTCGTGAAACGCAACAATAGTGTTTATCCTACCAATAAGTAATAAATAGCTAATTTGGAACTTATGTAGAACTTATCCGTACATTCTGAAACAGACCCTTAATGTCTTAAGCCTTGTATCTTCCTTGTTTTTTATAGCTACTAGTTTGTTTGTCGTTCTCCTAATTTATAAATTTTGTGCTGTCATGTTTTGTCTTGTTTTACTTTGTATTATATTTTTTTATCATTGAAGCTTTTTATGGGTGTGTTTATTTTATGTTTTACTTTTATTGTATTTTTTACTGAATACAGATGTATCTGTTTAGTTTCCTTAATAAATAAACACGCGAACTTAATGCGATTTCTTCATCTCTGATGTACGACACTCCCGTCTTTGTCAAGGCTTATCGCCTGAAGTGTTTGTGTTAAATAAATCTCACTACGCGTTATAGCAGATATCAAAGGATGGTTTAAGACTGGCTTATTACTCAGAATGTCACAACTTTTAGATATAAAGTAATAATAAAAGAAATATTTAGACAATTCAACGTATAATTCCTATTCAAATGTAAATCAACAGTAAAAATGTACAAAATATGGCAGTTGGCAGGGTTATACCGATTTATCAGTTAGCTTATCTCCTTGATACTGCTTTAGGGATGGAATCTCCTTCAGGGTGGAATCCGAACTCGTCAGCGGTGTAGTTGATGGTCTCTGGCTTGCCGTCTGAGTTGATGTAAGTGAACGTTCCACGGACCGTGACGACTTGGTGTGGTTTGTTGTCCTCATCAAGAACCTCCTTCAATGAACCGGTCTCAGCACGGGAGGAGCCATCGGAAGTTTCGAAGCTGGAAATGTCAACATTTTTGAGTTATGACTATCAAATCGTTTTATTACTTAAATAAACATTCATTAAACAACACGAAAATTTAAAGTATCAACTTTCAAATGCTTTTCAACTCCTTTGTATCCGTTAAATTAATGTGTAATATTTAAAAAAAAATAGCAAACATATATAAATGTCACAATTTGATATATTGATAATTTTATAATTAAATCCATTACAAAGAATTGTTCAAGTACTACGTGAATAAAATGTGTTTATTCACGTAGTACTTGTACAAAATTTACATCAATGGACTGATTTTAATGAATTTTTATATTCCTTTTCTATTTTTCATTTAACTTTGGTAAAAATAATAGACAATTCTTTACCCGAAGTTGTATCCACCTTCGGGATCAGTTTGGAAATCAGAGCGAAGGATCTGTACTTGTTCGTTTGGCGCGGGAACAACGGCGGCGGCGGCAACGGCCACGAAGGCAAGGGCGACAATGATCTGAAAAAAAAATATGATTAAAATAAATCAAAATCGCAGTAGTAAATATATTAGTGAATAATATTCGCTACCTACCAATTTCATGGTTAATTGATTTGGTTTCGTAGCTGATGAGCGACTGATGCCGAAACGAACGGAGCAAAATCTTTTATACATTTCTCCCAGGTACATCTTCTAACGTAACGTCAACGGCGCATCTCCCTGGACCGCTGCGTCCGTGTGCGCACGCGTATGTGTGCGCGTCTACGTGTGTGCGTACGTGGTTTAGTTTGCATGTGTGACAATCACTCAGTTATTTGAACTTTGAATTCGAAGGCTTTTATTTATGATTGTTTACTTTACAATTCGTTACCAAATTTGTCATCTATTGGGCGTCGATTGGTCAAGGTAATCTTTTCCACTTCGGACATTTTATATTTATTGTAATTTAAGCGAGGAAATGCTGCCAGCGTTAAAGGTACACTGCCACAGGGACCAAACTTTTTAAATTTGTTTTGATTTTCATTTTAATTATTTATATTATTACTTTGTTGGTTAAGAAAATTGTAAATATTGTATACTTGACTGTAAATATGTAAACAATATTTATTTGTTTGCAGTAATAAAATCAAACAATATTTTTTTTTATTTAATAAATATATTAATTTTTGTTTCAAAAAAAAAATTAAGCTTTTAAGCTTAATAATAAATAATCTAAGCAGATAAAAATAGAACAGACGGCGTTTTGCTTTCGTAATGGTAGGCTGTGTTAAATGAATTAAGTATGTGCTAAAATAAGTATCATGAGAGTTTTACATATGTATATTTGTATCTAATTCTGTTTCTTTCTATTCTTAGAATTATGTATTCACATTTTATCATACTATTTCTAAAATCTATAAGAAATCTCTTTATTTAATTGACATTGTTACGAAATATCACGACAATTACGTATAAAAAACGTATTCAAAGACATAAATAAAAGAGTAATTAAAATATCAATTCACAATTTTTTATTATAACAAGTCACTACCTGTTCAGCAAATACAAGTTTTATAGGTCATATTCAGGTACCATCCTTAGTGACCTGTGTATGATACTAATAATTGTTTATCGTCTCGATTCAATAATTTATTATACAAAATTATTTTTGAATCTTTTATCAACGTGATGATTTGTGGCTAAAGTTTATTATCATAGACAGTAAACTGTTTAGA
The DNA here is from genome assembly GCA_963693345.1 of Pieris melete. Lineage (NCBI taxonomy): Eukaryota > Metazoa > Arthropoda > Insecta > Lepidoptera > Pieridae > Pieris > Pieris melete. The sequence goes on along the minus strand of CAVNZK010000131.1, from coordinate 151,368 downwards.
CAAATTATCGGTATTATCTACTCTTAAATTTGTCAACGCTACGTTATAATACCTGTATACTTGACAACTTCGAGGACTTAATACTTTTTAAAAAAATTGACCAAATGGCCAATTCAAAATCTTTGTACTTGAAAAATACCTATTTGAGTGTCAGGTATGGACTTCAAAAATGGGCAATGTGAATGATTTACGTTTTATGTTTTTTTAATAAAAAAATCTGATGTGAAAGACATGTATATTTTTATAAGAATAAACTCTTTTAATCTAAAGTGAGATCTAATTAAGTATTTGTGAAATAGTCTCTTTCCATTGTAACACGAGTCACTTATACTTACCATAAGCTATTTGAAAAAACCAGCAGTAACTATAGACAAATACATTGAACCATAAACAATCGAATAAATCAATTTTTCCGACTGGTAATAGTAAAAAAATAATATTGTCATTGTGTTAAAACTTTATCAAGTTATTTCAAAATAATTAAATCTATAAGTGCCTACATATATCTAACTACACCTGTTTAACTAATTTAGCAAATCTAGTTAGAAATTATTATTTCATTAAAATAAATCTATTTAATTATATAATAAAAAAGGAAATTTTATACGTAGCATTTATATTTAAATTATATTCGGGTAATTTTTCGAATTTCTTCATTCAATTGAGTACAACATTACTGGACTTATAAGCTTTTCATTTTGTAAATGCATTATCAAACAATATTTTCATTTAAAATGCGTTTCACAAAAGTAAAACGACACGAAAAAACATTAATAATTCTTCTAAAAACTCTGCCTATACTTAGCAGGGTCAAGTTTTACGTAATGTATGCACACGAATGCTATCACCAACTTAACTTCTGACATTTACCAAAACATATTTTCGTCACATACCTACTTATAACTTGTCAATCCTAATAATTTTATTAGCGCCCGCGACTCGAATCAATGTTTCTACTATCAAAATTGTCATTTATTAGTTTATTTCTTTGAAATGGACACGATAACATAAGTAATAGCTGCGTAAAATATGCTAAAAATCTATTGATTAAGAGAAAAATTATAGACTGCTTTTTATCTATCCTTAGATATTTTTGTATAGAATGGAAATAGATACTTAATTCTGTTTCAATTCGGGATATTCATCCCATTTCATTAATTTATTCTTATTTTTCCCTAGGGATACCTAAAGAATAAGAGCGATATAATAAACTGAGTATGCTGGAGTGAGCTGGTGTTAGCTGCGAATGATATCATTTGGTATATTAAGTAAAATCATTACATTATCATTCAACACCGAGCTTAAACTTAAGAAGTCGTTGTAGTGAGAACATGATTAATGGGCCCACATATTAGAGTTAATAACTATATTAAAAAACTTCTAGACAAATCCATTCCGTATGGAAAATAATCATGATATTTTATGTTCAAAAATATATTTTTACATACCACAGTTATCGCTAGAATCAATATAGGAAAGGTCAAACGTCAAGAAATCGTTAAATTAAAGGTACGCTATAATTATCTGCATAATTTAAGATTTTAGAAAAACTTGTTCAGAAACAAATAAAAGTAATAACCGCAGAGGTCGTCTTTCGTGAAATTTTTCAAGGTTGGTATACCTGGGTTTTGCCTATTAAGGATTTTATGAATCAAAGCAATATTTTATATTAGTTTCATCAGATCATCAATAAACTTTCCTGGAATTCTATTCTATGTAGATTTTGTCCCATATTTCTATTAATATCTCGATTTCATTCGAGATACATACCGAGGTTATGCTATGCTACCCGACAATATATCACTTTTTAAGTCAAGCACGCAATGATCACCATCATTGCGTGCTAGACTTAAAAATAGTAAATCAGCGACGCCAAAATGTAATGCTTTCCTACTTTGCATTATAAAGCTTTGTGCAGCCAACGTACTTGACGTATCACCTAGAGGTGCGTGGTCTCGGGATAAAATAATTACCGTCTGTAAAGCAGAGCCAATTATTATAGAAATGTATCTGATCCACAACTATACGATTACATATTTATCTAAGGCATTTTCCATGCCTTTCTGTTGAATACTTATCATACATACTTAAAATAAACTTACAACTCTCTCTGACTTTTAATTTCAGTCAATATTATTATTTCTCGAATAATATTTTATGTCTGAAAATGAAACATTATGAGTACTTCCTTTTTCTGGGACAGGAGCCTAACATACAGGCAGCTTTGTATGATGTGGTAACTGCCGCCCATAGATACCTGTATGGTGATTGGTACTTTAGCTTTCGCCCTTTCTTGAAGGCCTTTATCGTATCGGTTTGACACCTTCTGGCTGTTCCACAAAGTGTCTTTAAAAGCGCTGTGTTGGAGAACATCAGGTGTCGAGATGGTTTGTATGGAATAAAGCATTTTGAATCGACGTCGAATGATGCAATTCTGCTGCAGGTATTAGTCCGAACATTTGTTCAGAGCACCCCATTATAAATGTGGAAGTAGATGCTGAGCTTATTGTTCAGTTTAGGACTATAATATATGTAGTCCTATATTTATAAAAGTTAGTCGCAGGCAGTTGCAGGATTTATAATAGATAGTTAGATGTTATGGACCGAATATGAATTCAAATTGGAGCGACCTCCAATACGATTTATGCTAATTACTTCATGTTCACAGCTTTAAGGGAACCTATAACACATAATTCATTTTCACCCGTGGGACATGCAGTTAAACACATTTGTGTCTTTATAACCGATGAAATAATAATTATTAAAGGTCACAAGTATGTGATATGTGTAACCAGTTTTATCCGCCAATATCGTGATCAAATCTTTAATTTAATTATTCCAAGGCGTCCACATTATTATAACTAATTCATACTTCATAAAGTAACGCTTGCAACAGATGTAGTCTTAATAAACCCTTTTAATAATACCCACATGTTTCTACGTAGGTACACTACTTAGTATCATCTGAATATTTTTTAGTAATTATGAGAATAATCTTATAACAGCCTCTTTTGCTTTTCATACTAACAAGCGGATTGGACCACATTTCCAGGAGAGAATCAGTCTTGACGCGTTGGTAGCGAGGATTAACAGCAGAAATTGGAGTCGATCTGCCCGTTGGTCTGACCACATTATGACAATTATCGTCGCTGTAGAATGATAACCTCGTATGTCCAGATAACTAAACATTACAGTAAACAAAAAAAAAATCATTTCGTCTCATTTATTAATAACATAAATAATTCCTTAACTAGTATAATCATGAAGTTATACCAGTTAAAAGAGTGTCAGAATAAAAAATCAATGGTTTTTTGACATACGAGGTTATCATTCTACAGTGACGTTATGGGTTACAACAATGCTGAGAAAAGCTGAGGGTAGAGCCATGGATTTATATCGTTAGATAGGCCCTTACCGCAGTGAGACCGCGCCGTGTTGTCGCACAGTCTAAGTGAGTGAGACTCACTAACCTGGGATCAGTGCACCCCTAAACACAGTGTTAGCCGGACGTGTTGTAAAGGACGTTTGCGAGCAGTTTAGTGTCACAAAATGCCATCGTGTGCCTTTCTAAAGTGCAACAACAATTCTAGAAACACAAATAAAGCGAAAGGTGTAACATTACACTCGTAAGTATTGCGATTTGATTTAAAAACTTTTATTTTTCCTTCCGCACTGTCTAAAATAACAAATTTAAATGGCTTGTGCACGAAAGAGAAAGTAGTGTTTGCAACTAATGTAGGAGAAAAAGAGATGACACTAGTTTCGACCGTACCTTCTACACAAATTGCACTGTTTTAGGACGCCATGTTGACGCACACATTCAAACGTTTTCGTTATGCGTTAACATTCAAAAACAATGCCACAGTTTTTGGTGTCAGGGCCTATCTAACGATATAAATCTATGGGTAGAGCAGTATGGAGGCAGCAAGTCGACGAATGGGCATTACAAGAGCAGCACCATCAGTAATGTGTAAACTAGTTTTAAGCTTTTCGTCGAATTATGTTACTTGTGGCGGTCTCATAAGGTTTTTTTGGCCTAGGTCACCTGCTATTGGTGTATAGCACAGATTTAAACTCAAAATATCTTTATTAGGTAAACAAGTACACTTATGAATTGTCAGAAAGAAGTTAAATTAATTGTAAATTTACATTTACTACCAGTACGCAAGTCAAGGGCGTAGCAACTGGCAAGCTTTCCGCCACTCTTTTTAATCGCCAAGTATTGGTCATACAAATTGTTTGAACTGAAGCAAAACAATCCCAAGGATTAGGATCATTTAAGTATTCCTCAAATTTATAAAAAGCTTTATAGATTAATTTTCGCTTGGGAGTTTGTTGTAAAATCGAATACAATTTCCATATAAATGGTTGTTTATCTTTTGGAGCCTGGTTGGTCGTACACTCAAATTAGTTCTTTTTCGCATATTATACTAGTGAAAGTCACCATTTGCTTTAAAATTGTTTATATTTTTTTGGACATACAACAAGGCTTCAAGAATATAAGAATACATCTAAGGTAATACTGGTCCGCTGTGATTATAAAAAACCTACAGTCCCGCAATTTTAAAATCTATGCGAATGCGGAAGTAAACGCGTTAAAAATTACTCATTAAATTAATAATCATTAATTTAAAATGGTATTTATTTTAACTCAAGAATTACGGAGATTAGCGCAGTTTTATGGTATTATCGTGACAATGAATAAATTTATTTTTAATTTTGTTTTTTAAACACTTCTATGAAGATTCTGATAATGAGAAATATCTCCATCTAATTATCGATTTGATAAAACCAATTTTTTACAAAGAATCTTAATGCTGTATTAATATTACCAAATATTTAAATTAAATTAATTAATAAGCTAATAATATTTAGAGATAGGTCAGTCTACCATATTTGCATAGTAGAACTAATAAAACAACAAATGAATGGAAAACCCACGAACACTTTATTCAATACAATATCACCAAGTCAGCCTCATAACATGATCAGTCTTCCTTTTTGAGGTTTTTATGAATCCAAGAAACTGTAATTCAGCCACCACCCGGGTGAATCTCACTCTGTAACAAAAATATATCAAATATAGTAATAATATAGTTATAATATGTAAAATAACAAAGACGACCAAGTCGCTTGAACGTGATTGGTTAGCAGTCTACAAATACAGACCAATCACAGACAAGCGCTCAAATTGCTTGATTGTGATTCGTCAAAAAGTTCATGTGTAACACGACCGAATGCTTAAATGAAGAACGAAAGAATAATATACTGGATTTCATGTGTCTATGGAGTATTCGTGTCATAAAAATTTGTAACGGTAAGCCAGACTACTGGAAAACGTTTTCCATATAAACGTTTTTCAATTCCATCACTCGTAACTAAAATTGTGGATAAACATCTAATATATAAAGTTCTCGTGTCACAATGTCCGTTCCTATACTCATCCGAAACGGCTAGACCGATTCTTACGAAAATTTTTATGCATATTCAGTAAGTCTGAGAATCGGCTACTATCTAAATTTCAAACCACTGAGTGATAAGGGGTGTATAACTCAATTTTATTTTTTTATGGTACCTAAATACGTATAACCCAAAGAATTTTTTTTTTATTTAGGATAGTAGATAGTTATTTTTATTGAACTGAAAAAAAATTTTCGTACAAATAATATACATGGCAAAAAACGTTTGCCGGGTCAGCTAGTATATTATCTTAATATATATAAATTACGAGTCACGTTGTTTGTCCGCTACTGACTCCTAAACTACTTAACCGATTTCAAACAAATTTGCACACCGTGTACTGTTTGATCTAACTTAAAAGAAAGGATAGCTTACATATATATAATCTACTGTACCGATTTTAATGATTTTTGTATGCATTTGGTTGGAGCCCTGGTTGGTTTTCAGTCGGTACTGTCATACTTTGTTTAACATCCTAATCGGTTTAATATTATGCAGGACAACGTCTGTGGGGCCGCTAGTAATATTGTAATATTAATAATATAAGCTAATAATATTATATTATTTTTTGAAGCAATTTACATTTTTTTTTATTACTTTTGGTATTTTTTTATAAAAAACAACCTGCAATTCCGTTGAATTATTTTTCCTACCCATTAAAACAATCGTTTTGTACATTCTATAATACAGACAAAATTACGTATCGTTTACTTTTTGTAGTATTTCTTTCTTTCTTTTAGAACGTTCTTTTTGGCAGCTTTTAGGTTATAATACATTGCCGGCCATTTAAGACTTGGTACGCTCTTTTGAAGGACCCTTAGTTGAATTGGTTCGGAAATACTTTAGTGGGCAGCTGGTTCCACATGGAGGTGGTGCGCGGCAAAAACTGTTTAAGAAACGCTGTTGTGAAACGACGATATTAATCTATATATCACGAAACCTTTAATTACCGAAACTATATTTTGTGCAGAACATACGGATATACAGAATATTATTTTATAATGTCATCGAAATAACAATCATATAATTTTATTAATCTTACACATTTACTAGCAAAAAATAGCTGTTTAACGACGCAAAAGCCTTGAACCACAACCTTTAATAACGTTTGTCATCACGTTGTAAAAAAAACTTAATAGAATTTTATAATAATGCTAATTTAGAATTAATTTATTGACAGACGTGATGTCAAAAGGGCACGAATCTTTCACTGACCGGTATGAAAATTTAAGGTGGAAACATACTACTAAAACGCCACGCGACGCAACGTGTCGACACCCGATGTCCATCGTGCACATTACCAACACGCGACACCACGACTTAAATCCATTTCGTAGAAATTCCACACAGTATGCATTTTCAGTAAGAAACAATTTAAGGAATATTTTGGTGGTGAAGGCGCCGTTCCGTGTCAGCTTGATATAGTGAGGAAAGGTAGACAAAATTAAAAACTTGCAACTCATACAAAAGTCTTTTAATATTATATTTTAATAAAACTTTCCACTTGTATTCATTTGTTCGGCTATTTCTTCCCATGCATTATTTCTCACAGTATGGTCGCTGTATTGGGCTAATCTTATGTCATATAGAACAGAATATTGTTTCACCAACTCAGTTAATTGTTGGTCGTTCATTTCGCCAAATAAATAAATCCAAAAAATATGTAAGTATATAAATTGACATTTGTGCCAAAAACTCGAACGTTTGACGCTTGGCGTCAACAACACGACAACACGCAGATCCAAATCAATTGGATGTTACCGCGTGTGATCACATGGCGTGTTGTATATGTGCACCTGACCATATTAAATATATGGGATTGATAAGTACTGACATGCGTCGGATGGCGTGGTGTAGCGTCGCGTGTTAGTAGTATGTTTCCGCCTTTAATTCTCGTATAATTTTGTGTTGCAACTATCCCCCCTATCTATTGTGATTTAATTGTAACGAAAACATACAGCACTAAACGTAAAAACGTACTTAAAAGCGATATTATGGTTAAAATTTATTAATTTATCGCATTCCGTTATTAACTAATTTTAACTAGGCAATGAATTGCAGCCCAAATATTTATTTGCGATAAATCTCTCAGCAGGCCTTCCCCGCATCTACAGTAGCGTCATAATTATGGGCACTTTGTTGAGTAAAATGTGGCCTTGTGTATTAATTCGACAACACATCTTCACGGACCTAGCTAGACGTAAACTAGCTACTGGAATAATAAAAAAATTAATATTCTTATTTGTTTTGTCTGCCTTTTATTTGCCTTTTGCATAATTCATGATTCCAGTGGTATGTGGCTTAGTAGTAACGGTAATGTATTTATTTATCAACAGCAAACATACTAAACTATAATTTATATACACGAATTTTATAAGAGAAACGAACGAACGGGCCATTGTCTCCTTAATAAACATCTTTATGTCCTAGGCGCGACAGACAGCCCCATGTACAGAGGCTGTTTCAGCGCAGAGGAATCAGTCACCCACGTAGTCCTGGAATGCGAGGCTGTGGCTAAGGGAGCGTTCAAGTATTACGTAACGAATTTTCTCAAGAATCTCCATAAATTGCGTGACGTAATACTTGAACGCTCCCTAAACAACGTACAGAAATCCTCGGAACAGTGAGGTCGCTCCGAGAAGCCTGCGAAGTGCCCAGAAAGCTTCTGTGCTTTTGGAAGGAGTTAGGTTGGCTTAGTTAGCCAGGACTTTACGCACAACGGACCTTTTCAGCGTCTAAGTGCAGAAACTGAGTCCACAAACCATACCATATACACGAACTAACATACTTTAAACTACAAAAAAAATGTCAATTAAAAAAATAAAAACAACCTGTCACAATTATATCCAGTTCTAGTGCATAACTGAGGAAATCGGAAACCCAGTGGTCATGTGTTCGAGTCCATATTAGTCATAAAAACCAGACGATTTAAAAGCTTAGCATAAACCTTTTTTAGCCAACGGCAAACTTATAAGACTTGGAATGAAACACCTCCCTACCAGACTCGTAATCATGCTTTGTTTCGCGTTCCTCACATTAACACCAACTATAGAAAAACTCAGTTTTAAATCGCGCAGCCCGGACACACCGCCATGATCGTAGAACAATGTCGGATTATAAAAAAAAACACTTTTTATCATATTTGGACAGTGACTAAATATTACGGCTACATTAAAAAAATATCCACGTGTTTTAAATTTCAAATCAAAGTATGTGATTTTTCTAGAAAACTGAATAATTTAAAGTTATTATTTTTGTTTTGTTTCAAAACAATCCCTTTTGTTTGCTTGTATGTCAATTGTCATAATAACAGAATATGAATTTAAATAGTAGTCCGGTCAATTTAGACATCCAAGGTTACAATAATTCGCACTTGACTGAATATTGGTAGGATTGCTCAATACACTATTATAAAGGAAATGTGAAAAGTCCTCATCGATCCGGCACGTGCAAAAAAATTTACTCCGGGTCAAAGATCACAAAAATGGGTTTTTCGCACCTCAAAGGTGGCGTGGAAACGTGTGCATATTATGAATTTAAAGGGCTTTATAGTACTCGAACACTAAACCTATTTTGATTGAAACTTGCACTAACTTTCCGACAGTAAGGCCGTTTCTCCACTCCTCCGATCCGGCAAACGTTAATTACCGATCCGATTTATAAACTCACACCAGTACTTACGTACTTCTCCACTACTCCGGCATCCGGTTTTTAACGATCCGATAACTTGCTAGATCGGAACGCGGTGTTTTATCGGTACAAGTATATCCAAGTATCCAAGAGGTTATAAATTATTATTCACAGGTTTATTTATAGTTTCTTTAATTTGAAAGAGTCTGTATAACCTGGACCAAACCAAATTATGTTGCTATTTATATTTCTATACCATAGTATTACTGAACTATTTATTAAGTAGATTAATATTTTAAGATAGACAATATAAAAAAAGTAATAAACTTGCCAGGGCAATAAAATATTCAGAATTTAGAACGTTTTATTAATATAATAAAGTATATGGGTTTTAGTTAATATAGTTGCATGATAAATATACAAGACGTATCGATTATTGTCGGATCGGATATAGTGGAGAAGCGCAATCCGGCCTTCCGATATTTTTCTCATAACTCATTCCGGTATCCGACGCCGGACCGGAGCAGTGGAGAAAGGGCCTAACAATACAATAATACACAAATCAAATAATCACATCCAAAAATAACACTTTTCAGGTCAAAAGTTAACTTACTGAATATTGGGGTCGTGTGCGGGATCTTCGCTGTCAGGGCAAAGGATGGCGGCGAAAGCCTGGAGCCAGTCGTATAGGTTGATGTGCTTCCCGCATTCCCGGTGAAGCTTATAAGCCAAACTCACATCCGGGATTGTATCTGACACGCTCTCCAGAGATGGCAGCGTGCAGCATTTACACTGTAAAATTATTTAAATAAAAACTAAATTTTCGAACACATACAGTAATCTAGAACTTAACTCAAATTTAAATCTGTATATTTATGATACCCACAAGTAACAACAATGTATCCAAGAATGGTCCGCTCGCTAGAATGTGCAAGTATTATAATTCTGTGTTCCCATGTTGATAGTTTTCACAATAGTAGTTATGAATTTAGAAAGATTATTCGCGGTGCAGACTTGCAACTTGAATAACTTAATTTTTTTGTCATTTAATTTTTCTATTTTTTTTTGTCATTAAGTTTAATATAGAAATTTTACCTAAAAATAAAATTTGTATTATGTTTCCTAAGACGTCCGAGGTCCATTATGAGAGTACATCGTTTCCTTTTCCGCCCAAATCGCTAGTATCCGACCTTTTCCCACCACGTGACACCGCCGCCAGCGCCCAGCGTTTGAAACTGGAACTAACTTTTTATCGCGCTAAAGCAAGCCGCCAGAGTTCTTGTTCATTGTTTGTCTCATAATAAGAGAACCAGGAAGAGCTTGTTTGGACCTCGGACGTCTTAGGAAACATAATACAAATTTTATTTTTAGGTAAAATTTCTATATTATGTGTTCCGTTTGACGTCCGAGGTCCATTATGAGAGACGTGTTTGTTATCTCCTGGTGGCTTGTAAAGTTATATATTAATAACTAAAAAAACGCAACAATGTGATTTGAATTATTTATATCCGATAGAATCATGATGGAATAAACAATACAAGCTAATTAAAGCCTAAGCTTTAGCATCATTTAATAAACATAATAACAAAATTTTTATTGTTTATAATAAAGTAGAATACTTGGCTAATCATTAAGCGGCCGAAAGTACTAAGAAAGAGACTTCTGATTGAGTCTCAGCATTCTTACTATTATTATCTAGATTTCGACAATAATATATCTTTAATGTACTCTCATGACGCCAATTTGCTTAACCAAGAATATCATTTATGTTTCTAAAACAATTTAGCGAAGCAACAGCTGATCAAGTACCCCGGCCGAGATGCTTCGATACCTGATTCCAAAAGGGGTTTCTTGACCCAGCCCCCAAAAATTGTGGGCGTAGCTGGTCTTACAGGATATCTGGTTGTAGGTAATAAACAAAATTTGTCAAGGAGCCTCATCCATTATTAGAGACAGTTATGAGTGTCCTAAGCCAAAATAAGGGATTTAGATGCTTCTCCGGGCACGATAAAAACGTCAAACTTGACTGTCTATACGTTCCTGTATCTGTTTTAAAACCGAAACCCGGATGCAAAGTGATGGAATCACCGTTATCAATAAAATGCTGAGGCTCGAAAAAGCAAGAGAGTCAAATCATGAACTCTATGCCCAGAAGCCAATAAAATTATTGTGGCTGTGTGTTTCAAGCTATGAAATAAATTTTGCTCATCTAGTTTTAGGCTTTTCAAATAATTGATAACTGTCCCCGCTTCCCATACTGGCAATTACTGCGCGATTAGTCTAGCTATAGATAGGATTGAGCTAGCGCTTTAAGGATATGTTTTACTAATTTATTAGATAAAATTTTAACATCGCTTAGAGCCTCACAAATTGATGCTATGTCAGATTTGTGAACTAAAATAGATATAGATCTATTTAGATATATAGATATCTATGCCAGATGATTCTTTATAAATAGGTTTGCTAAGAATCTAGCTACATCAGGAGGAGCCGGGAATCGACAGTTTATATTACTATGTTGACACTAATTTACCCATTTATACCAAATAGGGGCATATGTTTTCCTTGTTGAAGCTCTCAAACGGCGAAATAAGTTGTTTTTCGTCTCGTGTTTTCCAGCCAAAATCAGCCACGCTTCCAACTGTAATTTCTGCCCTTGAGGAGGAGGTTGACCTGTTACGGTATTTATCAGGGTTTTGTTTAGATTCCGTATTGGTAGCGAGGGTGCAAGTGCTCGGCCTTTCAAATCCCGGCGCCAAAAAGGCTTCCACCACCTGGGTGCTATTATGATGAACTTCCCTTGGGATAAGTTGAGATGGTGCAGCACTCGAGGTAGAGGCACTGGCGGTGGAAATATCCACGCTAGATCGTATCGCCAGCATTTACTGAAGGCGTGGTGAAGCAAGTGTTGGAGTCTAATAAGTCTAGCGACACATAACTTGCCACGACAAGAGCCTCTCGTGACGCGAAAAGATCTATTTCGGGGGTTCCCCATCGTCTGAATTTGTCCGTGGTTGCCTCTTTCAAGAGATGCCATTCGGTGCCCCTGCGATTGCGCGAGAGGTAATCGGCTTCCACGTTGTACATTCCCGGCAAGGAAGTGAGGGATAAGTACAATATTCAAACTGTCCGTCAGTGCCAGAAGATCTTTTGTCAATTTTAACAGCATTTGGGACCTTGTTCCTCCTTCGTTTTTTATGTACGATACAACAGTTTTGCTGTCGCTTTGCAGGATTACCATCGAGTTAGTTTAGGACTTCGGATGTCAAAGAGATTGCTGCTACCACAGCGTGCATCTTCTTTAAATTGCAATGCCACTCAATCTGACTTTGAGTCCAAGAACCATTCAGGGATTTGATGTTGATTAGCGCTCCCCATTGTAGATCCGAGGCATCGGTGACAATGTAATTCACATGCCTTGTTTGGAAGTGAATCGGTGTTTTGTGACTGAGGTTGTGCAAACACCATACCATGTCCTGATTCACCTCTGCAAGAGAACTCGGGCAAAGAGGAGCGCTCCTAAATGCATTGCTGTGTCGCTGCAGCGTTCGGCAACGCAACCTTCCCCGGTGGGTGATGAAGGTCGCAAAATTGAGATACCCTAAGAGGCGTTGGGCCTGCTTGAGGGTCCAATTTGCCGGCTGACAAGCGTGTTATTAGGCACTGACGAATTTTGATAACTTTTTACGGGTAAGGACTTTGCATTTGATAGTGTGTCCCACGTGATACCCAGAAAATCGATCGACCTCGTTGGAGTGCATATCGACTTCTCTCGATTTATGGTCCAGCCCAGGTTCTTCAAAAAGGTCATGGCTACGAGAACCTGGGAGTTAAGAATTGTTCTGTCCTGGTGGACCAGTAAGTAATCGTTCAAGAAAACGATCACTCTTAAGCCCTGACGGCGTTATAGCTCGGCTGTCCAATTTGTCACCGAAGCAAACATTTTCGGAGCTATGGCCAACCCAATATGTAGACAAGTCATTTGAAGGAGCCTTCCCTCATAACTGATACGTAGAAAGCAACGATGTTCGAGGGAAATCAGTACATGATAGTAGGATTGCCTGTGATCCAGCTTCACCATCCAATCGCCTTTTTGTAGGAAATTTGACATTTGGTGGTAATGAAACAGATGAAAAGGTTCTGGTTTCATGAACAGATTTAAAGATTTTAGGCTGAAAATGACTCGATTTTTCCGTTCTTCGTTATTATGAAATATGAACGATATGATATGATAGATATGAACGACGGAGTCAGCGGTGCTGGCTCCAGTATATGGTCTCGAATCATGGTATGTATTTCCAAGGAAATCGAAGTTGAAACAGGTGTTTGCAACTTTTTTAGGATTTAGAACAGTACTAATAGCGGTTTTCGATTGAAAGTTATTCGAGCGGAGGTTATTAATTTTAGAATGGAAAAAGGAGGTTTTAATTTCACTCAATTTTTGTGATAGTTCCTTAAACATCCGCCCGAAAACCCATCGAGTCACTTATGTTGGTATTTATTTGGATTGTTATATTTGCGTCCCCCTTTTGATGTAAAACATCTATAACCGCACGTCAAACCGATTTCTGGTGTGGCGACACGAGCCGTGGCGATGCCACGCTATATGATGGTATATATACAGTCTATATGCAGTAGTGTGTACGGTGTATTTCGAAGTCACTGATTAAACGAATTAAGTAGTCACGTTTTGAAATAAATTCGTAAATTTTTGTATTCAAATGAAAATAAATTTTATTCAATAAATAGTCATCATTATTTTAACAAAATAATGTCGATGTTTCACATCTGCCAGGCGTCCCGGGACGGCTCACATTTTTTATTTTAGTGATCATCGAAGTTGTGACTCTGTTGTCCTTGTTTTGAGTTGTATCGGTTACCAAGAAAGGGCTTTTGACTAACCTGAGACGTTGAAGCTACAGGCGATTAAAAACGTATGCGTGATTTAACGCGTATTGTTTTAGATTGGTACCCGCAAATTCTGTCAATTTTGACAATACTACCAACATTTTGTAAATATTTAGATAATTTTTCAGGATTAAAAATGTACTCCGAAGAGGGGTGGAAATTTTATCTAAATCTTCTATAACATGTTTTTAAAGTTTGACCAAAACATTCTTGCAATTTATTATGTAAAGAATTTAAATTAAGAACCGCGTTCGACTGAAGACCACTAAAACGCTACGTAACGCTTTATTGATAAACTCATTTTTAAATCGGTAAAAGCAGGAAAAGCAACGTATTTCTTTTGTATATCAATATAACGTACACAGTTCAAATCAGAAATGTAAAAACCTCTGCATTGAAATTAATATTATAATTTATAACTGGGAGGTTCTTGAACCGACACGTCTAACTGAGCAATATCATTAACTACAGCCGCATGGTTCAAAAAAGGCTCGTGTAGGTTTGCATTATTAGATTCGGTCACTTTATGTAACATGCTAGACGACGCAGCATAATTGTAAAAAAGTATTATTAAGGTGACTCACCAATTACTGCGACAATTGCTCAAACCTGAGAATCACGTGAATTACTGCGCACGTGGTTATTTCTTCTTTGTTGTGGCGGCGGTTCTTCATCCTCTTCATTCGTACTCGAACTTTGCGAAGAACTCGGCTTGTCAGAACTTGCAGAGACAATATCTCCCGTGATATGAGACGGCTTTGTAAAGCACGGGTGAGGCACGTTTGACCGCGTGGCCAACACATTTACACCGATTTTAGCACTTTCATTAGCCATTTTATATTTTTAACGTGAAAACCGAGTTAACCATTTTACGAAATAATTATTTCCACTTTGAAAATAAATTTTAGGTCGATATAACTTTGAATATACTGATTCGTTTTTTAAGTGTGCACTAGCGACTGTGCAAGACGAAAAACGACGCAACAATGAACAAGAACTCTGGCGGCTTGCTTAAAGGGCCTGATCGACGGACGAGTAAGACCGCGGTTTTATGGCTCGTCGGTAAAGCTCGCCAGTGTATCATTGCAAAACCACGGTTTTAAATACCGCCGAGCCTGGCTCGCGACTCGTCGTCATGCTATATTTTTTACTCGGCTCGCCATCCAAAACCGCGTGTCGGAAAGAGAACAAGACATGTTTGCGACTGTTTTGCTTGTTAATCGATCAGTACCAACGAGCGGCGAGCCAGGTTCGTCGGTATTTAAAATCACGGTCTTACTCGTCCGTCGATCATAGGCTTTAGCGCGATAAAAAGTTAGTTCCAGTTTCAAACGCTGGGCGCTGGCGGCGGTGTCACGTGGTGGGAAAAGGTCGGATACTAGCGATTTGGGCGGAAAAGGAAACGATGTACTCTCATAATGGACCTCGGACGTCAAACGGAACACATAATATAATATGTACTGTATGTAATTGTTAGTATTTGGTAAACCGGCACTGAAGATTCCACTAAAATGCTGTGTACAGATCTAATTGGACTTACAAATGTTGTTTAGTGTCTAATAACTGTATGTATTTAACAAATCTGTTTTCTGTTTCTATACCTTAAATGTAAAAATAAAAAATCACTGAAAATCAATGGAAACGTCAAATCGGTAAAATTTCCGTTAAGTATAATTAAAAATATATCCCGTTAACCAAAAACATTATTTTATATTATATCTATTAAATTTCAGATTAAAGAAATAAAACAGATTATTATATTTAAATAAATAAATTATAAACAAAATCCCTTCACAATTACTACTGAAGGAGACATTACATTACTACAATTTATTATGACGATAAAGAATAGTTCGTTGGAAATATGTTCAAAATGTTTGCCGGTATCTGTAATAATGATTTGTCAAGTTCATAATTACTTTTGCGTACATTTGTACCTGTTTCAATTGTGTTATAAAATTAAACTAAATTTAATTCGTGTTTCTAGTTTTTTAATTGTTCAAACAGTTTTACGAGAATACTTCTACAACGCGATTTCCTATAACGCGATATTCTGTATACTGTCGAACATACATTACCTGTAAATAACACTGTGGATTGCTAAGCGCAACGTGCAAGGCGCCTCTCGGAGCTCCAACGATCTGCTTCTTGACATTCGACACCTCAGTGAAGAACAGGATCTCGTGAAATGTTTGGGTGTGAGGCGGAAGTAAGGACTTCTCAAATATCTCCTCCAAATAATTCACGAAACGGGATCTGATCATCATAAATTCTGACTGGATTCTATCGACCCTCGTTGCTTTTAGGAGTTTCTGAAAATTATTTATCGATAAATAATCCTTTAATAATAAAATTTCTTATAAAAGAATACAGTACATAAATGGTAATTAAGGTGCTTGCTATTCGCCGATAGATAGGCATATTTGTTTACAAGAGAAATAAGCGTGTTTAGTGTAGTATCTAATGAGAATTAAATGTTAAATTATATTTTTTATTCATACAAGAGCAGGTGTTGGAATAGTGGTTACAACTTTCATCCCTAAGGTCGTGGGTTTGATCCCAGGCTGTGAACCAATGGACATTCTATGTGCGCATTTAATTCGTGGGTGAAGGAAAACATGGTGGGGAATGTTATATATGACGGTTATAGACCCAAAAAGTTGACGGACAAACAAATGATAACGAAACAGATTAAGAAATCTGAGGCCATGACTTAAAAGTTTGTAGCGCCATTGCTGTACGTACATTTAAACGTACGGTCAGGACTTTCATTCATTATATGTACGAGTATATTACAAATTTTAACTGTTTATTATTAACAATTGTAAAGATTTGAAAAAACTGGATTTATTATTTTAAGTTAAACAACATTTCCTAAAGAAATTCTCTTTGATTTTCTTATGCACCACATAAAACAGTAATTATTTACTTTTTTTACACATTACTCACACATTGCTTGAAAACGAAATGCATTTCGAGGATTCCTACAAAAAAATAATACGTTTATGCACTATTATTTTTGAGGGCTTTGCTTACTTTTGCTGACAAGAGGGAATGAGGAGTTCTAACAAATCCGTCACTTTACCGACGGATTCATTTGACATTTAAAACACATGGATTTTTTTTGAAGTGAAACTTCTTTAGAATCGTTGTGATTTCAATCCGGATGCAACGGAAAAAGCGACAGTAAAAAGAGACAGACACATAAATTAATAGGATTTGGCGTGGGAGAGAATGAGATGGGAAGAAATGTGCAGTGTATAAACTTTAAATTGGCGTGTATTCGATCATTTTCTGAATTAAAAAAAACATAGATGTGCAAAAAATTAAATAAGTAATAATCATCGAATTTCAAACTTCCATTATTTTAGTTTTTATCAAATTAAAGATTGATATTGATATTAAACTTATAAATGAAAATTTAACATAGTCCTACATTTAGTTAGTGAAAAAAGTATAATTTACATATTATCTATATATATAAAAGAAAAATGGTCTTCGTTTGATGCTCCTTCACGCCTAAACCACTGATTGTATCGACATGAAACTACTGCCGTTCGATGCGAATTTTTTCCTAGATGGTTTATGGCTATTTATTTATTAAATTCCAACGTTCCTTCATTTTTTTATTGCTGTTTTACTTTTATGAAAATTTATCAATACGGACTTCACCGCGGAAACATTCGGGGAGGCTTCCTAGAACCTCTAAACGTCAACATCTGTTAAAAAATCGTTTTTCGAAAATTTTCAATTTTCTTAGCGTGAAGTTAAAAAGAAGAATAATAAAAGTATGAAAAAAAAATATAATGAAACATAAAATTTTATTTATTTCCTATTTTAATTCGCCTAGCAAAGCAGGCGGGAAACGGCTAGTTCATTATAAAAACTTTGTTTTTGATGGTTTCACTTCTACCACGTGTGAATTGCACACATAACATAACCAAACACGAAATACATTTTTTTTATTATTTTTTTTTTATTTTTTTTTATTTTTTTTTATTTTTATTTTTTTTTTTACTTGGGGAAATGCATTGCGCATACCCCACCGCGGTGCGACTGCTTAGTGCGGGAGGGTTATGTGGGACTCGCGAATGTGCATACCCACTAAAACCCCAAGGCGCCACCAACAATCGCCTTAGGCGGGATGCGGTAACAGCAGAGCCTTATCCGCTTCCCGACATGCGATGCGGCGGTTGTGTCCGCCTCTCCCCGCCCATTGTTGATTTGTGAAGATACTTGACACAGCAAGTATCCTTCACAGATCGGGCCATACGCTTTTAGGAATAGCTAGGGGAGATCGGGTCCAGTGCTTGCAGGGATGGATCACCATCCCTTCTTTTGTACGAAATACATATAACATAACCAAAACGAACCTCTTTCAATTTGTGCCGGCTTCCTCTCAAATCGAAATCATCATCGTCCACCTCCTGGACCATCACCTCAGTACCAGCATTTTCGATTTGCCGCCGAAATATCACAAAATGTATTTTAATGTTCTTAACAAACTCCTCTCCCAAGCTATTAATTGATTTGTTCAACATATTTTTCGTTGGAGATCGTAATGGTCCGGGGGAGGTGCTTTGTAGGGCGTTATTCACGACTTTAATTGCACTTTGAATTGTCTCAAGCAATTGAACTTTGGACTGAAAGTTTATCAATTGCATGCTTTCTTTGAAAGCTTCTGTTTTAACTATGTGCTCTGTTGCGCATTTTGCGTATATTTCTCTGACCTAAAATTATACTTATACAGTCAATTGTCTCTTTTAGTTATAGTGTATACTAGATTTGACAGAGAGAGAAGAGAACTGAAGATAAAAGGGTGCAATTAGATTAGTTGAATGCTATTTCAGTTACCACCTTGGTTATCGTAATTGTAGCCTATAAAGAAATTATTTTAAAAACGATAATTTGTCATGTCACATTGTTTTTCAATAATTTATACGTCATAAGAATTGATATATTATCGTTCGACCTACAAACTCCGCACCGACATTTCTGTGTGCGCATATAACACTCGGACGGGGAAAGAAAACATAGACGGCATGTGTCAGGCACAGCAGGCTGATCACCTACTATTCTATTAGAGAAAATAAATTATCAGGAAACATTTACAGAATTTTTATACAAAATTCGACTTATAACTTCGACGTCCGTCGTTCCACAACAGAACGTTTTTCTGCGCACCACCACTATGTTGGACCAGCCCGCTTCGAAATGTTTGCGAACCAATTCGATTTAGGGTCTTTCAAGAAAAGGGCGTACCAATTCTAAAAAAGGCCGGCAACGCACTCGCAAGCCCTCTGGCATTGAGTGTCCATGGGCGGCGTTGATCACATCAAATGAGCCTCTTAGCCGTTTTTTAAATATAAAGAGTATAAATTGTGTAGACAACGTATTAATCGAAAATTGAGTTAAGTATTGGAGATTTCGAATTTCGAAACTTATTTATTTGTTTTATTTTATTTCCTTTGCAATATAAGAACTAAACTAATAATTTTAAAAACTAGAAATCAAAGCACTCACCGACTTCCCCATTACGTTTTTCGGCAAATCCTTAACAAACACAGCTAACAATCTTAAAGACAGATAAAAACTAAACAGATAATCATGCAATTTGTGCAGCTCCTCCTGTAGGACCTCTTTGAAGAAACTATCGTCTTCAAAAAGACCGATCTTCGTTTGACAGTCCTGTACTTCTAGAAATGGCCTGAAGGATAGAAGACGTCTTATATTTTCCAGATCATCCGCTGTTAATTTTGAGATCTTAGCGTTTAATTTCTCTCGATCGCCGCATAATGATTTAATATTATCAGCATAGAAGAAGTCCATCATACAGTACTGAAAGGCAAATATTTTTTATTCATCACAAGCCCCCGCAACAGAATTGGCTTAATATTTATTTATAAAAAACAATCGTGTCCTAACAGGTGACTCTAAATCGACAAAAACGTACAATAAATGAAAAAAAAATATTAAAATTTACGAAACTAATTACGAAAAACAAAATTAAAAAAAAAATATGTCTATTATGGAATATAAGGTACGGTAGCACTTATTAAATTGAAATTGTAGGCATCCCTACTCATCGGCAAAGAAGACAGAGGGTGTAGGCCGAAAGAAAAAGCCGGCGTAAAAAACTCTCGGTACTCTTTTAAAATAGCAAATCATCATACAATGATATAATAAATGACTATGTCAAACAACACTTATTTTAAAACAAATATCGCCAATTATTTGAATAAAATTACATAATAAAAAATAATAACTATCTACTATAGGCACTAACAAATAATAGAACTTTTGTTAGTTCACTGAGCTGTGGGTACATGAAGTAACTGCGGACGATTTCAACTTCTGACGCACCCATCAGGCACATTTAAGCTAAAGCACTGTGTTCTGCCGAATTACTGTCCTTGCCATGTAACAATTTTATTGAGTACATCACAAGCGCGTACTCTAAGCTCGTTGTAGCCCACAGAACCAAGAATAAATAAGGTAGTATACTTGAGTGGGTAAAAAGGGTACACACATCCTAAGGTAGATCAAACGATTTTTATACAAATCCTACTTCTTCAGTAGCTAAATACCAACATATGGAAAATTTTGCTATGCTAACCCATAGAGACTGACCGCTATTCTAAATAAAACCTTTTTTTATAGTTTTTAAAATGTTATCTCCATAAAAATCTTTTCAGAGTTCAAAGAATAAATAAAAAAACACACGAATTGTCGCAGCCGTCTTTAAGTTATGCACTCAACAACATATTTTTCGATTTATTCTAAAATCTAGTAAGAAAGCTTAGTATTATACATGTTATCACAGAATGAACTTTCAGATATTTTTTAATTCAAACCCACTGATTATTTTCTGGATGAGTCAAGTCTACTACATATCAACATTAGTGGAATTCATACCTTAATACTTTGAATGATTCCAGTAACAGAAAAATCGTAGAAGAGAAAAACATCCGTCAACAGCTCAAACGCTTTTCCCGATAAGTGAAATGGACTTGAATGTGTTAAGAATATATTTTCCAAAACCTGTAATAAGGAAAATTTATAAAAAGCAAAATGTACATACTTTGATTATTGATGTGGTTTAAGAGTGCGAACCTCAAACAAATATAATTTTCTTTCTATGCCAGAAATAACACTCTCACACACGGCTAACATCATTGCAATATTATTATATATATATTTAAAAAAAGGGGTGCGTGTACTTACGTACGCGCGTAAGAAGTTATACTTCTTTGGCATTCTTAAAAATAGTTTTTGATTGCATGCAAATAACTAATTATAATTAAATAAAAAATAATCAAAGACTGGAAAAGGAGTCATTATAGTCAATAAAGTTCAGTTTACATTTGAAAAATTAATTAATATATTAAAATTTATTATTATTCTCTTACATTAAATGTAACATAAATTGTATTATTATTCGAATGTTGTTTTTAAATTATGTCCAATGCCGTGGGCATAATCATCATCATTATCATTCTGTTAATTTTGTGTCACGGTGCGCGCGCATAGTAAAATTTCACTCTCATCAATTTTTCAACGCGCCTACAGAAGTATAACTATAAAATAAAAACTATAAAAACCTATGCGACACTATTTCATTAAATTATCTCGAACTGATATTGAACGTTATTAATAGAACGTCAATAAATGACGCACAATAGTTTGGCGCCATTTATAAACGGCCATTAATATAAAAATAAATTGACAACCTCTTCTTCGGTTTTTTGAAGTCAATTAAAACACTAATGTCAGAGTATAGAATATAGACAGTAGAAATATGTATGATATATGAGTCTGTCCACTAGGGAACTAAATAAATCAGATGCAGACCTCAATACAAATGTTGCGTTGAATCAATAGATACTATTATTGAATAAACAAAATTACAGTTAAAAAAATACCAGATTAAAAGTTATAACAATTTGAAAGCTTTTGGTACTAGAATGCAGTTTTTTTTTTATCGACACCTACAACCGCAGGAGGCTCGCAAGTGTGTTACCAGACTTTTTTTACTAGATTTAAATGGGTCATTAAAATAATTTTACTGACGTCTTTATTAATTAATTTAGCTTATAATAATAATTTAAAAAAAACATTATGTAGGGTGGCAATATTATATAAAGAGAGGCGCAGGGTCATTGACCATTGTGGATCTAAACTCGGTCAATATCAATCCTTTATTTATATTTCTTGTACTATAATAAAGGAATACAAGACAAATTAAAAAAAACAAAAACATACTAACTTGATTCATATAAACATGAGAGGGCTGTGAATGAAATACTTTTATAAGAAGCTTTGATGAAACTTGGTAAGGAAAAGATTTATGCAACGCAGACACAGATGTTGCCACACCAAAAATAAGTACTATCGGCAAAGTTGAAATATAAGAACTGAAAAAAAAAAGAAATAATACTATAAATCAATTGCAGTTTAATTAACAGACATTGTGTATATGTCACCGTAAAATAAAAATATACATTCCTGACATTTAATCTAACTACATATAATAAACATGATAGGAGATATATTTTATTAGTAATATTCAATACTTTATTGCCACAGATTGGGTACTATAAAATGTTATAACACTATTTCTGACTTCTGATGGTATTGGTGAATAATAATATATATATATATATAAATCCGGTCTATTGTTTTTTAATATTATGTATTATCCTTTAGTTTTCAACCCGGCTTGCCAGATAGCTTAGCAAAATTATATTTTGGAAACTAAACAGCTGAAGGCCAAATACCAAAAATATTAAATTGAATTTTAAAATACCTTATTATCATAACAAAATCCTGTAGAACATTACAATTGAAGCTTTCAAAGTCCGGTATTATAACAACTAAAGACAATTGTGACTTTTTCCTTTTCTTTGGAGATTTCACAAGATTATCGTTGTACCAACTCTGTAAAGTCTTCATGGTACAACGACTTTTCTTTAATTTAGGCTTACTTGATTCATCTAAGCTGTCTTCTAAGTCACCCTGATAAAGAAAATTATATTTACAGTAGTATCAATGGATATATTTAGAAATAAATATTGCAATTTTAGGCATTGTTATGCTCTTTTATTTTGAAAGATACCATTAGATCAGTTCTTTTTTTATCATCTTTACCCAGAAATTATAAGGTTTTAGTTATATTACATAGTAGTAACCTATTCAAGGAGAACGCCAGGGACGACCATGCATTTTTGGTGGTTATGCGATTAAATTGTAGCTTATTTAAAACGTTGGTACTTTCAACACATCGCCATCTGTTAGAATTGTTACTGTCAAATTATAAACAAATAATTTGCAATAAAATAATATTGCGGGTTTAAATTGAGATGTAAGCTATCCTATCTTTTAAGTTAGATCAAACTGCACACGGTGTGCAAATTTGATTGAAATTGGTTTGGTAGTTTAGGGAGTCCATAGCGGACAAACCACATGACATGTAATTTATATATATTAAGAGTAAAAGTATGGTTTGGTTTAATATAGTATAATGGAAAATATTTACTACATAGATTTCTGTTGCACATAGTTTTTAAAGTCTTTTCTTTACATAGATTTCTGTCTTATTTCATAATTTAAAAAAACAGTGTTAGGAGATTTTGATAGTTTTAATATTGGATGAAAAATCAAATAAAATCAAGCAATAATTTGTATAGTTCCAGACATTTGTACCTATTAAGTTAATATATTGTGGGTTGGGTAAACACAAAATTTTCAATAATTTTAAGTTAGTAAAAATAAATATTATTATAGAGTAACATTAACTTTAATTCAAAATATGTGTAAAATAATCAATTATTTATTTAAATTTTACAAAAAATCCACACAAAACATAAAAGAAATAAAAAACATTACATATTTCAGTGGGTGGCCTCATCGCTATTAATCAATCTTCCAGGCAACTTTAATATAGTCTTCTATTTGATTGTTTGTGCTTAACAGACAGTTATTTATTAGTAAATATATATAACATACCACTAAATTATCATCATTAATAAGCTGCCAAACTGTATTTTCTACTAAGTGTTTCAATGTTGGTGCATCTTGTGAATTCACCATAGCGGCATGGGGACTCACGTCTTCCCTGAAAATATTATGTTTTTTTATTAAAATACATATTTGTAATAGTACAAAAATATAATTATTAAAAAATTAATACTTTTACTACAAATGTTCATGACCTATTATTTATTATGCAACTGTTTTGGTTCTGACATCAAAATATAAATCTAAATGTACAAATTAACAGTCGGAACATGTTTACATTTCACTGTTACGTAATATTTAAATGTGGAAAGCATAGACGAAGGGATGGCCTATTACTCAGTCTATATACAGGTTCACACAGTTACAGTAATAGATATATTTTTTTTAATTCTAAAATACTAACCTTATAAGTCCTATAAGAGATTTGAACTGATCAACATGATCAGGTTGGTTCACACCAGTTAATAATGTGATACATGGTATTATTTTATCACAACTGTTTAATTCACAGCCCTGTTGTGAGATTTTTAAGTAACTTACTATATCATTTAAAAGCACACTGTGGGTCATTTCATGGAGTATCTGAAATATATGACATTCTAATGTACTTATTATAACATCTTTTTATAACTCATATGAGTTGCAATGTGTAATATTGATTGAGCATCTTGAATAAATTAATTGCATGTAATATGATAGCAGCAATACTTTTATTTTAATATGTGGCACTGATATAACCCAACACAACATTAAAATATAAGTAAAAGTTTCACTTGCTTGGAAGCTTACAATTTCAATTGCTTTGATGCATAAAGATAACATGATCCGAATAACAACTACTTTTAAACAATAGTTGCTACAACAAACAACCTTACCCTTAGCTGGTCTTCGACTTCATCCCAATTCATTTTAAATGTCCTATACCACTGTTCATTAGAAAACGTTGATTCAAATATTGACAACGACTTTTTCTTGGACTTCTTTCCATTATTGTAACCATTTGGGAATAAAAACACACCCTAAAATTAAAAATAGGTATTTGATTTATCAAATTTGAAAATATTTTTTGGATTATAGAGAGTTTACAAACCTTAGACACTGATGTTGTAGATTCCATATCCTTATCGGCTATATAAAAAGAAACTACTATTTACATTTAACTACACCTTAATATTCACAAACACAACACGCAATTTGTGATCGTATTATAATTAAAAAAAATATTTAATATACCCGTAAAATTTAAGTTTCCTTGGTTTCGCAGTTCGCACAGATTATATTTTTTTTTGTAAAATTTCGGTTCCCGCGTCTAGCTTAACAGTTTCTACATATGGTCAATATTAGACATTGACAGCTGACACTAATTCATATTTTGACTCCACGAAAATTATTGCTTAATTTACAGCTGGTAAATTAAGCAATTATTATCGTACACTTGGGATTATTACATAACGACGTATGATGGTAACTCTGTTTAGAGTAGCCTTGTGACCTGTAGTTTTTGTAGTTTTCTCCATAGATCTAGGTGTAATAAGTCTGATGACAGTATGGGATGTTTTATCTTATAATAAATCACAACCCATAATTAACTAATTTGTTCATTGGTTTATTCACAAAACAAGAGTAATTAATTTATATTCTTATATAAAAGCCCATGGAAAAATTATCATATCTCACTCCTCTGAAGTCTGTCTTGAGTGACATTCGTTTTCTTCTTTTTATTAACCGCCGGTATTTGTGTTGCCACATACATCAAAATATGAAAGAAAGTACTACACAAACGCTACACCACCCCCCTACGGAGACAGAAAAACTAAGGCGAAAAATTAAAGTATATAACAATAAAATAAAAAAAACTTAAAATATTTGACATTACAAAGAAAACTTAATATTTACAAATCTAACCTAGTCTTAAATCTAACCGTTCTGCCTGACCTGGTAACAACAGGATTAGGGGCAGAAACTGGAGGAATATTTTCCACAGTAGGCGAGAGTAATGACGGCAAAGCAGGACCAGCGGGTACAAAGCTAGGTGTGCGAGCTGAAGGAAAAACAAACTGCTCGACGAACGCTGGTTTAACGCGATCCACACTAACAGTTACGTCCTTCCCCTTTAAATCGATGTTCAGGGTTTTACCATCAATGGCGTGCTTTAAAACTTTATATGGACCCGTGTATGGTGGCTGCAGAGGACGTCTGACGGTATCGTCACGCAAAAATATGTGCGTTGCCCCAGGTAGCTCTTTAAATACGAAGGGCCGTTTGGTGCCATGTCGCGATGCCGGTGTCGGTTGTACTTCAGCCATTTTCCGTCGAAGTCGTACAACGAAATCAGCTGGGTTTTCCATTGCTGGAGTTGGCTTGTCATCTAGTACGAGTAGTTGTCCTGGTAGACGTAATGGCTCTCCATATATCATTTCTGCAACTGAGCAGTTCAGGTCTTCCTTTAGGGCTGACCGCATACCCAGCAATACCAAGGGCAACGCTCTAGTCCACGTATCATCGTGGCATGTTAGGGCGGCTTTCAGTTGCCGGTGAACTCGCTCAATCATGCCGTTTGCGCAGGGATGGTAAGCAGTAGTTCTTTTACGCCTTGTGGCAAACCTAAGCATCAGACGATGGAAAAGATCTGACTCGAACTGCGTGCCCTGGTCGGTTGTCAGAACAGCTGGGACACCAAAGCGTGGAATCCATTCACGGGTGAACGTTTCCGCTACTTCCTCAGCGGTGATAGATTGCATAGGCCAAGCTTCAGGCCACCTGGTCACTCTATCTATAGCTGTGAGGAGGTAACGGTACCCGTTACTGAATGGGAGAGGGCCAACGATGTCAATATGAACATGTAAAAATCGTCCTGATGGCAACTTAAACTCTCCTGTCGGCGCCGATACGTGTCGCGTAATTTTACTGCGCTGACAAGCCAGACATGAACGAGTCCACTCTCTGCAGTCCTTTCTAACTGATGGCCATACGTAACGATCGGTAACTAGCCTAGTCGTTGCTCTAACGCCGGCATGACTCAAATGGTGAAACTTGTCAAAAACCGCACGGCGAAAAGAAGGTGTTAAATAGGGACGCGTTTTTCCAGTTGAGACGTCACAAATAATAGAAATAGCTGTTCCAGGAATATTAACCTTAGAAAGTTGAAGACCTGAGTCAGTTGAACCTAAGATGGTAGAGAGCTCTGGATCAGACTCTTGGGACTTTAAAAGAGCTTCAAAATCTTGTTCCATTGAAATTGCCTCTATTCGCGACATAGCGTCAGCTACCACATTTTCTTTACCAATTACGTGTTTGATATCGGTCGTAAATTGCGAAATGAATGAAAGCTGGTTGAGCTGTGCGGGAGCCAATTTCTCTCGACGCTGTACGAAAGCGTACAGCAATGGTTTGTGGTCTGTAAAAATGATTGCATGTTGCACCTCGAGAATGTGACGGAAATGCTGTACACTTTCGTACACCGCCAGAAGTTCGCGATGGTAGGCAGGCCACTGCGACTGTTTGGGAGTCAGTTTCTTGCTGAAAAATGACAGAGGGCACCATTGTCCATTGATCAACTGCTGTAAACAGGCGCCGATGTGCATGCTAGAAGCATCTGTAAAAAGACCCAAAGGTGCATCATTTACTGGATGTGTAAGTAGCGTGGCGTCTGATAAACTTTTCTTGCAGTCTTCGAAAACTCTCAACAGCTCGGGCGTCCATGGATACGGTTTGGAGCCTTTGCCATTGATCTCGACTAAAGCGTCTACTAACTGCGCTTGAAACTTGGCGGCATGAGGGATGAAACGGCGATAAAAATTAATCATACCGAGAAAACGCCTCACGCCTTGCACAGTGTCAGGAGGGGGAAAATCTAATAGCTTTTGAACGCGGTCCAGAGGAGGCCGCGTACCATTAGCGTTAATGAGATATCCGAGAAATACAACCTCGCTGGCACCAAGAATGCACTTAGATGGATTGATCACCACCCCGTAATCTTGTAGGCGCTTAAAAAGGACGCGCAGATGCTCTCTGTGGCTGCTCTCGTCCACTGAAAAAACAAGCACGTCATCGATATAAGGAAAGCAGAAATCGAGACCCCGCGTGACCTCGTCGATAAAACGCTGGAAGGTTTGGCCAGCATTGCGCAGCCCAAAGGTCATGAAAGGAAACTCGAAGAGGCCAAACGGGGTAACGATGGCGGTCTTCGCGATATCTTCTTCAAAAACGGGAATTTGATGGTACGCTTTCACTAAGTCAATAGTGCTGAAAATAGTAGCTCCAGCGAGGCTGCAGGCGAAATCATTGATATGACGAACGGGGTATCTATCTGGTATGGTCCTAGCGTTTAATGCGCGATAATCGCCACAAGGACGCCATGTGTTGTCTTTTTTGGGTGTCATGTGCAATGGTGACGACCAAGCGCTTTTAGAGGGTCTTGCTGTGCCGCATTGAACCATGTCTTTGAGGTGCCAGGCGACGGGGACGACACGACACAGGAGGACCATCAATAGTTTTAATATAATGCACGGTGCTGTGCTTGATGATTCTAGGTAGACCAGGTGGACGCGTGACATCAGGAAACTCAGTAAGTATGTGTGTTAAACTAGAGTTATTAGAAATAACGGTCTTGACACTGATTTGACCGGAGGATGCAATGGAAGTGGGGATAGATAACCCAGTGCTACCATCTAAGAGACATTTGCTTCGGCAGTCCGGTAATAAATTATAATGACTTAAAAAATCGGAGCCGATAATCGGTGTGTCAACATCCGCAATAACAAAATTCCAGTGGAAATCCCTGCGTAAACCTAGGTTAAGATGCAAAGATATGTTGCCATAGGTTTTAATAGAACTCCCATTCGCAGCGCTTAGATCAAAATCTGCAGAAGCACGACGGTTTTTTGCAAGACGCTTAGGAAAACAACAGAGATCCGAGCCAGTATCCACTAGATACTGGAGTTTCGAATGTTTATCTGTAACAAAAATACGGCGGCTTTGATGAGAACAATCAGTCGCCGCGTCTACTGACTGTGTTTCCTGTTTTCCAACGGCGAGGTGTCGGGTTGCCAGTTACAGGGTTTGGTACATTTGGTTGCCCTGCTATTGAACCTTCTATGGTACCAACACATATCTGGATTTCTAGGTGAGGCACCGCGAGAACGCTGTCTAGATATTGATTTGCTGCGTGAGCGACCGCGAGGATGCGAGTTGGTAAGAGATGCAACTTGCTTGCTTAAATCTTCCACTGTCTTTACTAAAGAATCCAGTACCGATGGTGCAGGCGCTGGCATCACACAGGAGTACACCTGGTGGCTGGGTCCTGATATCTCTGTGATCTTGTCTGCGAGGTCTGCTATTTTGTCCAGACTCAGTTCAGTTTGCGAAGCTAAAATAGCCTGAATATTTTGAGGAAGACGGCGCATCCAAAGCTGGCGCAAAATATTTTCATCTGTAAGGGTGTTACCCGCTAACGAACGCAGATGACGCAGAAACTGCGATGGTCGCCTGTCTCCAAGCTCCTCTACACTAATAAGCTGGCGTACCCGCTGTTCCTCTGACATTGAAAGACGCCGTACTAACTCATCTTTTACCTTTTTATACCGTTGGCCTATGGGTGGGGGTCTGGTAATGATATCCTCAATCTCCCCAGCTAACTTTTCGTCTAATCTACTTATTACATAATTATATTTGGTATTATCACCAACAATACCCGCTATATCAAACTGAGCTTCTACCTGCCCAAACCATACTGCTGGTTTGTCAGGCCAGAAAGGTGGTAACTTGACAGCTACCTTGCACACCGCTTGCTCTTCAGACTTGAGTGTTGATTCTGATGTAGATCCAATATCAGTCAGTTTCTGCTGAAGAGCTGCATTCTCCAGTGTCAGCTGTTGTAATCGCTGTTCTAATTCCCTATCAGCCATTATACCACACGACCAAGCAAGATGAAATAATAAAAAAAAATTGTAGCTGTGAGAGAGGTGCAGTGGCAGATCACACGGTTAGTATACAGGTAAGCTAAACTGTAAACATATAAGTTGTCATATCAAATAGATATAAATATAACAATTAACAATATATGCACAATAATATAGTTGAAGCGTTTTGTAAATGCGACAAATGACTCGTGAAAGGAAAAACCATCCAGACGATCGCGCTGCTGGCGCACCTGGCCCTGGAGCAACACGATTGGGGGCCGCACCTCGTCGTTGCGCCCTCGTCACTCGTGCTCAACAGGGAGTGCGAGTCCAAAAAAAAAGTGGTCACGTCACTTCGGAAAATTCACATCACGTCGGAAAATTCACATCACGTCGGAAAATTCACATCACGTCGGAAAATTCACATCACGTCGGGGGTCACCAATTATGGGATGTTTTATCTTATAATAAATCACAACCCATAATTAACTTTGTTCATTGGTTTATTCACAAAACAAGAGTAATTAATTTATATTCTTATATAAAAGCCCATGGAAAAATTATCATATCTCACTCCTCTGAAGTCTGTCTTGAGTGACATTCGTTTTCTTCTTTTTATTAACCGCCGGTATTTGTGTTGCCACATACATCAAAATATGAAAGAAAGTACTACACAAACGCTACAACAGCTAGTGCCATCTCCTTCTGTATGTAGACGTCTAAAGACGTCTAAGAGTACAATTTGTAGGGCTATCTATATCACTGCTGTAGGCCTTGTTTTCATGCAACTGCTGGCGGCGGACAAGGCAAGCCTTTAGAAGCGTCCTAGTTTCGTTATTTTCGTTCGGAGTTCCAATTTCAGCCACCAAGGCTCCATAAGTCTATTGGCCTATTTACAGCAGTATATAGCTATAATGTTATTTTAGGCGATAGACCCCATCTTTGTTTTATTTAGTTTCTATTCACAGTCTTTATTCCAGAGGAGTTGAAAACTAAAAATTTAATTTAATTATTGAGTATTAGTTTTGTATTTAAAAGTTTGGAAATTTTGTAAGGGTTTTTGTTACTTTGTTCATGTATTAGACGTTCTCAATTATCATAATATTTAAATGAAGCTTTCCAAAATTGTGTGTTTAATCTGCCATTTTGAACATTTATTTATTTTCATTTATTTATAATAAAATATGTTTTCCTCCAACCTAAAGGGGGGATCATCGACTAACGTCGAGAAGTTGTAGGTATAAATTATACTTAGTTGGAAATACTTTGTTAGCGCGATTCACGGTATGTCATCGCAGTGATATTTTGTAGCCGTATTGAAAGTGTCGCTACATTTTCTAGAATATCTATGAATTTTGATGTCAAAAAAACGAATGTCGCTGTTAAAAAAAAATGGTGCGTGTACTTATGTACGCGCGTAAGAAGTTATACTTCTTTGGCTTTCTTTATTTTTTTTGAAATATTAAATAACTAATAATATATATTTAGCGTTAATAATTTAACAATATTTGATATTAAGTATATTGTTCAATTATTAATTAGTATTAATAACAATTATTATTTATTATTTTATTATATTATTAATTTAATTTAATAACTAGGTATGTTTCATAACCTTTTAACTAAGTAACAATAGGTCTTTGTGAAAAAGCATTGCTAAATTTCTTTGAAAAAATAATTAAAACTGCTTTATTTGTTTAAAAGGTACTACAAATGTCATTATGGTCAAACGTCACGCATATTCTATTTCTTTTTTCGGCGCCCATACTGAATTTTGTGTCACGGTGCGCGCACATCGTAAAATTTCACTCTCATAAATTTTTCATAACGCGCCTAAAGAAGTATAACTTCAATAACTTCAAAAGGCATAAACAATAAATTATCTATATAGATTGTTTCATCGCGTAGTATTTATGAGACTAATCGGTTTTCAGAGCTTGCGGTAGTCAACGAAAAATGTAAAAACAACTATAACAAAAACATTTATTAGCTAATAATGAAAACATTGCAGTTACAATAATATTCTAAGGTCTTATAATTATTTAATTAGGTATGTATTTACTCCATTGGTCTAAATATTTACATTGGATCGAAAGTATGCCCTCAGAATCCTGAATAACTTTAAAGTACAAAAATATTGTAGATTCCAATTAAACATATTATATGGTTAATATGTCTCTACTTTTTCCTCTGAAAATTAACCTTACGTTACTAAGCATAATATTAGTGTTTTTAATAACGCTAATATCACACATAAATAAAAAAGAAATAACTTCACATATAAAAACGTTAGTACAAGATTGAGGGGAACTATATCTGAAAATGAAAGCTTGTTCTGTTGATTTACGCCCGAACCCAATAAACTATCTCAATACATTATCCACCATCTGAGATAGTAATCTTAATCCAAATGTTGTAACAAGTGTGCCAATAACCAATCGACGGATTGCAATAGCTTTCTGTCGATACAACCTGTGATAGATCTTTGTATGAAAATGACAGTTGACGAAATTCGATTTCAACAGTAATTTAATTTAACAGATTTTAACTTACACCAGTTTTTTAAATAATTAAAAAAAACTGTTTGTTATGTTTTAAACATACACACATATTTTAATGTTATTTGTACGGTTTGACTTACTTTATTTGGGTTACATTGATTATCAAATATGAGTGAAAACTTGGTAAAATGGAACGACAAAGAGCATTTTATCCGTCGCCAAAAACGGATTGTCTTTGTAGGGTTTGGTTATTGGGATGCAGATAGGAGATCGATCGACTGTCACGGTCTGATCACAGATTGTTTTCAATCTGAGATTGTGGATTGATTATAGGGTTCGGGGTTAATGGTACAAGTTTAAATGACTGTATCAATAGAAGCATTTCGCATAGTCTATACGGAAAGAACCGTCGTCATATGTAGACGATGTAGTGCTAAATTACCTTTTATGTTATGTTGGCAACACTGTTACGTCATTACAATTTGACAATAATCATGTTGTAATACGAAAAAGCCAATGAAATGGCGCGTAGGAAATAAATTAAAGACACTGCCACGCCGGTTCTCTCTTTCAGCACAGACTAAAAAGTGAGTTTAAATTATATTACAAGCACAATAGTCAATACGATATAGGTACGGAATAATAATTGTTATTTATATGAAAAATATCCAAGGCATAATATTTTACATAATTATTTTGTACAATAACACAAAAAATAAGAAAACAGTATCTATTTTCACCCAGCGTGTTTCGTATTGAAACTGGAATAGTTGTCCCGTAGGAAAGGTTTTGAAGTCGATTTAAATACAATGTATTACAAAAACGAATCCAGAACATGTATTAAAGTAGGCAGACAAACACTATTATAGGTAAATACAGTTAACTGCCTCAGACTTGATTGATGTATCCAATGCATCTTAAACCGAATTTAATTTTTAAAATTGCGGCTGGAAGGCACAGATTACAATGGCTCACTGTCTTGGATACAGATATTCATATAAATTTATCTATAGCATTGCCGAGCCCCCGTATTCTGTGAATGTCATTATGGAATTCACTTCACCCATCAAAATCGGTCGATTATGCCTCTTCCGCCAAACACAGATCTAAATAACAATCAGCATCAATCGAATTGAGTAACAATCAGGACTTAACACACGTGTTAAACAGTATTTTATTTGACTAAGCATGTCATTGGGGTGGCGAACGCGAGGGTAAAGTTGTATTTTCACAAGGGGAATGCCGATCTTCTTCAGTATTATATTTATATTCTCGGTCGCCACTCTGATGTTCAGTGCCTTGGGGGGTAGTTCGTTCCTCCTGATTGGTGCTCGCTTCGAGTGGGGCACCGCTTCCAAAAGGCATGCCTTCTGTGGCATACGCTACTTCTCCGGTACCTACGTATTCAGATGGTTGGTATCCATAGCTGTTCAAACTGGAATAAAGATATTAAAAACTTACGTTCAGGAACTAATTTAAAGAGAAACGTACGTGGAACAATGGACGGTGATAAAATACAATGCAGCCCGAATTAAAGAAAACTTAATAAAACACATTACTTTTTAATATTTACGCAAAAGTTTATAGATTAGTTTTTATTTTTTATATATTAACTAGGCTACATTTTTAATCATAATATATCTTATTTAGAAAATTGGTGTACGTAGCGCCATCGGTGTGTTGATCAATGTTTAAAGTTAATATCGAATTTCTTTATTGTCTGTGTAATTGGTTTGGGTTCTTTTTGTCTATCGCTTGTAATTATGTGTTATGTATTATGAGTGTTTTAAAAAAAATATAGTAATTTCCTTCCTCTTTTAAAAACCTACCCTTCCAACAGTTATATAGGTAAAAATAAAAATAATTTTTTTTCTCTACTGGCTACACTTTTTAAGCAAGTATTAAAAATATTACCTATTCGGCCAATACGAAATGTCTTCAATAGCGTGATGAGCGTATGGAGCGTAGGCATGTTGGTAGTATGGCGAATGATGCTGGCTTGGCGCGTCATACTGTAGCGGGTAGAGGGGGGCGGGAGCTGACGCAGGTGCCGTTGTCGTGGGGGCAGAATACTCTATGGGGGCAGGGTATGCGTGTGGGGGAGTTCTATAGGGAACTGGGGAGGTATTGGGTTGAGGTGAACTGTTCCCTTGCGAGCTCCAGTAACTGCTACTTCCAGCCCAGGTGTAACTGCTATTTGTAGCGACTGGTGATCGCTCTGCGGTGCTGTAGGTAGCTGGTAACAAAATTGTAAATAGATTGTACATCTACTATATAAAAATAAGTCGGGTTCTCCTTCGTGACGCTATAACTCCAGAACGCACGAACCGATTTCCACGGTTTTGCATTCGTTGGAAAGGTCTCGAGCTCCGTGAGGGTTATAGCAAAGAATTCAGGAAAAATTTCAACAGAAAAGCGGGATCACCAAACGAAAAGTTACGTAAAACGAAGCCATCTGGTGGCGAAACGGAGTTCGCCGAGTTTGCTAGTATTCTATAGATTCTAAATTATTTGACGTGTAATTAAAAATTCGGGTATTCATAACAGCAGCACATTTCTGATCATAATAATCTACAGCTTAGTTATTAATTGCTATATAGCAAACCAACGTTTTTTTTTAATTCTATTTTTTAGTCTTTTAATGGTATAATTTTTCAGTGTAACTTGTTACTTGTTAATTTATTTTTGTTGATTTAGTTATGCAGTTGCACTTTACCCTAAGCATTTTTTTCTTTACTAGGTTTGCCTGAAATAAATCGCTTGATAGCGGTAAGACCGCCCGTTGCGTCCCTAATAATTTATGCATCATTTTTATTTGTAATGTAAACAAGTAGAAAAAATACCAAAATATAGAAAAAGACGCACGCCGAAAACATGCAATAATTATTGAATGTTTTCTAAATAATCAAAGTTTTAAAATCACAATTTGAATTTAATGTAATATTAGTATATATACTTATAATTATTATAACGTGGTCAAAAAGTGCTTACAGGGAGGCGACAAAGTTCGCGGCCGTGAAGGAGGGCGTGGCGGATATGGTGCAGGCCTCCTAGACGCTGAATTTCCGCTTCCATACAATGGCTGTGATGTCACAAACCAGCCTCCAACTGTAATCATTATTTAGGAAATAAAAATAAAAATTAACGCTTTCCGGCTAAGTATTTTTAAATCCTTTATAAAACGCTTTTACAAAATACAGTTTATTTAATTCGTGATTTGGCGAGAATATACTCTACGGTTTCAACCTCCTTTCTACTTTTTTAACATATTGACGGCTAGGCTATGAATAATTGAATTATTTGAAAAGTTTCGGATGGCAACACAGAATGTCATTGAATTTCTAAGGTTAGTATGATTTATTGTCTTGATACTTCATACAATTACTCATTTTTATTTCTATTATATATTTGTTCCGAATAGTTAACAGGTATAATAGCCTAAACAATGTTTTATTGATTTTTTGGATTCTGATTTTGATTATTCCGAATAAAGTTGTGTTTTATAATAAATATTGTTCTAGTTTTCCATGCAATGACATTTTAAATATCAATAGTAAAAGACTAAATATGTATATTACTTAATTTCATAGAAATACAGTTACTATCAATGTAAAAAATAATAAAATAAAATCAAGTATCAAGTATGTTTAATCCACAAAATATATCAAACTTTTAGGGATACCATACTATTTTTTTTTAATTTGCCGCGATTTTCGTTATCTTCTTTCATTAGCCAGACTCTATGTAGATACGAAAACTACTATTGAGTAGTCTGTAATGAGGAACTTCCAAATTCAAAATCATATACTTACATTGTGGGTACTGGTGAGGCGAAGAGCTTTGTTGAGGGTAGTGAGAACCAACAAAGTCCCTCTGGTAATACCCCTCAGGCCTCTCTTTTGCGTCCAGGAATGCTTTTGCAAATGGATTGTATTTAATTTTCAGCGACGTCACTTCCTCATTCTGATACGCAGTTACGGCGATAAATTGCGTTTCAGGAAATGGATATGTCATAATTCGACGGAGATCTGTGCCGACTTTTACTAGGTGAACTCTGGGCTCGTATTTGTGAAGGGAATTCAGCATTATCTGCAAAAAGGGTGTTTTAATAAAGTATAATGTAACTTTTTACACATTTTCTTGTTCTCATACATATTAAGTAATAAGAGAAAACGTGAATATGATTTTTATGTATTAGTACAACACATTTTGTTTTTATTAATCATTTTATGTGATAAATAAGCAATGTTGGCTTAGTTGCAGCAGCATTTTCATCCTTGAGGTCGTAGATTCGATCCTCGGCTGTGAAGTCCGTTGGGGACTTTCTATGTGTGCATTTAACACTCGCTTTTACGATGAATGCGTCATGCAAAATGTCATGCATTACGCCTTAAAATGACGGCGTATGTCAGGCACAGAAGGCTGATCACCTACTAGAAAACAGATATAAAAATGAGGCTTGGATCTAAAAGTCTATAGCGCCAGTCATTAAAGTAATAACTATATAAATGAAACCAAGAAATCGTATCGATATGATTCGTACGTATCCAAGAATTTAAAAAGTAACAACTTATACAACACACCCCTATCAAGAAGAATGTGTATAGTTATCGTAATAGAATAGTAATAAACTGTATGCATTACAGTTAATTACCATTCTATTAAGGTAAATTAATTGTCTTCGACTATAAAATCCGCTTGCGTATAACTGGAAACAAAAGCACGAACACTGCGCGCTTTCGAATAGATTCAACAACTATCTACTAACTGTCAACTATATCGAGTATCGTATAGTAATATCTTTTAAAGCTATCGACAAGTTTGTGCTATATTAATCTATCATAAATCTTTAAACACTATTTACTCCCATTATTATTACATTGTTATTCATAACAATATTGAAATGGATAAACTGTGTACTTTGAATAATAATTGATATTAACTGAAGTAGAATAATAATAACGGGAACAGTAAACATAGCGTTGAGACAATAATTATTACAAATGATAGTGCGTACGCGCAGC
Organism: Pieris melete; assembly: GCA_963693345.1. Lineage (NCBI taxonomy): Eukaryota > Metazoa > Arthropoda > Insecta > Lepidoptera > Pieridae > Pieris > Pieris melete. Next base: position 113,928 of record CAVNZK010000131.1, on the reverse strand, counting down.
CGCTAAATAGTTGGCAAAGCTACAGATTTCACACTGAGCTGTCAACATATGGATCTGGATATAAAGTGTTTGCTTTTATCGATCACATTCGAGCGTGAGAATGGGTATTGAAACTGTATCGACTTTCTAAAATCAAAAATTCTGAGTACTGAACTGTTAATTATGCTCATTTAAACTAATGAGAACGAGGCAGAGAAGCTGTGAGAGCAAATAACTGAAGAGTAGACTATTCTTGGAAATTGTTTGTTTATACTTTTTTTATCGTTTTAAACATGCACCATTTATCACGGAATAATTGTTTTTTTTATAGAACAGGAGGCAAACAGGGAGGAGGCTCGTCTGATGTTAAGTGATACCGCCCATGGACAGTCTCAATGTCAGAGGGCTCGCGAGTGCGTTGCCTTTTAAGAATTGGTACGCTCTTTTCTTAAAGGAGCCAAGTCGAATTGGTTCTGTTTGGGCCTTAAAAAACGCTCAGTTTTGGAACGACGGACGTTGGGGTGATACGGGTCGTTCCTATTCTGCCTCGACGTCCGATGATGAAACTCAGCTGCGATCCGAACATAGAGGCAATGTAGTGGTACCATATTTCATAAATGAAGTCTTATATATTGTTTAATTTAATATATTTCTCTAGAATTTTATGCACAACTTTCTGTATTTGTGCGCATATAACACTCTCTCGAACGAAGGAAAAGAATACCGACTGGGCCCAATAAAGTCGACGGCGTGTGTTGCGCACAGAAGGCTTGGCCTTTTAGAGTAAACAAATGATAAAAAAACAGATACAAAATGGGTGGTAGGAACTTTTTTTATAAGATTTAGGAATGCAAGTGGAAGAATATTAGAAGTTGCGAATTTGTTACATTATTTTACGCTTCAAAATTTAAAAATCGTTCATTTAAAGTAACTAAAGATATACAATGTGTGGGTTTACAAATACAATTACTCAGGTGTGTGTAATTTATATGGTAATAAATAAATATTTGTATTGTATCTGTGAATGTCATAATATAATAACAGTCATTAAATCTTTCACTTTTGATGAGGTACATCATGTTTTACAGGCCTATGCGCTTTAATCGATAAAACCATCATCAAATAAGCAGGTACCTATATTCATTTGATCGTTGAGACAAAAAAAAAATCTAGTATTAACTTTATATAACAAAATATAACGCTTAAATAGATATGTTATAGTAAACTCCATAAAGCTCGATTCAACTCAAATCATTCCATTGATTTGCCAATAACAATTCAATCTTTCCTTCCATAACAAATGTATAACGCCAGAAAGATTCCCATTTTCTCACCGACGCTATATAGAGTTATTACAACTATACCTGGCCATTTCCATTGGTTTTATTCGTGAGTTTCACTTTAGCAAACGATATCGGCTCCTTCATCCAATGCGCACCGAAGTTGGGACTTTCAGGATGTATGTATATTGCATTAGAGGGCGGCACTTCCGCCTTTCCGCCGGGAACCTACAAAAATATAAACAAAAGTCTATACATTTTAAATTTAAAACATTAATATCAAGTGTTTAATTTTAGTTAAAAATTTATTTAGTTACATTACATTTTTTACAACCGTATCTAAACTCGTAATCGTTTGAATTAATAAACATGTTTTTATATAAAACAGAGGACAAACAGGCAGGAGGCTCATCTGATGTTAAGTGACACCGCCGCCGGTAAAATTCCAAAAAGCTCGCGAGTGCGTTACCGGCCTTTTAAGGACCCTAATTGTTTTTGAAATACTTCAGTGTCCTGCTGCTTCCCCTTAGAGGTTGTGCGCGGCAAAAACTGCCTTAAAAACGCTCACTTATGGAACGACGGACGTCCAGGTAATACAGGTGGAATTTCGTCATGCGATGATGAAACTCAGCAGGTATGTGATATACTAATACAGTGCAAAAGCCCCTCAAAGGCACTTACCCACTCTCCATTAACATATTTCCACCGATGGCTATCAACTTGTACAAATTCAAGTAGAACGGTATACATGGCTGTAGGGTCCAATCCGCTAGCCGTAACTTTTACTACAGGAAACATTCGTCTAAAACAAAAGGTGTATGAATAGTTAGAACAACATAAACCCACAAATATCACGAGGATTTTATTTAACGACCGCATTTATCTTGCGTTTTGAATATGTTTTGTAACGGATTCTAGTTTGTATTTTACAGTCAATAGTTAAGCAACTATAAAATCTGAAAACAACTTTGCTGTTTATCGCAGAGTTTTAATACTTAATAAACTACGAGGTACAAGGCAACCTTAAGTACAAATAATAGAACCTTTATAAATCTATATTGCAATACTGCAACTAAAGTTTCTTCGTCTCTTTCTTTTAACTGTTTATCCTGTGTTTAATTTTAAAAGAGGCAGTTTAAAATTTAAACTGGGAAAATATTTTTTTGAAAACGGATACAAATTGTGGTGATAATAATATTTTGTTTGAATATTAATAAATAAATCAGTGGCGCTACAACCTTATTAGGTCTTGGCCTCAGATTTGTCAATCTAATAGGCAAGTAGGTGATCAGTCTCCTGTGCCTGATACACGCCGTCGCTGTCGACGTATGTCACATGAATTAATACCGTTTAAGTCAAATCAGTTGTCTTAAGTTAGGTTCACAAAGAACTTTATAAGATACCAGCTGACCCGACAAATGTTGTTTTGCCGCGTTTATTTATTCAGGAAACATTTTTGAAGATATAATCCTTTAGGCGCGTTATGAAAAATTGATGAGAGTGAAATTTTACGATGCGCGCGCACCGTGACACAAAATTAACAGAATGAAGTTGCCCACTATATCGCTCAATAAGTTGAGGAAATGCTACCAACAAAACAGAAATGGAACCTCTGTTAGTGGCGCATGTTGGCACGAACGCCGCCTCTGTTCGATGTGTATTTATATTTATAATATTTATCCACATGCTTTGGAGTTTCTACATTCAAAACACGTGTTTTCATTTTGTTTTCATTAGTGTTTAATCAGAAGTGATTTAAATTGAATATTTAAATCTATACTAATTAATATTAGAAAATATTTGTAAAAAAACTGTGCTCATCAACCTTCCTAAGTGCTTCAATACAATTGAGGTTAACTATCCGTATGTATTATTAATAATGCCAAAGAAGTATAACTTCTTACGCGCGTACATATTAGTACACGCACCCTTTTTTTAGCTCAATAAGAATAACTATCTACTATAATAAAAATACGAGTTGGTGAAAGAGTGAAAATTTAGGGATGTATGTATTTTTTAATAAATAAAAATTTATCCACAAATTGAAAAAAAAAATATTTTGCGGTGGACTATTACTTAGGGGTTTGAAATTTAGATAGTAGCCGATTCTCAGACTTACTGAATAGGCATAAAAAAATGTATTACAATCCGTCGAGCCGTTTCGAAGGAGTATGGGAACGAACATTGTGACACGAGAATTTTATATATATAGTGCAAATTTAGCATCAATACAATTATATAGTATTCGTTTAACCAACCAACATCATGGCTTCTGCCATAATGTTTATAAGATTCATTCAATGATTTAATGAAGAGTATCGTCACGGGTTGTAGCGTCATAGTCGGGCGGTATCATTTAGAAGTCCTGCGCTAATGAGCAAGACCTACAGTGCTAATAGCTGAAAACTAGCCGCCCCTCAGCACCCTGTTAGCACTCGCAAATGTACCTATATGTACACTATATGTATCGTACGATTAAAATTTGAATGAGGTTACTTGTTCCGATATTCAACTGTCTTTGGAAATTTTCATTTGTACTTTTAGTTAGCATATATTTCTTTTACGTAATATATGTACAAAGATATCATATTGAGTACTAAAGAGGTTTTTTACTTAAACCTTTTAGTAGCAATTAGGTACTGTAAACAAAGTCAATTTAATTATTTAGTTTTCTTAAAATGCGTATAAAATTATTGTTGATGTTTAGATAATAGAGATTATTTGACTGTATACGAAAACTGGATAATAATATTAACAGTATTTTTAAATAGGCGATCTTACTAAAAGCAGTTTCACGAATTTTAATATTAAGCAACATATTAATATAAAAAATCCCTATAATTGAACTCGAAATATACAATAACAATTTTCCTGACAGCGAAATTGATCTTTGTAATGCGTTTCTTTCTGTCAAATTGTGGCAGCCACAAAAGGCGCTTGCCTTTTATTAAAAGTTAAATTTAAATTTAAAAAAAAAATATCTCATGATTATCGGTCTATTATCATCAATTAGTCCCTTTATATTTTAATTAAAATACTTAATTACTACATTGCAGACTTGAAGCGAACCGAGTAGCAAAAGGGAATTTTTAATTTTAATTATTAATTTTTATTGTTTTTGATATGTCTTATTTTATTTGTTTTGTTATATTGTGTGTTTATGTGTGTGTGTTTTCGTATGTAATAAATGTTATGCCTATGTCTATGTTTAAAAGCGTTATATTAAAAAAATAACTTTTATCGTTATTCCACCAATATCTCAATTCATGCAAGCCTATTACAGGCAGGCACAAACATAAAAAAAAACAATGAAACAGATGCATACAACATAACAACGGCACAGACTAAAAATTTGTTGTAATAAACATTAACAAAGTTGATTAGTCAATAACCATTAAATTGTGGTTTATGTTACCTGTATATCAATAAATATTACTATATTTATTACCTATATATGCGTGTACAGTGTATTGAAAACGTATTGTTTGCAACAATGTTTTCGATTTTATATATTTGTGTAGATCTATGGCAAGTGTGATTCATGATGTCAAAAATGCGTTTCTTGTCAAGCGTTTTAAACCCGATACAAATGTCTATGGTTTTGAATCAATTGTATCTTTTGATGAGAAGTTTCTAGTTAATCCAATCATTTAATTTAATTGCTGTTTTATGTGTTTATTTTAGACCCTAGAGCTGGTGGTTTTCTTGCTCAACGAATAAGTATCGCAACACAGAGAGTAAATGCTGCCAGTATTAAAAATACACTGCCACAAGGTCCAAACTTTTTTAATTTGTTTTATTTTTAATATTATTAATATGTAGGTTAAGATTATTGTAAATGCTGTATATTCGAGTGTTGAAAATAAATATATGTATGCATAGTTGGAGAATGCGACGCTGTTTTTAAAGCGCCAATGCAGATTTATAAAGTTGTAATGGATTAGACATTTATAAACAATATTGTAATTTAATAAAAACTTACCGTCCATTTTTAGTAACAATCATTTCATTGGTGAGCGTCTGAAATCGAACCCACAGGTCCCGGTCATCAAGGGCAACGTTGACTTCCCGTTCACGCCCACCTCGTGTACCGCCTCCCCCCACCGTAGGTTCCACAGCACTAAGAATATGAGATGCCGCCATATCTAAAAAGAGATTCATGTTAGACAACATTTTTAAACCAATTTTTTTTTAATTAATTGAAGCTAAATATGTTATATGCAAGTCGATGTTTCGAGTACAATACAGCAATTGTGGTGAGCAAAAGAAAGTCAGAGATCTTCCAAGATCAGTGGCTTGTACAAATTGAGAGTCGTTGAGAGACGTGATGCCTATGGATAGTTGATGGCGAAGAGCGGCAGGCGATACTGATGAAGGCCTATAAAGAAGATTGAACAAGAAACTCAATGCCAAGACCAAGGGTAGTGCCAATTTCAGTTTAAATTAATGCATGCTTCGTAAATTCCACGGCTTTTTTGTAAGTTTAGTAGCGTGACATATACAACTACGATAACAAACGTAGATCTCTAACAACTTTAACTAGAAGAAACACTACTGACTTCTCCACATCGATCGCTAACTTAAATAAAAATTAATAGAATATGTATGCTAGATTGCAAAACTTTTCATCAATTTTTCCCTAGAAACTTCTAGAAAGTTACATTGATGTTAATAGAATTATGAATACAACGACATTCAGTCTTCACATTTGTTAATTCATTCATTCATATAAGTCCCCGTGTGGCATTGAAGGGAATAGCCCTGGGTACCGTGGCCTCCATTACCAAAAGATTGCATCGCGTTGTCTTTCGCGTCAATCCAGTCACTTTGGAGCCAACAGGCATCGCTGCGGACGATGGCAAGCGGATGGGTTGTCTTTGATCCCTTGGAGGATGGGATGGGCTTTAGTATGGGATGCTGTGTAGACATGTAAACCCCGTCTCAACTCCCTCTAACAAGATTAAAGCCTGGAGCGGCCGCAGAGCAGAAAGAAAATAATAAACGGCAAAAATATAAGCGTCTTTCCTCCAACTTTGGAGTGATACTCTTGGACCGTGGGGTTCAAATGCAAAGGTGCTAATTATAGATTTAAGTTGGCTCCTGGTAGATTGTACCGGTGACCCCAGAGCTGGTGTTTTCCTCGCTCAACGAATATGAATCGCAATACAGCGAGGAAATGCTGCCAGCGTTAATGATACACTGCCACGTGGAACAAGCTTTTTATTTTTTTATAGGTTTTCTATTTATCAATTTTTAATTATTTTTAATTATTATATTTATTATTAACGAAAAGAGCAGTGTTGGCCTAGTGGCTACAGCGTGCGACTATCATACCTGAGGTCGTAGGTTCGATCCCCGGCTGCGCACCAATGGACTTTCTTTCCATGTGCGCATTTAACATTTGCTCGAACAGTGAAGGAAAACATCGTGAGGAAACCGACATACATGTCTTAGACCCAAAAAGTCGACGGCGTGTGTCAGGCACTGGAGGCTGATCACCTACTTGCCTATTAGATTTATCATAAAACATATTCCGAAATCTCAGGCCAACACCTAAAGAGGTGATTTATTTTTATTTTAATGAACGATAATAATTTTTAAAAATGTTGTGCGTTTTAATTTTAAGTTTAGCAACCATTGCATGAATTCATAAATTAGATAACAAGGAGAATATATGAATAATATTATATATTTACATAGTATTAAATATTCAAAGACTGTATATTTTTTTCCGGGTACAGCTTATAAACGTATTTACATTTCATGTGTAATACTTGATTATTAGAATATTTAAATCAATACCAATTTCTAGTCCTACTTTCGAAAAATCTATGTAATTCTTAATTTCTAGTATTATTTTATTAGATACAGATTAAACAATTTCTTAATATACTTCTATAACTTTTTTTGCCTATGGTTATTCAATTGGCTTACGTAACTTTTGGGTTAAATTATATTTAATATAATTCAAATCAAAAGGCACAGGCTACTATCTAAAAGGTATTTTGTGGGTTAAACAAAGAGTATAGCTCTCAAAAAATACTGATTCATAATCGTCCATTAAACCCCAAGATATACTAATTATATATCTTAAGACGATTGCGACATTTAGTACGCACCTTTTTTTTAATATAACATGGAAAAAACGGGCAGGATGATAAGCCGCCCATCGACGCGTTCAATGCCAGAAGGCTAACAAGTGCGTTGCCGGCTTTTAAGAACGGATACGCTCTCTTCTTGAAAGACGCTAAGTCGGATTTGTTCGGAAATACTTCAGTGGGCAGCTGTTTCCACATAGGGGTGGTGCGCGGCAAATACTGCCTTAAACATTAAGTTGCGGAAAAAAATATAATTTACCACTCTAATTACGCAGAAATTGTATTAGTTTGTCCCCTTCTAAACGTTAAATTAAAATACTTTCCTTCCAACATTAATTACAACGAAACTCAGTTTCACTGAGCCAATACCTATAGCCTACACAAACATTTTTGTAAGTTTGGTACACGATCCACCGGTGTTTATCGTTCTCATTAACATCGGCTGACCGTGGTTCAATGTCCTGATATTCTTTCCGGGAGATTTTAGTTTTGACCACTGTATTTTCAAATAGCAATCATTAACCAATGTTGAAGTATACTTCAATAGAATAGTGTGGGATAAAGGCGTATAAAAAAGTTATTTTCGGCTGACATTGTCAGAATTATCAAATAGGGTTTCCATATAATTCCTAATATCCTATCAGGACTAGAAGGTATGCAACAGGGGAGCGTCAAATCTCCTCTCGGGGACAAGGGAAACGGGCATTATTTACTTATTTTACTGCACATTGCACATTATGCACTGATACCTGCCGACATATATGTCTGCAGTCCGTCTTCAACGGGTAAAAGCTAACGACTGCATCTTCGAGTACAGTTTGAGTAAACGGAGGATCATGAGCGTTACCTCTCCCCCCACTGAGCTCTTTGGCTAGCCTGGTAGCTCTGCCGTCATTTTCCCCCCCAGTAGTGACGTTCAGAAGAACGTCTGCTTTTATAGTTTGACCGACTTCTCTGTAATGTCGCTGCCATTGCAAATAGTTAAAGATTGAATTCAATACAAATCATTTCTGTTCTTAGATACATTTCAATTGATGTATTTGTCAATATTAGAAATCTACAATTAATGGTAATGTGTTTTATAACCAGCCTTTGCGCTTAGCTTCTTTATTTCTAAAACCTTCTATATAATATACAATTTCCTTGTATATTATAGTAAACCATAAGTAAATATTACAATAAGATTTACCTCATTGCTAGAAAATGCGGAAAATTTTATGATATGGCATCATGAAAATCACTAGATTTCAAATCATTAAAGATATAATAAATTTCTTAATATAACATTCATGATCGCTATTTTAAAATGTATATCAGGACATTGAACCACGGTCAGCCGATGTTTACTTTAATTTTTAATCATTTGTATTATTGTCTGTAAGTTAAGAAAATTGTACAGTATATTTAATTGTTATATACACTGCTGCAGGGACCAATATTTTAAATTTGTTTTGATTTCCTTTTTAATAATTTTTTATGATTACTTTGAAGGTTAAGAAAATTGTAAATACCTACTGTATACTTGATTGTATGAATTAAAAATATTCAATATTAGCGATAAAAATTAGTTTAGGTTTTAATAAACGATATATGTATTTACATTCAATAATAAATTTACGTTTAGCTAAATATAAGTATGACTAAAGTATTACAACAAAAAGACTAGATACCAAGCTAAGTATAAAGCAAAGTAATTACAGCACTAGCCAACTCGTCTGCAGCGTCATTATTCATCGTTTTACGACTCCATAAGGTATAAATATTAAAGTTGAGTCGTATAGATGAATTGCGAACATTTTCTTTTTAATGGTGAACTTAAATACAGTGTACGACTATTGATCCTAGTTACCTATCTTCACAAAACATACCGCCTAGCATAAAGCACGGGCTGTCTCTCAATTTAAATATCAATAAGCGGAGTTCGCCCAGATTTGAACACGTGGAATGTCGTTTAATCATCTCTTAGTGCCGTCGTTTTACAGATACTATAAAATATCAAAGATAAAACGAATAGCCCCAAAGCTTACGTCTAAAGGATCTTGTGATTGGAGTTTTATGACGAAGATATGCAATAATGTTGAGACGCAATTGTCCCAGTTGCTACACGAATATGAAGCGAGAGGTGCTAATTATCAAATGCAAGAACTAAAATTGAAACAATATATTGTTGTCTTTTCCAATTTCGGAGTTTGCAGAACGACTGCGTAATGAAGGCCGGAGAGGCGAACGGAATGCCGAAAAACTCAAATAAGTATTTTTAATGGTCTTGCGTCATCGCAGTTTCAAACTTGAAATTTTATTATCACTTGGCTTGTATATAACCGCCAGCCTTGATATATTAATCAAACAATAGACTAATGTCAACGCAACATAATCAATAAGGTTTGGATGTTCAAATAAAAATAATTTTCTACTATTGACACAATAATTTGATTGCCTTGGGATCGTAAATACGATTTTCCATCTTCATTGTGAGTATAAAACTGCTACCTACACATATTTTGGAACCAGGTGTCAACACTATTAGGTTAAAAATATTTAGGAAGACTTTTTATTTACGCAGGTAATTATAATCTTTATTTTCAAGACAATTGTTAAAGATTTATGGCAATAATACAATGTTGCTATCATTAAAATTGTCGGCGCGCGCACGTTTAATTCTTTTATATGACACAAACCTTGACAAGGTATTCTATCTATGTCCAACTCAATTAATTCCCTAAATATTGAATGTAAATATTCAAATTCGGTAGCCGATAACGGCAATCAAATCTTTTTTGGTTCCTACATTTCAATTAAATTTTATTCCGATATAGTTGTCATAAAACTTTAGAGTTTGACGAGTAAAGCCCATTGAGGAACTCCGAATTGATATTAATTCAAATAACTCGGGTTAAAAAGTCAGGATTTTATGTGAGTTGTAAAAGTTTATTGTGGGGCTTTGTGGTAAGCGGACGTGCCGATAGGCCTTCGGCGGGCAATGACGGAACGGGCGGGCGCTGATTGCACGGCATTGTACAATACCATAGTGCACCCGTCTCTACATTGTCTTATCTAACTCTATGGCCGCAATAAAACCAGTTGTGACCATTGTTAGGTTATTCCTTAGAACGTGGCAATAAAAGATTAGATTATAAAACTCAATACATTATTTGCATTTAGAATTTCATAAAACTATGCAATTTTTAATGTCTTTAACATATTTATTTCATTCGCACATTCTATATATTAAAGTGTACATTTTATCGAAGTAAAAGTGGACTATATTGATGATTTTGTTGCTACTTCAACATTAAGTTCATTTAATTGTACAAAATAAGGTTACTTTAATATTTATATCGTAATCCTACAGCAAACATAAATTATAGATATACAACAAATAACAGTCACACTAAAGATATAGCCTTTTTTGTATATATTACAAAAGTTTACGAAAAGAAAAATTAATAAAAATGATTAAATACGTAATAATTCGGCTGTGTTGTGTGATGGTGAGAATGTGAGGGTGTATGTGGGGTGTGCTCATGATGCAGGTGATTTAGCTCTATAGATAAAATACATTAATTTTGTTATTAAACATGTCATTAACATTATTATATAGTTATGCGATTCTTAAAGGGACATTGCAAGTCGAATCCCGGTGGTTTATAAATAGTTTTTTTCTTTATCCGTAATTAACACAAGCTTGTACGGTAAAGGAACATGTTTTAAGGAAGCATTGCATAATTTTTCTCAACCAATCTTTTTCCCGATAATCCCGGACGATAAAAAACGTTACCCTAATTACCTAGAAAAAAAAATACCAAAGAAACCGACGCAGAAAATTTGCCCCATTACCAACCCCATTGTGGTTGAATGGGGTTGAAAAAAACACTTCCTTTACGCAAGATTCAATATGGTTCACAGCTAAATTGAGACCTTATTATATTAGAAAACTTCATGCTTTCTTGAAATTTAGTATTTAGAAAGGAAAATAATGAATATTCGATGCCAACAATCTATTTAAGAATTTATGTGTTTATAAATACACAAATGAACCTTCAATTTAAACCTTTGTATTAACTTCTAAATTTATACATACATAAATGTCTCATAATTGCCTCCTATGAATATAAACCATTATTATTAATGAATATTATTGATTAGGAAAATTTATGATTATTATTTATTCAATATAACATTTAATTAGCTTTATTTGAGACTGCTATAATATCTCGTAGCGTAGAAAAGCCACGTAGGCCTTTATTTTATTCATCCAAATTTTTTATTGCTGGCAAAACATTATCCTTGAGTGATGATAGATCTTCACTTACGCCAGTGAATATTCCAGTCATCAAAACATTTTTCAAACGCTCTTCCGAAATATGATTCTCCGCGAGAGATTTCCTAAATGTATTTGAATTAAAACGGATAGCGGTAATTTGAGGTTTCCTTTGAGCCTTCTGTGAATTTGTTGGAGCTCGAAAATACATAGTCTTTACATTACAAAATGCGCAATACACACTAGATAATATGATCTATTAACAGCAGTGTCTAAATAACAGAATAGATGTCACAAACTCCGCGCCAAAATATAAAAAAAATAATCGGAAGTCGCACCCCTATTAAACATTTGTATCAACTACACTTTTATTTGTTATAACTTATCCCGTTATTTTAATTAATATTTTATCGTTGATTACCGATCTTTAGTGCTTAATGACGTAAGCACTGTAATAATTATTATACATATTGTATTGATATAAATTTTATCATCATAACAATCATTTGCTTTATTGTTTAATTAATGAGTGTTAGCACACCTAATAATTCTATGAAGATTAGAGATTTATTTGACACATTATGTTTCAGTGAAACTTCTTTTTTTCTTAAATCCAGCCAGCTTAGATTTTCAAATCGATCTATAGTCTCTGAATTTGTTTTTAGTATAACCTATTATACTGAAACTGGGCATTTTACAGTTTAATCGCTGTATTTTGCCTAGCTTTTAGACAATACATATTAAAAATTGAATTATGCAACTGCATTTTGATTGATTTGAATACCTAGTACAGGCATATAACTTAACAATTAATAAAATATATGAATGATATAAGCTAACTCAGTGACGTTTTAAAAACTTGAGTGTGTCATTGACTACAGAATTGGCTTCCTAGCTCACATGAGTAAACCTTGGTTATACAAACGTGGAATCTTAATTATCTTTCGACTGTCGGTATCGTTATTGAAACATATTTTCCATATATTTTTTTGTATTTATTTCGTCAATCGAGTAAAAGAATCACGTTCAAATTGTAGTACGTAATGTTATCTCAATAAATTTCTTTTAGTAAGCGAGCGTGTTTATGTGAAATTTTATATGTATATGTGAAATATTTACGCGTATATAATCTTAGCAAGGCTTTATCATTTAAAATTTTCACAATCTTTATTTGCCTACGTAAGTGATGAATTTCAAATCTTGCAACTACAGATTTTTCTAAATATCTATTATATAAGTGTATAAAACACATACAATATATGTATAAATATACATTTACTTAAGCCCAGTTAATAATAGTGACATATTTATTTATTTGCAGAGCAACTAATATTTTTATTGATAACACGTTGTAAACCTACTTTAAATTTATTTTTTCTCACTAAGTTAATGTAATTCTTAGAGAAATAAAGTATATATCTTTAAACCGGATAGTAATCTAGTGCGGCTATTCATAGAGATCTATGATAATTTTTCATCCAATAGTGATCGGCCTTCGATTCTTGCCTCAAGTCGGTTTCCTTCTTATCTTTCCCTCAACGTATAATTACACAAATAGAAAAATCAATTTGTGCACATTTACCTACGATTCGATCACGTGACCTATAAAGGACGTGTCTAGGCCGACACCGTTCATAACCCAAACTATACTAGTATTTTATTCTTAATGATAACGCTACTCTTGTAAGGGTGACAACTATTTCTTGTAACAGGGCAAACAGGCAAGAGGCTCAACTGATGTTAAGTGATACCCCATAAACAATGACACTGCCAGAAGGCTCGCAAGTACTGGTCTTTTAAAAAAAAATTACAACACACTGATATTATAGTCATAGAGTACAGAGTTGAACAATTTAAAAATATTAGCTTTTAATTAAATTATTAAGTTTAACAATCTTGCAAAAGACGTTTTTTTTTGTTATAGTAGTGTTAAGCTTCTAAAATTTGGTTTTAATCATTATTGATAAATAAGGTTTGAAAAAGGACTTCTGAAATTTTGTTTTTTTGTATATGTTAAAATACGTCACTATAAGAAAGGTATGGATTATGTACAAATATAGATTAAACAGACCCTTTTCTAATAAAATATTCCAAAACTTGTACTGGTTTGTACAAGTGAGTTGATAAGTTTTAGGTTGTTGTTGTTAAATCACCATAGTCTATGAAGTTAATGTCTTGTTATCTCTGTTTAAGCAGACCAAGTGAAAAAGACAACAATATTTGTATTGTATTGTATTTGTCTATGATTCTTTGTGGACATTAAATTACACGTAGTTTCATTAAGTGTATACCGTCGGTTGCGTACATCACTAGATCGCGGTTCTGTGCAATTTCAGACTTTGATTTCACAACTATTTATGGAAACTGCAGCATACGAAGATATGTAATTTATATTTCTTAAGTGCCAGCTTCATCTAATATACCTATATTGCGTTGTAGGTATACTTCGTCTATATGACCGTCTATAAACCATATCCACTGAGGTATCTTCAGATTCATCTTAAGATATATTTGTCTTTCTTCATCAATATAAATAAAAATTAATTCCTAAGCGCTAAACTCAAACATGGACCAATCCGAGTAGTTTTTATTTATAACTTGATCCAAGGTTAGTTTGTATGGAGGGAAAATTGGAAAAATGTTTTATAAATAAAAAAATGTCATATTTTGATTTCGGAAAAGCGAACAGTCTCTATGGCAGAGCAAAGTGTTGTATAAGTTGGTATTTAAAAAGGTAGGTTTAGTAAAAAGATTATATTGAAACGAAGTTCTATATATAATTTTAACAATACTAGATCATTGTTACGTTCATTATATTCTTACCCTTTTTACAGAAATTCCGTCCGTTCATAAATTGTTTTTCTTGCAAACAATCACTTCACTTCACTAATAGTTTCTAAAACTTTTTCTAATCACAATGTCAAATAGCACAAATGATTGCTGACGTGCCCTCCGCATGACCAACGACCACAAACTCGACCACTACACTTCATTAGCATGTTTACAAAATATACCCACTACCTCAAAAAGGCAACAAGCAAAAATATACCTTATTTCATGTACATACAGTTCACTTTACCATATCAAGAATCTTGTTAAAATATATACGTTCCTTATTGAGGAGCTTATTTCAAAGCAATAAAGGTCATTTTTGTGGTTGATATACTTATAGCCGTTCGCAATGACCACGCCCCTGGTGTATTGACAAACAAAATGATTGGTGCTATCCACTACCTCGACAATCGTGCGCAGCTTCTATGGTTAGTCAGCTATTTTTTTCGTACTTATGCAATGAGTGATATGAATAATTTATAAGGAAGTTATTTGTATCGCCAAATTTAGTTTAATTTAGTGAAGTAAATATTTACCAAAAGTCTTCAGTTTTAGATACCTACTATGTGTTACTTAACTTTTATCGATAGTAATGCCGACAACGCACTTGCGAGCCTTCTGACAATGTCAGTGTCCAAGCGGCGGAATGACTTATTTACAAAAAAAAACTTTATCTGCGATTCCTATAACCAAAAAAAAGGGTGCGTGTACCTACTTATGTACGCGCGTAAGAAGTTATACTTTTTGGCGTAATTAAAAATAGTTTTTGATTGCATGCAAATAAATTAAAAAATAATTAATTACAATTATATAATCAAAGACTGGAAAAGGAGTCATTAATCATTATAGTCAATAAAGTTCAGTTTACATTTGAAAAATTAAATAAATAAATATTTATTATTATTGTCTTAGGTACATTAAGTGTAACATAAGTTCTAGGTATTATTATTCGAATGTTGTTTTTAAATTATGTCCAATGCCGTAGCATCTTCCGTGGGCAACTTCATTCTGTTAATTTTGTGTCACGATGCGCGCGCATCGTAAAATTTCACTCTCATCAATTTTTCATAACGCGCCTAAAGAAGTATAACTTCAAAATATATTTCTGGACAATACAGCTTTCCAGTAGCGAAATAATTCTAAAACAAGGGCTTCAATAATTATAAAAAAAACCCCTCATTTATTATGGGTTTATTGATATTATATATTATGTAATAGCATATCATATCATGATTATTTAATCTTAAAATTAATCATACAAAAAATATTACATTCACGTAAGTTTACTATCTTCGTGGATTACGTAGGTACATCAATAACATTGAAGACCTGGGATTGATTCTTATTAAACAAAAATGTTATCTTAAAAAGATTTATAATTAAATAATCGCAAAAGTACCTGCTTTAGGAGTTAAATTTGAAAAATAATGGAAACGGAAATGCTGTAAAACAAAAAAGCGATATATCGATATATAAAACCTTTTTAGACTAAAGCAATCAAGTCTTATCGATATAGATAATACATCTATTCTTTACAGAAACAAATATAATTTTAACCTCTGTTATCTATGCTTGCGCTCCATTCAAGCATTTCACAATGTGCAACCTACTTATTGGTAAAGGTCTAAATAGTGTTCAATTATTACAACACACACACACACACACATCTTCGTTTTTACTGAAAGAAATTGGTTTTTTGACCGACTTCAAAAAACCCGTAGCAATCCTTGGTATAGAAATAGAAGTAGAACAAATATGTCTTATTAACTTCTAAAAGAGGAATTGTTTTGTATGTATGTGATATTATTAGATATCTAATGAACTATTTAGGTGCTCAGAGTTGTTCGGACCAATACCTGCAGCTGAGTTTCTCTATCGGACGTCAAGGCAGAATACAAAATTCCACCCGTATCACCTCGACGTCCGTCGTTCCACAACTAGGCGTTTTTTAAGGCAGATTTTACCGCGCACCACCACTATGTGGAACCAGCTGCCCACTAAAGTATTTCCGAACCAATTCGAATTAAGGTCCTTCAAGAAAAGAGCGTACCAATTATTAAAAGACTGGCAATGTTGGTAAGAACGTATTTTGACTTTCTTTTCGTAAACTGTTTCACCTATACAGAAGAATCACCTCAAAATATCTACTATATAAAAATAAGTCGGGTTTTCCTTCCTGACGCTATAACTTCAGAACGCCCGAACCGATTTCCACGGTTTTGCATTCGTTGGAAAGGTCTCGGGCTCCGTGAGGTTTATAGCAAAGAAAATTCAGGAAAAAATCGACAGAAAAGCGGGATCACCAAACGAAATGTTACATAAAACGAAGCCATCTGGTGGCGAAACGGAGTTCGCCGAGTTTGCTAGTATAATATAATTATTATTGTAGCATTTGCAATAATGTTAATCATGTGTAAGGAATAAATGTTAGTTACTGGTTTATATGACTTCCGATTGTTCGTTTAATTCTAATTGCCAGTGAATTTTGTAAATGGTTAAACCTACAAAGGAGCAGTGTTGGAGCACTCTAGTGGCTTCCGCGTGCGACTCTCATCCCTGAGGTCGTAAGTTCGATCCCCAGCTGTACACCAATGGACTTCTTTCTACGTGCACATAATATTTGCATATTTGAACGGTGAAGGAAAACATCGTGAGTATGCCTTAGAGTTTAGACCCAAAAAGTCGACGGCACAGGAGATTGATTACTTGCCTATTAGATTGATAAATAAGATATAGATAGATAATAAGATATAGATAGATAATAAGATAAGATAAAAACATAAATCTGAGGACCAGAGCTATTAAAGTTGAAGCGCCACTGATTTCTATGTTAAAGTACATTTTTGGACTAAGAATTTTTATGCTACTTTTTGCGATATACAATCAATACAATACAATCTATTTCTTCTTCTGTCTATTTATTTAAATTCTACTTTTATCCAATTTTTATTTTTATTAAGAAGGTTAATTTTAAAAACTTTATTTAATATATTGGTCATTAGAATTCCATTACCTCGTCTAAAAGTCTTCATCAAGTAATCTGTGACACAAATACTTAAAAAAGCAACATCACCATACTATCATCTTAAAAAAATTAAAACTCATTTTAATTCCTATATATACCTACCGTGTTATAAGTCACTGACATGCCCAATAAAACATATCTTAATTATTACAATAACCAGTGCAAATTTTAGTTTTAAAATTTTTTTATCTAAGTATCCCAAAGAATGTTTGATTTGTGAACTTCATAGTGTATATAGCAAACTAGCCGCTACTATAATATGGCGTCGTTCATGATTTCATTGAAATATATTTAAGAAAGATTTTGTTGTCAGATATTTCTTCTTTTTTATTTCACATGGCCGTACGAATGACCTAAGCATTAACCAGCCAGTTTATTAAATGTCACAACAAATGCGACGGCTAGGCAATCGATGACGTTACATTACTTGCTTATTCTGTTCATTTCAATTTAGTTCCACTTTCTTCCACCTACTCCAATCTGTCAATAATGCGTCGGCAAACAACAATTCTTTTTCCTTTATTTATCAGCAATCGACTTCGCTTAGTCATAATCGGATGTGTTCTTTTTATGGATGTATAGTAATTTATTTCCAACACACAATGGCACAAAAAAGAAGAACAATAACTAACCTTAAAATATAATAACTAAAACTTATAACTTATGGATTATATTGTCTGGCTAACGGTCAAGTGAGATTCAATCACTAGTCAATAATAAATTTGATGAAGTTTTCCGAAGTTTAATGAAAAAATAGTATGGAAGAGTGTGGTGAGACATTGAGTGTATTGATGTGAGACATTAAGAGTACGCGTAAGAACACTAATAAGTCACATTTTAAATAAAGAATTTCTTATGACAGACATCTCATCTTTTTTATTTCACATTCGAATGGCCTAAACCAGCCAGTTTATTAAATATTCTAACAAATGATATTTATTCAGGCCGCTAGTTAAACGACGCTAGAAGCAGTCAAACCCACAGATGAGTTTAATTGACGTAGAAACCGCAGTTCAAATAATTAAACTAAAGACTTAAAATTAAATATCATATCCATACATAATCTCAATACTTCTAGATTTTAAAACTTCTTTACGTTCCGGTAATATATACCTCCCGTGGTCAGCATTCCATCGCCTCACCCAGTTACGGTCTGCCGAAGGGTGCTAATTGGTAAAGGAAATCTCAAACAACCGAGCTCAGTGCTCTTAGAAACGATTCATTTTTAACTCAACCGTTATAGACTATCGTTGCATATACATTGTATGTACTTTGAAATTTAAATGTCTTGATCTCGTTCTTATGCATATCGCTTGCTCCAGGGAACAAAATCGTTAAAGGAATTCTATATCTTTCAGGAAAAATAAAAGAAAGTAATGCGGTCATTACTAGGATACTAAGTACAATACATATGCAAATATATATGTCAAATGAAAGCATTTTTTTTATATTCGAAGATTTATACATTGTTTTTATGTATTTAGTATAAATAGTTAAAATTTACTAACCGTACAATACAGCAATTTATCTAATTTGTTTTATTGATTAAACATAATTACAGACGACACAACACATTACGATAGTAATTTTGACGAATGTCTAGAACGTAATAACTTATTACCGCTCTTTTCGCGGAAATATGACCTTAGTGTAAAACATATATATAATTACCACTCTGTATTTGTTTTAAAACTGTCGCATTAATTTTTATGAGTAGAAAAACAATCTAAACTAAAACTATAAAATTCGGTAAACGAGTAATTACTTACCTTGTACACAAATAATTCCCGTAGAATTCAAGTTATCGCTAGCCACACTTTAAAAGAGTCAGAGAGATTTTTTGAGAGCTACTAAAGCTAGTATAAGAAAAATATAAATGTACAAAAAAACATTTTGAAATATGTTCTGGTTTAGATTTCTGTCATATTTGTTGAAGGTCCTTTCTTAGAAACTACTGTATACTATTTTATTCGTTCAGTTTACATAACGCATTAGAACTTTTTGGGCCACATCGGATTTGAACATTGGCTTATCACAAAAAATTTGTCTCTTGTTTATAAATATAAGCTCTCACTGTCATTAGAAGTTCTTATTTTCTTCTACTGTTAACAGTGGTTTTGTTCTTCACCGCGTCATATTTTTCTGCCAGAAGTTAAGTTAAGTTTATTAAACCATCATATGTGACAGTTTTGCCTTCTAACGTTACCTTAACTTAAAGATTGTACGACTGTTCGTTTACTATCGCGTGTTATAATATCCTTTAAGTATATTTTGCACATAACAATCGTTTCACATAAAAATCATAGAAAATAACTGTTAGATAGTCAGATCAGTTTTATCCAGACCGAGGTACGTACTCACTTTTCGAACTCTCACAGCGGCCGTCGCGCACAAATCAGTCGTGAAGCAGTCATTCTACGATTTGGCATTCTGATAAGGAGGGAGTTTGTAGTTTATTGTTTATCAGAATGCCAAATCGAAAAGTGAGTTACAGAATCGCAAGGCAGAAGCGATTAACAAACTGCTAACTTATCTGTAAAATTAATACATAAATAAACACAATACATATAAATAATAAATATATAATATAACTGTACCATTCTTGAGTTGATGGATGCTTTAAATAATAGAGTATATTGTTTGCACTCACATTTAATTTAATTATTAAAATAAAATCAGTGGTTAGGTCTGGACCTCAGATTTCTGTATTAGTTTCATGTTCATTTGGCTATCTAATGGGTAAGTAGTTGATCAGCCTGCTGTGCCTGACACACAGCGTCGACTTTTTGGATCTATGACCCTAGAT
This sequence comes from Pieris melete, assembly GCA_963693345.1. NCBI lineage: Eukaryota > Metazoa > Arthropoda > Insecta > Lepidoptera > Pieridae > Pieris > Pieris melete. The sequence continues at coordinate 93,647 of CAVNZK010000131.1, read as the reverse complement.
CGCTAGGACCCTAAGTCGAATCGGTTCGGAAATACTTCACTTTTATTTATAGTGTGAAATCAGCTATAGGAACCCTTTACACTAAGAAGGGAAATGTTTTTTTTAAACTCATGTGCCTGTGTTGTATCACTTCCGAGGTACAAGATATAGGGTAATTCCGGGGGCGATGGCCCTAGTAACTATAAAACTGTATTATGAAGGAATTATGATGAATAAAACAGTGAATTCGTATAGAACATAAACTTTATTTATTATTCTTATCAAATATTAACGATATTATAAATAAATTTAAATTTGGGCACACAATGTTATGGCTATCTCTCCTGAAAATACTATGGTCATCTATCCCTATTGACCGGGTGAGATGGCCACCGGGCGTAATAAAAGCAACATCTCAATTATGGAGTTAATTTTGAGGCTAGAACACGAGAAAATTCTTTACTTCACGCAGATATCACGAAAACGTACAAAACTGTCCAAACTTTTTTTTGACCACTTAATGTGTCAACCCCTTAGTTTAGATCTAACGTGTTAATGAAAAACAAAGTCAAATTACTTACTTTTTCCTAATTTTTTTGCAAAACAATTCACTGTCACTTGTTGCCGGTGCCGACATGAATGGAAATAAATAAAAAGTATTGACATCTATGAATTAATACTCGAACTTTTTTCTATTGGCCATCTCTCCCGTACGGCCATCTCCCCCGGAATTACCCTATATATATATATCTATCTTTTTTAAACAATTATCTATATTTTATTTGATCAATGTCTAATCAACAAGCTACGCCGACTTCTTAGGGTTTATCAGACAGATGTGTGAATCGCGTCGGACCTAAGTGACGGAACTCTGTTTATTCGGAGGTAAACGCTAACTTCGTCGTTTAAACACTACGTGCTAGGCCACGAATTAACTTTCCATATAAATAAAATTCACGCTACTCTAACCTCCCGAAATTAACACCTTGGCGTAAATAGTATTTAGTCTTGTTATACCGTTTTGGATAGCCAAGCGATTAATAGATTAACGCTTTACTTAGGAGTTGTCTAGGCCAATGCGAATGTAATCGCCTCCCTCACCTGAAAATCAAACTCAAACTCAAAATATCTTTATTCATATAGGTAAACAAGTACACTTATGAACATCAAAGAAGTTAAATTAATTGTAAATTTACATTTACTACCAGTTCGGAAGTCACGGGCGTAGAGCGGGCAAGAAGAACTGCGATTCTGTAACTCACTTTTCGAACTCACACAGCGGTTTTTGCTTCGGCGGTCGCTCTCAAATCAGTCGTGAAGCAGTCATTTTATGATTTGGCATTCTGAAAAGGTGGGAGCTTGTAGTTTATTGTTTATCAAAAAGTGAGTTACAGAATCGCAGGGCTGACAAGAAACTTTTTAATCGCTAAGTTTTAGGCTGCTGCCTCGAATTTCGCGGGCAGCGGGGCGGCAGCGGCTGCGGCGCGGGAGCGAGGCGGCCAACGCATACCTGTTCTCCAAACCAGCGGGCAGATCGCGCGGCACTATAGCGGTGTAGTGTTGTGTTCGTGGTTGTGTAGTCGAGATATTTGTTTTTATTCGCGAACGAAATGTCTAAAAAACGGCGACAACATCTTTTTGATTCAAATTTATTCCTAACGTTCGATTTATTGTGGGCAAAAATATGTTATATGTAAAAATGTAGTTCCATATGGGTCTCCTTTCAAAGATTTCTGATATAATTGGCTCTTGCACGTCCGAGGTCATTTTGATACGTCACAAAAAATATGTACAGCACTATACTACAATGCATACGCGCAACGCGGGCGGTCACCGCTTGACTGGATTGCGCCGCTCGTTACCCGCCCCCGCACCGCTGCCACGCCGCTGTTTTCGAGAACCGGTCCATTTGATTGTACGCATAATATCCTGCCGCTCCCGCGCCGCGGCCGCCGCCGCCCCGCTGCCCGCAAAATTCGAGGCAGCAGCCTTAGAGTCATACAAATTGTTTATTCGACAAGGTAAGTTAATACAGGAGCAGTGTTGTCCTAGTGGCTTCTGGGTGTGACTATCATCCCTGAGGTCGTAGGTTCGATCCCCGGCTATGCAATGGATATTCTTTCTATGAGCGCATTTAACATTCGCTCGAATGGTGAAGGTATCGTGAGGAAAAAGTTGACGACGTGTGTGGGCATAGGAGCCTGATCACCCACTGGCCTATTAGATTTACAAATGATGATGAAACAGACCTAACAAGGTTGTAGCGCCACTGATTTTTTAGCCCCTTTTAGGGTTAAATATATCCATATCCACAACCGGGGATAATCGCAAGCAGAAGCCACTAGGCCAATACTGCTAATACAAATACTAGAACACTAACAAAACTAACCGTAATTTTTAGAATTTCTACTAACACAACTTATATTTAAACTAAGAAATGAGGAGCAACAAATGCAGATGACTGTACACCGTAACAGCCTAAAGGAAATTTTAATAAAGCACAGACTGTGCCTGGAATGGTTCTGCGAAAAAAATATTAAATAGGCGGCAAACGAAACTGAAAAAGCGGGTCTCGCGAGGAATTGGCCCCGGCTCGCCCATGAATATTGTATTACCGACGTAGCCGGGCCGGGGCGTATTTCGCGAGACGCGTAACGAACCATTCGTGAACTAGTTTATTGTAATTAATGTATTGTTACTTTTTTTTTATAAGTTGAGAGATAGAAAAAGTCCCTGGACACAATGGCAGAGCAGATTATTATTAATTATAAAAAAACTAAGAAGTGTAAACAATTATTGTCTGGATTCATTAATAATGGTTTAATAATAATATTGAAAAGAAACAAATGAAACTGGATCTCTGTCTCCAGTCTCGATCTTCCTAAATGTTTGATATTAATATTACCCAAGCGACGGAAGCGGATACGTTTATATAGGTAGGTATATATCGTGACGAAACCAAAATCTGGTCAACAAATCAAATATTTAATGAGATGATTATGATTGTTTACTCAAATGCCGGGCATTGCCGAATCATGTTTGAAATGCCATGTGTCCTCGATTGCTTCTATGTTTTCTCTTGGATATTGCTTAAAGCATCAGTAATATGCTATATTTTTTATCAATATTAGTATTCAAGATTGCTATCTATGGTAATTTTGTTTGATATACGCTTGAACTATAGTTTAGCTGTGGACTTTAAAGACAATTGTATGGAAAGGACCAATTGAAAGAAGGAGAAGAGGTTGCCCAAAAAAGGTGGATAGAAGAAATAGAAGCGGTTGCACGAAACGAATGGAGAAAGAGAGCCATAGACAGAGTCAGTTGGAAAAAGCTGGAGGAGGCCTTTACCCGTGAAGGGATTCCGATCGACGGTACTGAAGGAAGCTAGGATATAGGATAACAAGCAAAATATACAAAAATGTAAAATAATCTAAAGTAGGATATATAATATTTTGTTTATGTCATGATTGTAAATAAAACGGGCTTTATTATTATTATTACTCTGACATTAAACCCTCTATTCATAAAAAAATCATTCTACCCGATTGCACCGTTTTAACTAAAATTTCTTTAACGATAGAGTTAAGTTCTTTAACGAGACGATGTACGGAAGTGTGTAATAAAATAATAAAAATAAAATGTATTCTAGTACTATAATAAGGATTGCATTAAGTTTATGTCCTTAAATCTTAATACATAATATAAGTATGTCCCTCCGACTAAATGATGGCCTCCTCCAAATTCTTCCATTTGTCTCTTAGCTTTGCTACTGTTTTAATCTTTCGCCGCTATTTTATCATCCCAGGTTTCTGGTGAGCATCCTCTCTTTTTTCTTGACACTGGGCCATTCCAAAGACCCATCACAAACGCGGGAAATGGGACCGGCACATTTCCACTTTACAACGAAAGTGTACTATAAAAAAAATATATGAAACTACGCCTTATTTCTCCCGCGTGAAAGAAGTCGCGTAGTCAAATTGGTTAATTATAAACCTCAAATTGTTAAATAATGTTTTGTTACACTTAACACAACTAATACGAGACTAGGCATCCGTTTATAAAGAGTTAGTCAATACTTAATATTAAAAGAGGAAATGTTTGATTTTTTGTTTGTTTGAAATGAATAGGCTCCGAAACTACAGGACCGATTTCAAAATTTTTTTCACCGTTGGCAAGCTACACTATTCCCGAATGACATAGGTTATGTTTCATTTTCAAAAAAATTAGGGATGCTTACTAAAACTTGAATAATCTAACAAATCTTAGCCACAGCAACGCTTGGCCGAGTCTACTAGTGTTTTAATAAAGTTTTAAGCAGTTTCGGTTAACTATCTTTAATAAAACTGCTAGCAACAACTCTCAACTCTCGGTCAAATTAATGTAAATACATTATATTTTGACTACATAATACTCGCCATGGTTGTATAAAACGAAATTAGACAAAATTTAGAGGTGACTTTGTGTTTTTTGTGTCGAGGAATTTATATTGTATTGTGTTTTTAATTAGAGTCAACCATTTACATTATAGTAAAAGATATATACATATTAATTGTTTTAATTCAACATCACATACTTTGATAAAATCAATTCTACTATGAGGGATTTTGGGTAAATGCCGCGCTTCGGGCTTTGCCGGCAGCTAGAACCATTAACCAGCAAATAAGATAGGTACGTAGTAATAGTTTAAGAATTGGCCGGCTTTTTAAGAATTGATACGATTTTTTTCTATATGTATAATTATGTGTATTATGGCAATGAAGTATAAATAAATAAATAAATACGCTCATTTCTTGAAGAACCCTAAGTCTAAAATAAAAATAAATTAATGAGTAGCGCTACAACCATTTTAGGTCTGGGCCGCAGATATCTGTATCTGTTTCATTTCCTTTGTTAATCTAATGGGCAAGGAGGTAATTAGCCTCCTGTGCCTGACATACGCCATCGACTTTTTGGGTCTACAGCAAACTGGTTTCCTCACGATGGTTTCCTTCAACGTTCGAGCGAATGTTAAATGCGCACATAGAAATAAAGTCCATTAGTGCACAGCGGGAGATCAAACCCACAACCTCATGGATGAGAGTCGCACGCTGAAGCCACTAATCCAACACTGCTTCACTTCGCGGTAACTGCTCAAACTAATTTAGTGAGAAAGAAACCTTAATAGTTATTTTACACTTCTGGAGGGAGATGGCAATATAAGTAAATCATTAAAAAGGATTCTTTGTTGGCAGCTATCACCTTACTATGAAGATAAAACAACTTTCTGTAAGTATAACTTTTAAAAAAGCAAATATTTCGCCGTCATTAGCGTAAGCTTTTACGATATGCTAAATGTAACAGTCCATAAATTGCTTTATAGAAAATCAACATTTATATTTATCAATTGTTAAGTTTAACGCCTCGTTTGTCTTAAACGATAATGTTAGAAATGTGACAAAATCGTGAAAAACCGAAAACAGTTAGATTTTTGTACAACGGAAGTTTTTCTATTTCTTTTAGCACAACTTTAAAAAAATCTAAATCATTTATTCATTTTGGTAACACAATGTACACTTATGAACGTCAAAAAAGAAATATATATTATATGCTATATATTATATTATATACAGGGGTCTTTGGACCTCCTATTCGGTGTCGAGACCTTTGGTCCGTGGGGTCCTAGCGCTATAAGGATTTTTTAAAAAGCACAAAGGTTAGTCGATATAGCTATCGCTAATAGCTAGACAGAAAATTTGACTAGCTACTCAAAGGGGGAACGCTGCCAGTATCTTCGGAACCTTCCTAAAGGGCAAGTCCCTTAATAATATATTTTAGTTATTATATTTTAAGGTTAGTAATTGTTTTTTGTTCTAGTAATTTAAAAAGGGTTTTAATAATGTAAATATAACATGTATAAAATTTATAAGACTATTTTTTTTTAAATAATTTAAGGCTTGGTAACGAGACCTTTCAGCCAGATTATTTATTAAATGCTTCTAATTATTATACTTTTATTGCCAGGTCTCAAATTAATATAGGGCGGGAACTCACGCAAGCCCTATGGCAATGTGTCTATGGTATCACTTAACATCAGATGAGCCTCTTGTTTACCCCGTTATGTAATAAAATATATTTACTTCAGCGGATGGGCCAAGATCGGGCGGTGAAAGCGGCTTACTGGACCCGGACTAGTGGTTGGAGACACGTATGTCGGACTAGGCATCGCTGGATTGACATGTGGAGGAAGATCAGCTGCAGCAATTGGCGGGAGTTACAGGCACAGGACCGGAAGTGCTGGAAGTTTCTAGTTTCGAAGGCGAAGACACTTTTTGGGTCGCAGAGGGAGCGGAGTGACTGCTTCTACATAACTTTTAGATAGTGAGAAAGCGGCATCCGTGACACATATTATTTATAAACATCATAAAAATATCAATACGAAACGTCGACGACGAATACCTCTTCGAGCGGCTTGATCCTTTGGCGTAACGTAGAGATGTAGGGTCATTCTGCATCTTCTACCGCATTTACCATGGTGAGTGTTCAGAGGAGTTGTTCGGATTAATACCTGCAGCTGAGTTTCATCATCGGACGTCGAGGCAGAATACGAAATTCCACCCGTATCACCTCGACGTCAGCCGTTCCACAACTGAGCGTTTTTCAAGGCAGTTTGTGTGAAACCACTATGTGAAACCAGCTGCCCACTGAAGTTTTTCCGAAACGACAATTCGACTTAGGGTTATGGGATGTTCTATCTTGTAATAAATCACAACCCATATTTATCTTTGTTAATTAGTTTATTCTTCACAAACAAGAGTAGGTAATTAATTTATATTCTTATAGAAACGCTCATGAAAAAAAAACATATCTCACTATACATAGTGAGAAATGTACATTGTACATGTCCATTTAAGTGCGTATCTACGATTCGCTACACCGTCCTTCAAGAGCGTACCAATTCTTAAAAGGCCGGCAACGCACTCGTGTGCCCTCTGGCATTGAGTGTCCATGGGCGGCGGAATCACTTAACATCAGGTGAGCCTCCTGCTCGTTTGCCCCCTGTTCTATATTAAAAAAAAAGTATGATACATTTTAGTTAGGACGACATTTCACTTACGCTTTAGGACTTTTATTGACCAATTACAAACTATTGTTATCAGAACCACTGTCAGTTACACTGGTGGCATATAAAACGTTTGTTATTGATGGTAATAGATACAGGTAGACCAGTGGCTTTAGCGTGTAAGTCTTAGGTTCCTTCCCCGGCTGTGCGACAATACAAGTAGACGTCTTAACACTCGTTGCTACGGTGAAAAACATACCTTAGGCCTAAAAATGTAGGCCGCTAGGCGTGTAATAAGCGTGTGTCAGGCACAGAAGGGTGATCACGAAATAGATACAGAATTCTGAGGCCTAACTTACAGGTTGTAATTCTACTGGATTTTTTCTGATAAATTAATAATAATTCGACCTCATTTATTCCTTGAAACATGTTCAAAATATACTCACAAACACGGCAATACAATACAAAGACAAGGCAATATACACGTGTGTGACTATCTTCTTTTTTTCATAAATAGAAATCGAGATAATATCGATTTGTACTAATTAATTAAAGGCTTTTTCATTCCTGTAAAACGTGTCTTTTTATTTAGAGAATTATTTATAAAAAAATAAAAGAAAATCTCTATAAATACAGTAGAACCTCTATATGTCGAACATCAAGGGAGACGCCAAAAAATTCGAGTTATAGAGTTTTCAACTTATGGAGGATTTCGACTTAGTCGGATTTTGATTCGACATAAAGAGTTTGAGGTTTATTCTTATAAATTTTGAGTTAGAGAGGTAAAATAAATAAAAATTCAACTTGCAGAGGTGACAAACATATTTTTATTTATTATAAATCAACATTATTTCAAATCATTTTAAAATAAAAAATATGGCATTAATAAAAGTCAGTAATTTTTTTTTGCTTTAGATAATTTGGTTGTTTTCTATCTATAGCATTATCTAATCTATAAAGAGCAGAAAACTCTTCTTCTTCAGAGTTACTGGTTTGCTCTATAAAGTTACGTGAGGTATTCAATGCGGTTCGCGAAAAAAAAACAAATGACTGGCTTAGCTAAATTTCAAAGGGAATCAAAATTGAACACCTGACACAAAGCAAGCAAACACGTGTTTCCATGAGTCATAAATTTATTATTGTATACTCCTAAAATGTTTTTTCTAAGAAACAATAGTGTACTCACATTGTCGGCATGTTCTTAAAGTCGGTAACTTATTTTTTTTTGGACAATAGAGATAATACATTCCAAATGATCAAGTTGTAAAGGTTGTAAAATAAAACGTTCCTATGTTCGAGATACAGAGGTCAAATTTAATTTTTCGAGTTATAGAGTGAAAATATGTACCAAATTGGCTTGGAGGGACTCGGTGATTATTTCGATTAACAGAGGGTCAAGATTTCAAGTAATGGAGGTTTTGGTGTTTTAAGGGAAGGGAACAAAACATTTTTTCGAGATTTGGAGGTTTTTGACTTATCGAGGTTCGACTTAACGAGGTTCTACTGTATATTATTCCAGTAAATTCTTAAACATTCAAATACATGCTATTAATAAAAACATGAATCTGAAAACTCAATCAAATTTGTCCATTGAGCCATAGTTATAAGTTTAGAACAAAAGGATAAGACCCCTTGGCCATCTTCAATGCTCAGTTTTAACTAGGAGATCTTGGGTTTGATTCTTGGAACAATTATTGATTAAATAAAATATTTTAATACGTTCTCCTATATTATATCGAGATCTCAACCACTGGTATAATGTCGAAGGAGATTGATACAAGAATTGGGAAAGCATGGAAATGTTTCTGGGGGCTTAGCGTAATCATGAAAAACACAGAAATAAAAATAAATGTCAAATCAAAGCTGTATAACACTTGCATACTTCCAGTATTAACATACGGCTGCCAAACTTGGGCACTCACTAAAATGCAAACCGGGCAACTGAAGACAAGCCAGACGTCGATGGAAAGAAGCGTGCTAAATATCAGGAAGTCCGATAGAATCAATAATAAAATCATAAGAAACCACAAGAAGATTGAAGACGTCACAAAGAGGATACGAAGATCGAAATGGAAATGGACTGGTCACATAATAAGAGCTATAGAAAAGTGAAACAAAAAGATCATATATTGGTACCCAAGAAATAAGAAAAGAAAACGAGGTAGACAGTTTCGAAGGTGGGAAGACGAAATAAATTCCGTAACTGGGAAAATTTGGACCAGGAAAGCTCAGAACAGAGCAGAGTGGAAAGAAATGGAGGAGGCCTTTGCCAAAGTTGGGCAAACAGATGGGTTGTCGATGTCACCGACTCACTAGTGATAATAGTTTAAGTTTAAAATTATGTAAAATTTTCTATCTGAATAAGGGCTTTTATTATTATTATTATATCGATATAACAATGTTTCAATGTATTAAACTGTGTGTTATGACTCGGACTTTTCTGTTAGCTCTCTACTGCTTGCCTACGGTTCAACGTTGACAACAAACAAGAATGACGTTATAGTCCATGTTCAAACATGTACTTAGACATGAAACGTGTTCGATAATTATTGGAAGGATCAATAGAACGCCAACTATTCGTGGTTGGCAAACAATTATGTTTTACGACTGTCGCCTGGTTTACGTTTCTATTTGAATCTTAATTTTCAACACGGTTTACTTTAAACACACTTTCAAGACGCGTATTTACATATCGAATGTACGTTTTGGTACATTCACGGTATAGTCACGAAAACGCTGACAAATGTTTCGATTTGCATTTATTACACGCGTTTAAGGTGACCATTTACGCCTTATCTTAATATATATATATTATATATATATATATGTCGCAGCCAACTATCTTAATTAGCAGTTCAATCAACAGCCTAACCTCTTTACTAAACAGCGCCGTTTAACAAGCAACCTCACATATATTGAGCCGTAGCATTTGTTACAACATTTTATAAACTGGCTGGTTAACGTTTAGACCAAAAAATATTTATTATATATATTTAAAATGTGACTTATTAGTGTTCTTACGCTTACTCTTAATGTCACTACACTCTTCCATACTATTTTTCATTAAACTTTGGAAAACATGATCAAATTTGTTATTTGCCGACGCTTTATTGCAGATTAGAGTAGGTGGCACAAAGTGGAACTAAATTGAAACGAACAAAACAGGCAAATAATGTCAAAAGTAACTAAAAGTCTACGCCGTGAGAAAAGAAATTATCACGTAACAGATTTAGATATCTGAGCCCAAGACCAAGGGTTGTAGGGCTGGGTGATGCATGCCCAACGCAGATCAGGTTAGCAAACTACAGCCTAGACATTTGAAATTCACTCAGGCCTATAACCGAGAATACCATGGGTAAGCTTTTTTTATTCCAAAATATAACAAATTGTTTTGTTTTATATGATATGAATAGGCTGTTTGATACACGGACGGATTTGATTCGCCAGGCCGCCTCCATTTTTACGCCATTATATAGATGTATATTTTTGATAATATTAGAGCATTTGCAACATCGTGGGAGGCATTATGCAAATCGTCTTACCTGTAAACAGCGACCAAGACAAATACACCTTGTCCTGTCCCCGGTTTGCTTAGGTTTACGACCTTGTGTAAAGTCCGATCATTTCCTTCACCAATAAAGGTGCCGATCGAGTCCAACTAAGTTACGCCGACATACCATTGTTAAAAACTTATCGGCTAAAATCTAATCCATACAAGTTTTATGATGTTTACACAAAGATTTTAGTTGAGATTTTTTGTTTTGTTACGTATTATCAATTGCATTATACACAAATATGTAAAAGGAAATTCACCGTGTTAATGTTTCAATCGTTCGACAAACTCTTGTAAGTTTGGGCCTCAGATTTATGTAATTTGTCAATCTAATAGGCCAGAAGGTGAAGGGTCTAGCAAGCCGGTTTCCTCACGATGTTTTCCTACACCGTTCAAGTGAATGTTAAATGCGCACATAAAACGAAAGTTCATTGGTGCACAGCCGGTGGTGGAACCTACGACCTCAGGGATGAGCGTCGCACGCTGGAGCCACTCGGCCAACTCTTTACTTTTACAGTCCAATATGGGGTATATTATACGTTCTTCACTTACAGGATAGTTTTTATTTAATCAATATACTTTTACGTATTCCCGAACGTGGTGAATACTATTGACATATTTGTCCTTTTATTTTCCTGGGACTATATTTCATGGGATACCTGTCGTCACAGGCTCCAAACCTGTAACACTGGTCACGCTGCAATCGTTTATGGTTAAGACAAAATTTCTGCGTCAATATTAATACGCTTGGTTGACTGACCAAGTTTTTTTATGTCTACCCACATTTTTGGTGCTGTTCTGTTTTCTTATTTTATATATGTACCTACATCTGTGCGCTCTAATTTTTAATCTTAGTTTTAAATATGTGTTTCTCAGTAAGTGAATTTTAATTCTTATGAGAAATAAAGTTATTCTTAAACCTATACGCAAATAGCATCAATCTTCTATACTGATTGTTTCAACAGAAATCGAACCCAGAAAGTTTTATGCAAGCATATTGTTAAAAATATCATTGGGTACCTATTTATTTCTTTATTTCGTAATCCTCAATAATAAATTATATAAAACCAAAAACAATTATATTAAAGATTTGTTTAGTTATTAGTTAGTATATGTAAAATCGTAATATTAGCGTGTTTTACCAATATTTAAAGATACATATCAGAATGAGCCTAATAGACTAAAATTAGGACGGAAGTCTAATAGCGACGTGTATCTCTTTCGTATATATTAAGTTTCTCAAGTAAAAAAGATACATTTTTTGTAATTAGAAATAAAGTTGTATTTCTGTTTATTTTAGTTATGTTTTCTATTCTTCCTTTTATAAAACTTCTAATTTTTATTATCTGTGAGCAACGTAAAGATTCTCTAATTATAACCTAATTATGTTTATCTGTATCTATGTCTGTTATTTCCTTCTTGAATAAATAAATACTTTATGACCACTCTAAAACTCTATGTTCAAATCTTATCTAAAGTTAGTAATTCTTTTTGGGGAAAGGGATACTCTTCTTTAATAAAATCCCAGAGGCTCTTTTATGTCTGCCTTTCAATAAATTTAAGAAATGTATTAAAGAAAAGCTGTGTAAAAAGGCTTACTATAAAGTCATCGATTATCTAGTTGATATAAGGGCCTAGGACTAGTACTAGACAGGCTACTTCTAATTAATTTACGATATTTGTTTTAAAATAATTGTTGTTTGATGATTTGCTATTTTAAAAGAGTACCGAGAGTTTTTTACGCCGGCTTTTTCTCTCGGCCTACACCCTCTGTCTTCTTTGCCGATGAGTAGGGATGCCTACAAATTGAAATTTAATGACGTGGAATAACCGATACATGTATCTTATGTTCCATAATAAACATTTTTTTTTTCAAAGTTAATTAACGTAAAATGTTATCTTCAATATACCTCATAAAAATAAAACACAAAACAATAATTAATGCATATATATTTCTTTAATAACATGAAAAAAATAAACTGTTAAAGTGAAAATTATCGCAATTGAACGCAGTGAGCCAGCAACCACCGCTCTTCAAATGCCAAACCAACAAAAAAACGGTCAAGAGCGGTGCCCACGGCATGAGGTTATGTCCAAAATCAAAAGCTGCTCAATTACTGCTGTCTATGGATTACACAGACTAAGCGCTAAATTCCTGTCAAAATTGTATTGTTTTTTGACATCTCATTTAGCGCTAAATCTTTTTAAAGTCACCCCTTTGAGCAGGAACCTTAGCCAAGAATATCCACTATCAGATGTGAATGATCACGTGACCACTTTCTAAGAAATTCCGCAGCCTTTGTTAAATATTCTTGGCTAAGACAAGGACATTACCCAAGTGAACACAGTATATACAGAACCCACTGCCATACAGTCAAGCCCAATATATCCAGTTTCTAACTAAAACATGATTACACTAGACGAGCCTTAATTATCAAAACCTCCGAGTAATTCCGACTTCGCACGATCCTTTGGCGGGTTAAAAGCATTTCTCTGGTACATTTACTAACAAAATAATATATACATTGGGTATATAGACCGAGAGTCCAAACTTAGCACTCCCGTATATTTTTGATACTCCCCAATACATTTTTGACATACACAAGTGATACTTGGCGCTAAATCTCGACTCTAAACCCTTAATTTTTCAAAAATGGAACGTTGAATCGCATTGCTCTATTGTAATCGGTCAGGAGCGTCCAATTACAAACAAGCGATACGTCCTTTCATTCACAAAAAAACGAACGACGCGATCGTCTTTTGTTTTCCGTTCATAAACCCCACGGTGACGTTCGCTTTTCAAAAACGCATTCCAAATTTGAATTCTAGCTGCGCAGAATTTTATAACAGGGTAGCATGGTATTCTTAGTGAATTTCACAATATCCACAAAGGATCGTACATAATCTAAAAGGCAGTGAGCGATGTGCACGTATTATACACGAGGACGCAAAATGTGCACAATTATATGTCGCCTTATAGCCGCATACAATAAAATAATTACATCTATTAAGCCGTAAGCTGATAGACCAACCGCGAGTATGTTAGAAGATTTGATCAAAACATCTTAAACATGTTAACAATACAACGAGAATGCTAAAAAAATGTTAACTGTAACCATAGATCCCTAGAAGACCCCACCCTCCTACAAAAGACACTTAGTCTTGTGACTGCCAATCTGAAACATTTACTATTCCTTCGAAAGAAACGTTAACGTTAACTTTATCATTGTTTAAAAACGAGGCGTAACAATTACGGCTGGATTTATAGAACTCGAAAAACAACCACAGTTAAAATGTCATGATCAAAATGAAAGCCCGCATACAATATTAAAAACTATGTTTGTGCTCCGCCAGAGCATACTCAATTCCAACGTGAAAACATAATATAAAAATGTTGTTAGAACAAAAAAAAACAATAAATAAAACGACCCTGAATTACTATTTAAAAGTCAAAATAATTCCATTTTTTAATTCTGTTCAACGCACACGTGTTCGTTGTACAAACGAGCTCACAAATAATTTTAATTTCTTCAGAACCAAAGCGCCGGTCTATAAATTCCAATAGCGACTTTTTGGAAAAAAATTCAATAACTTTACTTTAATTTCCATATAGTTCTGTCAAAATCACTTCTAAAATATGATAAGACTTTTCCTGTTCACCTGGTCGGATCTTTACCGTTCAAGGCCTGGCAAACAGACACATCCCAGCTGAGGCTTTTGGAAGGGAGCCAGTGTCTGCTGAAGTACCAGCCTGTAATTGGATCCCCTATACATTATAGTCTGTATACAGACCAAAAACTCAACATTAAGGACCACAGTCGCTATTGAAAGGTATATCAACGCCTTTTCACAGAGTATTACAACACAAAGAAAAATTCAATATGAAAATTATTTTAACTTTTAAATCTTTACAAATCCTTGATTTATTAGAAAGTACTAACTGAAAGTACAATGCGCGACATTTATTTGATTAGATCAATAATACACCAATTGACGTTGTATGGAAAGTGACGAGAGAAGAGAATTTAATTGAGGTGAAAAGAAGATAGAGACCGTCTAGCCTCAGCGCCTTCTACAATTAAAAACTAGTATAATAAGAAATTATACGACTAGTAGCAACTACGATTGGTTTATGAATATTGAACTCGGGTTTGGTCGTCGTCGCTGTACAACATAGAACATCGATTCTATAAAATCTTGTAAAATAATTCAGTAATTAATCACTATGTTAACCAAAAAAAAGAATGAACTAAATATTTGTTACCATGGTAACCAAGATCAATTTTTTTTTTAATAATTTCTGAATAGGAAAAAGCTAAGTTAAGGCGCGCATTGTATTTCCATTAAATCACAATCTATAAGCCTGCCGCGAAAGGCATCCCCTAGAATGATCAAAACATAATATTTTTCCCAAAATAAATATTAAATATTATCAAAATTATTCGTTTTAATATGTCAAATCACTCAACACCAATATCCCGCCTTGTTCATATTTCACTGAAGCACTTTCGTCTCTATCTTACAAATTGTGTTTACGTTGTGATGAAAAGAGACGGTTTAATGAATAAGCTAATTTAATTTCGTAATTTTTGACAGATCAAAAATGACTTTGACAATAAATTTGACACATTAGCAAAGTTTTTTCGATTGTTAACTGATAAAACATTTCTAACTTGGACCCCAAATCTGTTAGTTAAATTAAATAGTTTAACTTTAATCCAAACTAAATTGGATATTATCAGTTAGGTAGAATAACCAGCAATTCTTATTATTAACGTCAGCGAATAAATACAAACTTTTTATATACCCATAGACAATTATTATTAATTAACTTTTTTTACATTATAACGCGTCAACATTCCAATTTTTAATTATTTTAGTATGATTAAGTAAAGAAGTGGGCTTTTCAATATTAATGCAAAATAAAGATAATACCATGAGCCATTTTTCAATGACATTTAACCTATAGTCAACTCCTAAACATGTAAAGGAAATATCGGAACAAAAATGTATACAATTGTATGTGATAAACTAAATTGGCATAATCCTATATTATCGAATAAATTGGGGTCCAGAAGAAAAAACGTATTCTAAAACATACCTGTCAAACGTCATTTAAATTTGACAATTGACTGCTCAAAACAAGTGAAATTAAACGGGCGATACACGATGGTAATAAACATAACAAAATCTCATACTAGGGGTATTAGTGGTCATTCAGTCCTTAGAGGATGTGTCCATGGGGCTAGCTGGTTGAGGCATCGCCGGGGACAGAGCCGGGGATAGTGGGGCCGGGGCAGGGGCGGGAGGTTCAAATGGCCCCCGGGGCAAACCGATCGCCCCCGGGACGGCCGGCTTCACGAACCGCTCGCTTGGCCGACGGCCTTGCTGTAAATAGTTAAAAAAAAAAGTGAAAAGCATTAATTTAAATCATGAAAGAAAATTTTAATTTAATATTTTAAATTCGTATGCGGTTAAAACGCATCTAGATGAGCCTCGACACACACATATCATTGCAATCATGATTTGTAGATAAGTGAGCGAGATTTATGTGCCTGACATATTTCATTCTATGTTAGTTCCTTACGAATAAAATTCAAATTAAGAAAATCGGTGCCTAGTAAGGGAGCGTTCAAGTATTACGTCACGCAATTTTTGGAGATTATTGACCCCTGTACTGTACTGTACCCAAGTATAGACAAACGTTTCTTGACCACCTAGTGACTCTTTATAGTTAAAAGTTACCATTATGTGGTGGGAAGTACTGGAAAGTCGAAAAGAGTATGTATTAACAATAACGCGTAATTCAATCCCCGCCCCGCATCGTAACGTTTTATAAAAGGCCAAAAATTCGTTACGTAATACTTGCACGCTCCCAAAAGACCCCGACTTAAAAATCGCAAGACTAACTAGGCGTCACCAGCCTAGTCTAGGGTGAAATGTTTTTTTTTTGTCATCCATACAGTTGATAACAAATGTAATGAAACGTATAAAGCCATCTTGCATTTATTTATGCATTTTTTAATTGTGAAAAATTACTCAAAATAGTTCTCTTTAAGGCCCTATCACCTCCTGGAATACGTCGAATTTTCAATAACCCTGTATACATACCACTTTTTAAAACAGCCAAAACAAACACGGCCTTATAAAACGCGAACTAAATTACGTACGGTAACCATTAAGTATCGTACAATGACGTAACCATGGCAACTGCAAGCATTGCAGACAATGCACCCGACCTCCTCTACAAACTATTCATTCTAAAAGGACGTAAGTCATTGATATACAAAAAACCCAAGATGCACAGTCTCGAATAAAAGTAACGCTCGAAAGTGTCCCGAAACACTATTTCTGTCCCTTTCTTTAACAGTATGTCTATAACAGTATATGTTACAAGTATATATTATTGCAAAATCAACCTTACGCGAATTGCTTAAAGTTGTTATTACAACGCAGTGTATACGTACTTAAAGCAATAAAATTTTACGACCGACCGTGGTCGGTAGGACAAGGTATTGAGTGGAGTCGAACATGACTTTTTTATTTACAACTATTTAACATAATTTTAAATTTATCCGACTTTTCGGGTGCTTTACAGCGTGCGTGGTCACGGTGACTGAAGACAAATGGTGTTGGATGTTAAATAGTTGTAAATTTATAATAATGCATAACTTTAATCCCGTTAAAAAGTTTTTTCTTTAAATTAAAAAAAAATGTAAATTGGCTACCTCCTGACCTACACTTTATGTAGCGTAAATATATTTGTCAAAAACTACACACAAAAAAGTTCAAAAGTACATAAATTTATTTATAAAAAAAACAAAAATAAATAACATCGACTCCACTTATTAGACGCGAGACTATTTGAAATGAGCGCACAATTTAGAATGTTGCGCTCATTTTTTGAGGACGTTTTTTTTGACGTTGAGTGTGCATCTTGGGTTTTTTGTATATCAATGACGTAAGATCTTAAAGAGCAGTCATTTCTAAATTAGCTTAAATTATATTTACCTGCGAATTGAAATGCAATACTGGTCGAGATAGAGGTAGCCCTGTGGGCATTAAAGGCGAGGCGTATGGCGACAGTGGCCGCGACCCACCCGGGGATGACACGCTGCGTGATCGCGCCTGTAATAATATTATCTCTATATATATAACATTCTCGTGTCACAATTTTCGTTCCCATAATGATCCGAAACGGCTCGACCGATTCTTATAAATTTTTTTATGCATATTCAAAAGTCTGAGAGTTGGCCACCACCTTTTTACTTTTTTATATATCAAAATACATACAAACCCTAATTTTCACCCTCTGCGATCAACCCCTATTTTTATTCGTTAATTTTCAAACTTATAACTTGAACTCAGAGGTTTATATACAGAAAAATTCACAGAAAAATCTAAAAAGTTTTCATTCCGGAAAATCGAATAGTCTCCTGGATAGCATAGCAAAAAGTTCCATGTTGTTATGAACTAAAAAGGTAGGCTAAGTATAATCACATTAACGAGAAACGAAGTTCGCGAGGGCAGCTAGTATACCAATAAATATCGGAAAAAAATCAATGTGTTTTCAATTGTAGTACAGATATATTATTAGTAATAATATTTGTTATTTAGAAAAATGGTGTACGTAGCGCCATCTAGTGATAGTAATTTAAGTTCCTTATTGTCTGTGTAATAAATTTTGGGGTCTTCTTGGTTATCGTTTGTAATGTAGTGCGTGTTTATTTTTTTTTATGAGGAGGCTAAATCGCAGGCGGCCTGATGTTAAATGATCCGCCGCCCATGGACACTTACTTCGCCAGAAATGCAAGAAGTGCCAGAAGGGCTCGCAAGTGAGTTGACGGCTTTTTAAGAATTGGTACGCTATTTTCTTGGAGGACCCTAAGTCGAATTGGTTCGGTTATACTTCAATGGGCAGCTGATTCCACATAGTGGTGGTGCGCGGCAAAAACTGCCATAAGAAACGCTCATCGCTCGCGTATTTTGTATTTTGCCTTGACGTCAGATAATCTAACTCAGCTGCAGGTATTAGTCCGAACAAATCCTCTAAACACTCTCCATGGTAAATGCCGTAGAAGATGCAGAGAGACCCTACTTCTCTACGCAACGCCAAGGGATCAAGCCGCACGGTAAGTGACTGGTCGTTGACGATTCAAAACGCTCTTCGTTGAATACGGTCAAGTGGAAGGAGCTGGTACTGGGGAGCCCCCGCCCAGAGGTGAGAACAGTACTCCATGTGGGGCCGAATTTGCGCTTTAAAGAGTTGCAAGCGGTGGCCCGGAGTGAAGTATCGTCTCGCCTTGCTGAGCACACCAAGCTTTTTGAAAGCTAATTTCAACTTCCCTTCCAAACTACCGCGAAACTGAACGCCATTCGATATGTCAACGCCCAGTAATCCGATACTAGCTCAGGCTTCAAAGGAACTACTTCTTAACTCCACGTAGCAGTTTCTGAAGTTGAAAAGCCACAAGTTTGTTTCGGTACTCAACGACAACAGCCCGAGAAATACCTGCCCGGCTAGTGTAAAATGTTGCTTAGTTGCAACATATCATTGATATGCAGAAGAAACAGTGTCGGTGATAGAACACAGCCTTGTGGGACACCAGCATTCACGGGTTTAAGGTTACAACTTTAATCGATGATGACGTAGCATCCTTTTTTTTATGTTTTTCTGGAATAATCTAAATTCCCCGACTATGTAGTCGTTGGAGGTATTAAATATCTTACGTAAATGGTATTTTACTAGCCCGGATAACTAAACAGTACTACCTATTTTTTTTTTAACTTTTTGTATGACCTTTACATCAAATTGACGTAGCATGCTTGTAAACAATACGTCTTCGCCTGTCTAATCCTGAAACTTGGAGCAGCTGCCCCTACCTGCCTTCTGGCAGTGTGAGTGCCCATGGGAGACGGTAAGTAATATTAGCTGATCCCCCTGTGTGTTTACTCCCATATACAATACAATACTTACATTAAAAGCCTCGTTAAACTGCCTCTCCTCTTCCATTTCCAGCGAAGACTCACTTTCCGATAGATGTCTACACAGCGCTTCGCGTCTCTCCACCTGTCAAAAACAAAAATCACTATCAAAATGTTTGCCTTTCGTTGCAGTAAGACAGTACAATTACAATAATTAAATAAAAAGGAGGGCAAATGTGTTAACAATTTATTCAAATAAATTATTGAAGTCGTGTATTCGAACCCCGGAAATGTTTTCATTTATTAACAGCCGCACTATACATAAGAAAACAGCTTACACATAGTAGCATCTCGATCATGACAGCGTCCACTAACATAACAAAAAGCCGGCAACGCACTTGCGAGACTTCTGACATTGTGAGTGTGCATGGGCGGCGGTAACACTTAACCGGCCTGTTTGCCGTTGAAACACCATTGGTCCACAACCGGTGATCGAACCTACAACCTCAGGGACAGTCGCAACCACTAGAACAACACTGTTCTACAGCAAATATACGGCAAATTAAAAATGTTTTACAATAAGCAGAAAACGCCTAACAGCCCTGTTATTACTACTCCACTCTTCACACATCGCTCTCCAACGAAGAGTCCAAGGAACTTTAATATTGCGAGAACGGGATTAGACCAATAAACTTAAACCATATCCACTGAGGTATCTTCAGATTGATCTTAAGTTGCATTTCAATCTATATAAATAAAAATCAATCGCAAAATGTTGCTAAGCTCAAAACTCGAAGACGGCTGGACCAATTCAAGTGTTTATTTATTCCATTTACTCACAGGAGATTTTTATTGAGATGAAATTTTTAAAAATAAGAAAATATTTTATTTAGAAAAGCGTTAGTCTCTATTTATTTTTATTTAGTTATTAAGCTTACGACATCACATACAGTACTAAATCTACTAATTATTTAACAAAATCGTACATATAAAATGTGTGACAATTAAAGTAAACATAAGTTTCACAAAAAAAATAGAAATTAAAATTAAAAATTAAATTACTCTATGGAGTAGCACAGCAAATGGATCTTCCATATTATATTGATATTTAGCTACTAAAAAGGTAGGCTAAGTAAAAAAGACATATTAAGGCGAATGATCAGGGGGCAGCTAGTAATTTATATATAAAATACCTCTTGTTGCAGTTTTCGATGCAAGCGAATATTTTCTTCACGAATATGTTTCTCTTCTAAAGCAAAGCGTTGCATTTTCTCTTTATTTTCATTTTGAGATACTGCCAATTGGTTTCTGAAAGTTTTTTCAAAAATTTTTTACAAAGATTGCCTCTGGCAAAATATAAAATTGATTTCATTAATTATAAGTTATAACGTTATGATCTTATAGTCAATTTAAAAATAAATGTTATATAACTCATAGGCGACATATTAAAACTTATATAATAGAGAAAAAAAAACAGGTTCACAAAAAAAATCTTGAATTTTTTTAAATAACCTTTTTTTTTAATATATTATAATATTTAAAAATCACGCAATCTTGCGAGATATATTTATTTAAAGCGAAGAATAAATTAAAAATAAATCTACAATTATCTATATTGGCAAATATCTCTTGAGATGAATTGGAGAATTCATGCATACTATAGCTGTATAAAACAGAATATTTGTACAAACGGTGGGGCAATAATTTTAAATTTAACTTAATTTTAGTGTTAATTCATAACCTATAAATATACCTTACACTTTTTAATTATAAATATTATGTTTCTTACACATAATAAAGACTATTTTATTTTATATTTTTTATAAAACCATTGAACACCTTACCTTAATTTTACCACTTCCGACCTCAATGTCTGAATATGATTACTAAGATTTGACGCTGTATCTCCATTACTAATATCCCTGAAAAAAAATTAAGGTAAAATTGCAGAACAGAAAATACCTTAATTAAAAATAAATTAATAGAGGCCAATTACTGTGGGAATAGCCATAGTTTATACAATGAAAAATTTACAAGAATATTAAATCTATAACAAAATTTCAGGATAAAAAGTTTGTTTGATGCAGAAGGTATTGGTTCTAGTTGGAAAACTCTTTATAAAGTCAATTTTGAAGGTTATCAATACAAATTACAGGTAATATAAAAAAAAAGTATGTTTATTATGGAATATAAGATACAGGTATCACTTATTCCACGTCATTAAATTTGAATCGGTACTCATCGGCAAAGAAGACAGAGGGTGTAGGCCGAGAGAAAAAGCTGGCGTAAAAAACTCTCGGTACTCTTTTAAAATAATGAAAGCTGTTTATGATCTACCTGGGACTTGCTGGGTCTGAGACGGGTTGGTCCAGTCTTATTTGTAAGGAACGTTTTTCTGCTTCCAGCTTATCCATCCTCTTCCATAATCTATTCACAAGGGCTTCCTGCTCCTGTTCTAAAGTATTTTCCAATTCAACCTGAAATATAATCAATTTCATCAAAATCCTATGCAACGTTAGCGTAGGGGCAAGAATCCAGAGCACAGAGGTTGTGATACCCCATGGTATATGTGTGTTATTTTCCTGTTCATATTTTATCACTATATAGTACTAGCTGGCCTGGCGAACATCGTACCGCCTAACAGTCGATTCTTTATTTTTTTTTAATACTTATTCTGCTATTCGGGACACCGGTCTATCTAGTAAAGTTCTAAATGACTTTTAAGTATTATTACGAATATTTTGTATTGGAACACTTTTCTATAAAGTGTTGTTTTTAGACGTTTTCACTCATTTTTTTTTTAATTTTTCTCTCCGTAAAGACCATCCTCGTACTTCAAGGAATATTATAAAAAAAGAATCAGACAAATTGGTCAAGCCGTTTTCATGTTATGTCGTGACAACGGAAAACGTGTTTCATTTTTATATAGATAAAACAAAGTCGCTTACGCTGTCCCTATGTATGCTCAAATCTTTAAAACTACGCAACGGATTTTGATGCGGTTTTTTTTAATTGATAGAGTGATTGAAGAGGAAGGTTTATCTTATATATAAAATTGTCGTGTCACAATGTTATGGGGCGTTCCCACGGAGCGTTAATCACGACAGTCAACTACGCTAGTCAACTGTCGTTCGTGACACTCACGAAAGTGTGAATTGATGAAACGTTCACATGGTTGGGGGATTTCGTGCCGTTCACGCTTCGTGTTTCGACTTAGTCTTTTTAGTTTTTTTAACTCCTGACAGAAAGAGCTTCTTAAATTTTTGAATTTTGATATAACTTCTTTTGGTCCAAATCCAGGAATATTTAATTCATGACTTATTCTCTTAGCTGCGGCGGCACGTAAATCTCTATCACGGTATTCCTCCAAACTTGGATCATATAACACCGTTTCCATAGAATATAACTACAAAAAACGCGTAGTTTCCCTGTCGTTAAACTTAATTCCACGTTGTTGTGACGACATCTTGGCTTCACGAACGGTATATCACGATTGAAAATCAAACACGTTTGATCTATCCACGCTTGTGTCGTGCGTCGTTCCTCACGAAAGCAAGTTTAACGCCTATGCGTTCACACAGAAGTGTATTTCACGAAAGCGTGGTTGACTGTCGTGATTAACGCCTCGTGGGAACGCCCCTTAAGTTACCATACTCCTCCGAAACGGCTTGACCTATATTTATCACATTTTAAATGCATATTCAGTAGGTCTGAGAATCGGCTACTATCTATTTTTCATACCCCTAAGTGATAAGGGTTGTTCACCTCTAAATTTTAATTTAAATTTTTTAGACGAAACTTTTTATTTTTTGTGATACAGCATACAAAAATACATACAACCCTTAATTCTCACCCCTCTACGATGTACCCCTATTTTTTATTAATGTAGATAGTTATTTTTATTGAACTAAAAAAATGTTACCTAGAAATATGGCATAACAATGTTTGCCGGGTCAGCTAGTATACATATATAATAACATGCATCAAATAGTGGAGAAATACTGTTATATTTGAGGTTTCTAATGTGATGTCGTGAATAATTACATTTTTTCCACTTACAATGCAAACGCAGGCTGAACCCTACGAGATTTATCAAAATAATTTACTAAGTATTGTACACATTGAAAAGGTCTACAGAAAACTCCGCGATGGTATATGTCTATCTCTTATGGATATCCCACAATAAAATTTTTTGTCATTTACTTTTTACGACAAATAATGGCTTATTTTCGAAGCGAATTTAACCAATACAGCATTAATCCTTATCCAATTAAATACCTTAAATATATTGTTGATTTAATATAGATCTATATGGCCCTTTACAGCATATGATTTAAATGAATAATTTCGAAGATACTATAGATTTAAAAATTGGGGCGGGACAACGGGAGCGTGCCTGTCAATTACGATTCCCACTAATCCCTATAGTCTATACTCTACAGCACTTTGAATTTAGTATCAGCATTGCAGCATTGGGGCAGGTCGCTAATTACTATATAAACAGGACAGTCAACAGCCTCTCAATCCCTTGTAGGTTGTTCGCCTAGTCATATCCAGAAATATTAGCACTGGTTTTATTTATAAAAGTTGGAAGAATTCTCTTGCCCTTTACAACTATACAATGCACTGTAGACAACAATGAATAAAGCATGTGAACATAGTAATGAAACATGGTGACATCCCTGATATGTATGGTAAAGAACATGTAAGCAAGCTGATGGTTTGAGAATGAAAAAAATAATAAAATTTTTTTACAACAAATTAAACTTAAATAATCTGAAATAGCTTAAAAGTTAAAAGGTTCCACAGATTTCTTAAAAAGATTTATAAATATTTACAGTCTACAATAAAAATTTCTTTCCTAAAATATACAATGTTATTCAAATAATAAAAACTATTACATAAGGAAAATATGAACGGCCACAAGCAAACAAGAGTTTACCTTTTCTCTCCTAAGCCTTTCTAAATTAGTTTGTTTTGCAAGAGTCTCTGCTTCGAGTTTCTCTATCTTCCTCATTAATTTGTTGACCAAACATTCTTGTTCCTGTTCCAATGTTTGCTCTAATCTGCACTTTTCTTGTCGCAACTGAAAAAATATTGATTAAATACATCATGCTTTAACAATTTAATAGAAAAAATTGTAGGCAATAAATTTAAAGCATTCTTTTGTTTTGTATCTATAAAACACATTATCAAGTTATCTAAAGTATACTAAACTCGCAAACAGAATGGTAAAATTTTGGTAAGTCAATAGTTTAAGCAAAGTTATTTACAAATTTGTTTAGGATATATGTTGAGTCATCAACAACTCTCATAATTCATGGCAAATTTGGTATAAAATAACAAGCAAACCATTTTTTATTAGGCTTAAAAGAAAATAAATAATTGTATATTTATGTGTAGTCAAACCTGGGTAAGTGAGAACTGGATAAGTGAGAAAACTCTATAAGTGAGAGTAATAGCCAGGACCCGTCATTTACAGCTCCCAAAACCTCTATTAGCGAGAAACAGAAACCTCTGTAAGAGATTCGTTTTTCCCTCATGGACCTCCGTAAGTGAGACTTCTACATATCTTTACCTCCATAAGCTACAGTTGGGCTTTATTTATTTAAATTATAAAATGCAATGCAGACGGTCCCCATCAGTACTTTGAACATGCGGCGCGACGGTTGTTGATCAAACAATATTCAACAAAATTTATGAGTTAGAGTTAAACATTCAAAATACAAAAACAGAAACCCAAACAAAATTGACGGTTTTTTAAAGTGTAAACTAGTTCTAAATAAAATAAAATATATATGTACATAATATGTTGTGCATATTATGCACATAATTTTATCATATTACTTATATACTTGCTCCTCCTTACCTCTATAAGAGAGAAACGCTACCCATGTACCTGCATTAGCAAGAAACTCGGGTTAGTGAGAATGAGATTGTGCTCCCTTGAACTCTTGCTTATCCAGGCTTGACTGTATTAGCAAATGTATATATGGTAAACAGAGTATATTAGGGATAATTTTTATTTTACCTGATTTAATTTCCTAGAAAGATCATTTGTAAGGCATTCTTCCTCTCTTTCATAATGATGAGCAAGTGTCTCCTTTTCCTTTTTTAAGGCTTGAATTTTTTTCAATAGAGTGTTAGATATATACTCCTCTTCTTGCTCTGCTTTAGCTTGCTAAAATGAAAATGTTTAATTTAGTTCAACCTCTAAGAAAGCATGATAATGGTACAATTTTATAATATACAAAATAAACTCCCATGTAATGTGAATTGAATTTATATCAAACTACCTAAGCCGTCGTCGCCGTCCCGCCCCGCCCGCTGTCTCACCAGACCATTAGCCTTAATGTATAATATGATGTTTACCGGGCAAACTTCACAGTAGAATTGAAGTAAACCAATTTAAAAAAATATACTATTTAATTAAATATAAATGTGTATTTATGATTATGCTATGGTCCCTGTTTATAAAGATTAATTTTTTCAGAATCATGGAGAGAAAGTGTTATGAAATAATTATTTATAAAACTTTACTTACTATTGACACTGAAGCCTGTCTTAAGGCTCGGTTTTCTTCTTGAAGTGCTTTTACTCTTAACTTGTATGTATCAAGTTCAACCTTCAATACTCTGAAAATAATACAAGCAAAATACAAAGGTTTATTCTTCATAAAAAAAATAATTTCAGGACAAAGCAATCCTATTTAATTTACAGAATTAATTCGTTAAATGATAATGCATTCTTCTTATTGGAATGAAACTTGGAGAGAAATTTTAGTGTTAGTGATAGATTTAATTATTTTTTCAATTACCTATTTTGTTGCTGTAGTGACTCAATTCTTTTTTGAAGTTGGTCTCGTGTAACAGTGCTGGGAGGTAACATAGCTCCGCCGTCGAGAGAACTCGAATCGCTCTCCGAGGCCGAGTCACCCATCTTATGCCCTAAAAAAATATCTTGTTAGTATTAATTCTACTTACAAAACCTTTACTCTCGTAAAAATATTACCTGGCGAAATTACTGTATCATCCATATTTTCCTCTGCACTGTGTAAGACCGAAGACACTAACAAAATGTCATCAAGTTCGTTTTGGATTTATTACAAAAACTACTAAAATTATAATACAATTTTATTTTATAAAATTATTCAATGAGAATGTAGCCAAATTATTTGCAACTGCAGCAGTGCGACAATAAAGATACACAGGAAAATTATAAAAATCTTAAAATTTCTTTAACAAATCACAGACAAGAGTCAAGACTCCAATTTACTGAAGACTATACCAAAAATAAATTAAAAAGAATAGCTAAAACATTGACCTACAGACTATCAAGAATATAAACAAAATATTATCATGGACCCAAAATACTTAAACTTTACTTGATAATTTTAATACTAATAAATAAAAGTAATTGTAACATTTACGTTAAAAAAGTCTCTTTATAATTTATATATACTTATTATATTAAAGAGAAAAATTATGAAATGTGATTAATCCTAGCGTGGATGAGAGATTGAGAGATGGCTTCTGAACGGGGTTTTTGTATGTTCATACATCATATTTTAGTGTAAATAATTTATATTATACATGCTGTGACAGGCCTCCAGGCTCCAAGCAGCTGAGACGTTCATAGATAAAAGAGATTTTATATCTAGCAACAAACCTGTAAAAAACATCCAGTGCAAAGTGACACACACGCCATAATGTAAATTTGTTCTAGGTTTGGCGTTGAGATAATTTTA
The DNA here is from genome assembly GCA_963693345.1 of Pieris melete. Classification (NCBI taxonomy): domain Eukaryota; kingdom Metazoa; phylum Arthropoda; class Insecta; order Lepidoptera; family Pieridae; genus Pieris; species Pieris melete. The sequence goes on along the minus strand of CAVNZK010000131.1, from coordinate 66,401 downwards.
TTTTACATTTGAATGCTATAAAATAAATTAAAACGTAAATTAACGGCATTTAAAATGCCCTTAGTAAATTATGGTAAGAAGATTAAACTATTTATTTTCACTCAGTGCTCAAAAGTGACCTAGAAAAGTACTATTTAGGTTGTCCTTAAAGAATCGAAGCCATTCATTTTCATAGTCAGTGTAATTTTTGAAATTGTTTTTATAAGTTGTGGTACTAGTGTGTTGAAAGATTGTTGTAGAATAATGTTACAAACTATTAGAGTGATGATAAAGTGTAATTTACTTCGTCGCCATAGTTATTTGTGAGCTGATCCACGGAGTCAAATCTACTGTTGTTGTACGTAGAATCAGGGCTGGGTGTACCGTTTGTGGTATCTGTCAAAGAAACAATTTCTTCACCGATGTTAAAACTTTAATCCTTATTTACTACAATAGTAATGTCTATACAATTGTGACCATAAATTTAATATTTCATTTAGCAGTTACTCTCACCACTCATTGATTTCGTAAACAGTCAACTGTATTAATAAATATTCGTTAATAACAGCGCCCGTGGTTCTCGTATGTTTTCTGTATTGCTTACGAAACTCAAAAGTGTTGATTGAAAATGTTGAAATTCTTGGTAATCATGACTGAAATTTATCATTTAGATTGTTAGGTGTATTTCAGGTTAATTAACTGCCATGGCTCAATACTATCAAATAGCTGTTGGGCAAGGACATCAATTAACCCTAGAAGATTTGCAAAGATACTGTCCCAATATATGTTTAGATGGCAGAATTGTAGTAAATCAGGACGACCAGCAGTATGGCCAACAAGTGAGTAATAATATCTTATTTGGACAGCTTTTTATGGTAGTTATAATTGTTTATATTTTACATTTACATTTTTGTTTACACATACATTATATGAGAGTAATGGCTGTTCAATGTGGAGAAAATTGTAAGACATCTGATAATCTTAAGATTATCTGTGTTAACTGTTTACATAAATAAATGTGAAATATATTTTAAACCAAATAAATTGTTATCTGAATTTAGTAATATATTCCAATTCACTTTATTAACATAATAGTTTTATGTCTAAAGGTTGTAGTACAACAAGCAGATCAGGGAAATGAAATTATAGTTAGTGAAGGTGTGCAAGTTCAGCCACAATTAGTTGTCAGTGAGGGTTTGCCATATCAACAACAATATATAATTCGTCATGACCAGCCTCCACCACCACCACCGCCTCCACCACCCAACAGGCCTGAATTTCAACAACAACAGTCTCAGGGTCATCAGCAACAAACACTGCTTAGACACCAGGTAAGTTATCATATTTCCACTAATATTGAATGCATCAACCATTTATGGGGTTCTTTTATAATTCTTGTGTAGCAACTATAAACATTTAATGTAAAAGCAGATATACTCCTTTAGTAGTGCCCATGATGTGAAAATAACTGCTTGATGCATCCCATAGGTTTAGATTATTAACTATTTGTTCATGAATAATTTAACTTAATTATATTATTGGATATTCTATTGCTATCATATAATTTAGGTACATTTATGTTGCACATTTAATATTAGTTGTAAAGATATGTATGTCCATGCCATTTATTTATAGGTATACTACACATCTGATTTACCCGTGGATACACAAGTTGTGTTTCAACATGCCCCCCAAATTGTTGATGCATCATTGATGCAACAGTCTACACCGCGTTCCCAACATGTATGTTTGTTAATCAAACTTATACATAGCATATAAGTGTGTAGTAAATCACTTAGATATACACGCAACTTTAATCTTCCTTTTGCATGTATAACTCCTCTATTTCATTAATTTATTTCAATCCATTCATTTGCTTATCTTTATTGATTGTAGCACGTAAAAATAAATTTGTAGATATTATTAAAAAAATGTTTTAATGTCCAATTGAAATGACATTGTTGTTATTTGCTTTCTGTTCTTAATTTAAAGCTTATTTTTGGTATATATGGTTAATATTTCTGTCTTCACAAGTGCTGTTATATATGTATAGGTTTTAAATTTGAATAAACTTGAAGTTACTTTTATTATCTGGCCAAAGATAATTATATATTTAACATGCTTATAAGGAACATGTCTATATATATTTGCGTTTGGTTAATATCTTTATTGTAATGCAATGAAACAAAACAAGTAATTATGTACATAACTTGAAACCACAATGTGGAACCTGCTGCCCACTGAAGTATTTCCAAATCGATTTAGCTTAGGGTCCTTCAAGAAAAGGTCGTAGCAATTCTTTAAAAGCCGGCAACAAACTTGTGAACCTTCTGGCAATGTAAATGTCCATAGGCTGCTATCACTTAACATCAGGTGGGCCTCCTGCCCGTTTGTCTCCTATTTTTTTTTTTAAATATCTCCAATACTAATATTTCATTGTACTTACTGTTCAACTGTTTTAAAAGTTTGAAAACTGTTCTTATTAAAAGTCCATACTATAATAATATTTATTATTATTAATAATAACAACACACACCCACATAATACACACAGTATTTTACAATATCTTCTAAATTTTAAGTTAATTAAGGATGTATCACATTGTAGAACATTATTCTATATTAAATTGTTGTAAACCCACACTTTTAAGATACATTTGCTCACTCTCCTGATGATACAGATAAAACACTATACATTTAATTGAAAATCTTTTTATCAAGGTATTCATTTATGTCCCTACATAGATTATTGTAATTAATGGTCCTAAAAATAATGAAATTGTAACATTAAATTGTCTTTATTACACTTTCATACGCAATTTTTCTGAGTCTTATCCTAGTGCTAAAACTACATGTAGTCTTAAGTGGAGACTCTAACTTGCGATATGAGATTTAGACTATTCCTTATTTGAAGGAAAAAAAAATTGTCTTTATTGTCATACTTTGTGATTATTGTATATTTTAACTGGTACATCTTTTTCTTTACAATTCATAAAAGTGTAATTATGTAAGTTGATATTTTTAATTGGAGCAAGCAGTCTAAGTACTAAGTCCCTAAAGAACTTTCTACCAAACCGAGTAGTGGTCGACTGGAATAGGCTTCCGGAAAGTGTTATCAGTGCACCATCTTTGAACTCAAAACACGCGCGCATGAACTTATTAAGCTGCTAGTGTGTTTTTATACATAATAATATATGGTGTTAAAGGACATTATTAGTGATACAAGATAGACGGGAATTATATCTGACCAAACTCCAGGATTCTGCACATGTAAAATAATTGTTTGTAGTTTTAATGTAAAAAGGCTCAATTATGCACCTATGATAGATGCAAGAGAAAGAGATGAGAGAGAGAGAGGGAAAATTAACCAAACAAGTGTAAATAATGTTTACATAATATTAAGTATTTGTTACCTGAACTTTATCACGTACATTACGGCGCTCTTACGTAACTTACTAGATACTTGGGAAGAGCACCGATTTGAACCTAAAAAAATAAGCATGTACATATATTCATGCATTATATAGAACGTCTGCTTCTTATCTTATCGACGTAAACGAATATATGACAAAACTATAGTAAAATTTGTGCCAAATAAAATAAGTACATGAAATATACTTTTTCCCGTATTACATCTGAACGTTTTTGCCGCGCAGCTTCCTGAAGTATATCCGAATCCGAACCAATTCGACTTAGGGTCCTTCATTAAAAGAGCGCACCAATTCGCAAAAAGCCGGCAACGCACTGCGTGCCTTCTGGCACTTAACCTTCGGCCCATTTGCCCCGTTATAAAAAAAAAAAAGTATTCGTATACATCAATAAGTCTGTTTTGCGAAGAGGCTTTATATATTTTAAGTTACTAAATCTATTCTAACTTTACGCATTCGGTTTTCCCGTTAATTCCAATGTTACTAAGTCCTTAATCTAAAAAATAGCTACGATGGTTTTATTTACATACTGTTCGTGCTAAAAGTACGATATAAGGTCTACAAAATGTTATTGTGTACAGTTGGTGAATCCGGTGCATGTGCTCTCGTCTCCTTCGGTGCTGCACCCGAGTCAGCAGCCTCCACCGCAGCCCCCGCCCCCACCTCCACCCCCTCCGCCGCAACATGCCACTCAGAGTGTAAGTTTTGGATTTTTCATATTTAACAAGAACAAGGAAAATAAACAGGAATAAAACTATGTTAGTTTCATTAAAACTTATTTATGTTATTGTTCAAACTCATACAAATAGTACAGTCGACTCTCGATAATTTGACACTCGTTAATTTGAATCTCTCGATAATTTGAATTCGGATCTCGGTCCCTTGAAAAATACTCGATAAATTGAATAAAATCAATGATAATTGGTCCCTTCGGTAATTTGAAGTTGAAAAAGGATTATCTTGCTCGCCAACATGCGATAATTTGAAATCCGGTCTTCCCTACTCTCTATAATTTGAAGCGTTTATCATGCACATACCTGTCGTTTGCTTACATACATGCACAGACTTGTCTATTGTTTACATACATGAGTCACTCACTCAAAAAAAGGTTACAGACTTCTTTTCGAAATAAAAATTTGTGAATAATTGTTAATACATAACAAGAATATAGAAATAATAAGTAACAAATTTTGATCAAATTATTATTTCCTTCAGTCGCCCCTCCCCCTCGTGGTTATTCAAACACTTGTTATTTTGAACTCTTGATAATTTGAAATTTATCTCTGGTCCCTTGAGTTTCAAATTATCGAGAGTCGACTGTATTAAAATTCACATCTGGGTGAATCACTTACAAAAATGCATACTATTTAATGATTGTGTGTAACGATCTAGTTCAAAAAATGTATGTTAATAATAGGCTGATCACCTACTTGTCATAATTATGCACTGATATGTGTTTACTGTTTTTCTTTGTCTGATAATTCTGCTTTGTAATATGCAACTTCACGAACAAAAGAGCTTTAGTCCATAGTATGAAATATTTCTGAAAAGTAACTTTTGATATATTTGACCAATATAATTTAACTATTGAAACTACAAGCTATTTTCGGCTGGTGTTAAAACCATGTTCAAAGCGAACATAATTTGTTGCGTAAAATAATGTATATTGAAGGTTTTATAGGTATGTGCTTGCTGTATAGTGTATATCCTTCTGAATTTAAATAATTTATGCAAAATATTAATATTATTTTTTTCTATTTTTTTATTCTATTTCTATTTAATTTGTTATAAATTTCTTATACTTTGTGACTACCTCTGTCTTCTTTCAAGACCTGAATGTAAAAAAAAATGTTGTCAAACAATAAATTACTTGACTTGCAGTCGTCATAAGCGTCTGTTCATAATTTTTGTTTTTTTTTATAGCAGTCCCAACCACAACCCCAACCACAGATGTCTCGTGCATCTCCACAACTTCTGCAACAACTTCAACACCATCAAATACAGTTCCAACAGCTGCAACAGCAACAACAACAACAGTTGCAACAACAGCAACAGTTACAGCATCAGTTGCAACAACAACAGCAGCAGCAACATCAAACACATCAGCAACACTTGCAATCTCAACAAATTCAACATCAGCAACAAGTTATGCAAACTACATACATAAACCAAACAGTAAGTGTGTGTAATTCTCCTTTATATATTATACTCTGTGATTATTAGTACAAGTATAGACAGTATTAGTCCAAGATCCCAGGGCCGCCAGACGTCACGTATTTTCTGACGGATGAAATGTGGACAATTGAGTAGTGTTAGTATGTACTATGATCGTATGCCTACCTGCTAGCTTGGTCAAACGGCCAATTTCCAGGTATCGGGTAATCAAGGTACACAAAAACATTACTTACTTCACGTAAATTCTCATGGCTGATTTTTATATATGTTTTCGAGTGTATAGTTAAAAATAAATTGTCAATACTCCCAGACACTTTCCGTCGGCCATATTGCTTGACAGACGCTTTAAGGGTCTCAAAATAATTAGTCAACTTCACGTAAATTCTGACGCTCCATTTTTATATATGTTCATCCGACAACTATTTTAAAAGCTTTGACAAGAAGACAGACCGATCCAAGGGGCCAATCATCCCCTAAACTAAATTTTAATATCTCTGTGAGTGGGAGAGCATTATCTACGCGCATGAGACTGAGTGAGACCGACTGCGCTATTAAGGCCATGAAAATTACTTGAACAGATATTTTATAATTTTTAGAACTTTTGTTGACAAGTAAATTATAGCAACAAAAATAAGAAAAAAATTGTCATATAATAAATAATACTAAAGTTAGCCGACATTTTTTTTTTTCAATTTATTAATTAGAACTAAAAAATATTTTTTAAAAATAACACTTATAGTTAAATAGCAGCAATTTTTTTAATTAATTATTTATTGGAAATTTGGAAACAAAGTGGAAAAATATTAATTCTTCAATATTTCTATTAATCTTCATTATCATCATCGTTGAAATTAGATAATTCATCATCCAGCCAATCTTGAAATTGAATATCTAAATCGTGATCGTCATCATCAGCATTATCCTTATTTTCTTCCTCTGTAAAAAACAAGTTAAACAATGAAGGTCTGAAAAAACTAAAAAGATACAAATAATATGAGATACGAAAATAATTTACCTGATTGTTCTTCCAGCGACTCACTGACAAAACCCGGTAATTGATCTCCATCGAACCAATGAAAATCATATTTACCATCTTGTAGTGTCCAGCCATTGTTTTCGGGGTTGAAAATATTTATCATCTTCATACTTGCATTGTTCCAAAGACTAGCGATATAGCTAGCCCGTCGAAACTTTTGCCAAAGCTCACTTTTACAAGGTGGTAAGTTACTGGCATCGAAGTTTCTTAAATTCTTTGGCATCGAAGTTTATTGAATTCTTCATTTATATCAGATTCCATGTATGTATTAATAAACAACTGTAGTCTGGCAGCATCTACATCAATTATTCCAGGAACGTTGTAAACATCACAGATACATTTTCATGGCTTTAACAGCGCAGTCGGTCTCACTTAGTCTCATGCGCGTAGATAATGCTCTCCCACTCACAGAGATATTAAAATTTAGTTTAGGGGATGATTGGCCCCTTGGATCGGTCTGTCTTCTTGTCAAAGCTTTTAAAATAGTTGTCGGATGAACATATATAAAAATGGAGCGTCAGAATTTACGTGAAGTTGACTAATTATTTTGAGACCCTTAAAGCGTCTGTCAAGCAATATGGCCGACGGAAAGTGTCTGGGAGTATTGACAATTTATTTTTAACTATACACTCGAAAACATATATAAAAATCAGCCATGAGAATTTACGTGAAGTAAGTAATGTTTTTGTGTACCTTGATTACCTGATACCTGGAAATTGGCCGTTTGACCAAGCTAGCAGGTAGGCATACGATCATAGTACATACTAACACTACTCAATCGTCCACATTTCATTTGTCAGAAAATACGTGACGTCTGGCGGCCCTGGGATCTTGCTCTATATGTTTATTATTTATTGTTGTAATATTGTGACACTTCTATGAAAATTTATTTATAGAGTACGAATACTTGAAGTTTTAGTGTGATAGTAAAAATTAAGCTCAAGAAAGCTAAAAAACAGAAGAAAGATTATTAAAATGAATTTCTAACAATTAGTACTAGTGGTTGCAGCTGAAACTCGAAGTGAAAATCAATACATTCAACGTATGCTCATTACAAAACCTGTAAACTTTATCCAATCTCTAAATTGGGTTTTTAAATATTAAATAAATTTATTTTAGGGCACTCCCACTCGTCCTCCACCACAGCGGCTGTTAAACCAGTCATTGAGTAACAACGGTGTCACATTAGTTCGGACACCAGTAAGGACAATGCGGCCTCGAAGACCGGTAGTCAGAAACGCCACTAGCCCCGCCTCGCCCTTGCAAGTGCCAGCCCGCCTTTTGAATCCACAAATGTTACAGCAGGTCAGTTTAAATATAGTGGTATATTATAAAAAATATATAATTTTTTGCTTCCGAATCCAAGACTGCGAGACACGTAGGTATATCAGTAAGCCATAGCGGGTAATTTATATATTTATTTATAGAAAGCAATATTTGTGAGTAGTGTTGGCCTAGTGGCTTCAGCGTGCATCCCTGAAGTCGTAGGTTCGATCCCCGGCTGTAAACTAGTTACTAGTTTCATTCTGTGCGCGCATTTAACATTCGCTCGAACGATGAAGGAAAACATCGTGAGAAAACCCGGCTTGCCTTAGACCCAAAAAGTCGACGGTGTGTGTCAGGCTAAGAAATCTGAGGCACAGACCTAAAAAGTTTTTATTTTATGTATGCTTAAAATATACAAGATCATCACAAATTTTAGACACACACACCACTTATATAAGAACAAAAAATTAAACAAAACTACAACTAAATAAAAACTTAAACCTCATTAAGAGCTTGATAAACATAATTAATAAGTAAAGAAGTATAAGTAGCGGCACGAAACTCTAGCGCTGACCGTTATTGCGCAGAAGTAAAAAATAAGGTACCTGAGGGGGGCTAGCGGAATGAAGAGCGTCGATTGGCTCTCCAGCCGCATTTTGTCCCCCGCGCGACAGTACACATGCGCAGCAATCCCCTCCGCGTATCGGCCAGCGCTAGACTTACGTGCTGCTGGTTATAACATAACATGATTTATATTCAGAGCTCGAGCGGGTCCAGTCCAGTGGGAGCCACAGTGCGGGCAACAATGAACACTGTCCCTGCGCGAGTACGAACTCCGAGACCGGCCTCACCGCGGGTCCTAAATAGCCACGCGGGGCACACACAGCACAGACCCCCTAGACCACGCACTCCTTTGCTGCAGGTGCGTTATTTATGGATCTTAGACCAGGTCTAAGATCCCGCTATACAACGACCTTCACCGAGATGCTTATTTAATGAAACTTATTTTATATATAATTTAATATGTCAATAAATATAATCCATATGGGTTGCCTAGCAAATTTCAGTCCAGAGTATGTTTAATTAATTTAAAAAAAAATATTTTTTTAAACATTTCACCGGTATGATTATTAGATAAATTCTATACCAATCGAAAGTATGAAGCCCATAGAATATGCAAGCGTTAGGTTGTTTTTAATCAATTAATTATTTATGTGTATATTTTTTATGTGACACTAAAGTATATATACATCTTTAGTATAAAAGAAGGTTATAGTGATACATATATAATACTGCACTGATTAAAAATATTGATTGAAAAAAGTTCAAAAAATTTACTACATGCAAATTATAAAAAAAAAAATTTTTTTTTAATATTAATTAAACATACTCTGGACTGAAATTTGCTAGGCAACCCATATGGATTATATTTATTGACATATTAAATTATATATAAAATAAGTTTCATTAAATAAGCATCTCGGTGAAGGTCGTTGTATAGCGGGATCTTATACTAACCATTATTTCCAACATTTCTTCATTATCAACATTTGATTTTTTTCCAATTTCAATGATCTTGAACATAGATTAAATATATGCATAGATAACGTTCTGGTCTTATCAGTATTCATTAGTTTTTATTAAAATCGCGTCCCTGAAGGTTGTCAAAAACTGTTTGACGGAAGTTGAGAGTTTAATTGTCGTTTCAGAATATGGTCCGTGGTTCACGCATAATTCTGTTATATTGATTTCAGAGTCTTCATAAAAAAACATAATTTATTTAAATGTAGCCGAGACCATTTAAATTCAATTGAATTGTATGCTTTCAGAATGAAACCAAAACTATAAAGTTTCTTAGTTTCAAGCGCAAAAATGTTTTTATTAAAAAAAACTAACATATGTCAATAATCATTTAGCAGCAACAACAACAGCAGCAGCAACAACATCAATTAGCACAACATCTTCTCGGACAACAAGTTCAACAACAACAATTAAATCAACTCAAATTATCACAACAGGTTCGTGTCAATCTATTATTTAAAAAAAAAATTTAAATTAATTTTATTAATTTAAAATGAATATTTTGATGCTGTTTGTACGATATAAATTGATACACACCATTGTGAAAGTGGTATCTAATATTAATAAATTTATTTAAGGCCGGCAACCCACCCACTCAAAATGAGTGTCCACGGGCGTCCCGTAAATTCGTATTACATTAAAAAATTACCCTAACAGCTTGCCAATGCAATAGCTGTTGTTTAACATAATTTAACGTCATATTTAATAAACACATTTTATTATTCGCCAAAAATGTTTGTCAAAAACATTCGGAATTGTAATCGTATCACTTTGAATTATACTTTTACCTCAGCCTACTCAATGTATCTTAGCGCTAATTTGTAACTCACAGCATTAAAGGTACATTGACACAAGTTATAGTTAATTTAACACTTAAAAAGGATTACATTGTCTACACCTACACTGTACAGTTATTTATGTGTTGGAGCAATGGCGCTGGTAGCAGCTGCCATTGTAATTATAATTGAATAACATTAAAGTCAAATTAATTCAAAACCGTTATATGGTTTATTTTATTTGCCAATATTAACAGATCTACAAATTAACGACTATTTGATAGTCTTTATAATTAATGTTGAAGCAATGGTGTTAGTGTCAGCTGCCATTGTAATTATAATTTAACAACGTCAGAGTCAAATTAGTTTAAAACAGTTAATACGACTAGTTTATTTAATTTGTCGATGTTGCTAGATCTATAAATTTATGTTATTAAATTATAATTACAATGATAGCTGATACCAGCGCCATTGCTCTGACACATACAATATTTTCGATGTCTATTATTTAGCCGATTAAGTTGTCTATGATTTCTTTTGAGGTTATTGAAAAGTATAGTATTCATATAGATCTGTCCTTTCATTTATATAGCTGCGTTCTTGTATTACAGCAACAACAAATTATAATCAACCAAAATCATGGTCAGCAGGCCCGTATAATAACTCCACAGGGGACAATAGTCACACAGTGTTTGAACCAATCGCCGCTGCAATCGCATCAAAACAATGGATCTCTAACAAATGTTCCTCAAACACAACAATTACAACAAATAAAGAAAGTGGTAGTTACACCCAACAACGCGAATGAAATGGACGATCTAGAAGAAAGTATTACCGCGGCGATAGTTCAAAAGAATATAACAAATGACAATGTTAACACGCAATTTCAAACATCACCTATGAGACAATCCACGAGCGTGTCCCAACCGGTGAGCAGTCATCAGATAAACTATCCCCAACACAGCTTTCAACCGGACAACGTATTGCGAATATATGAAAGTCCCCACGTGCAACATGTGCATCAACATCAGGTTATGATGGAGCAAGACACCTCCGATCCTGAAGAGAGGCAGTTGGTTACCCTGTCGAGTGGTCATAGAATTACAATCGCGGAATATAGGCGGTTGCAATCGTCGCGGATGTTGTCACAGCAACATCTACATCAACAACAGTTGCAACAACAACAGCCGAGGTATATTAAAGTTTTTTTTTCTATGTTAACTTTGAATTTTTTTCAGGAATCATTTGTATAGGCTTAATATACTCTATGGATAGATGGTTATACGAATTAATAAATCATTATTTACAAAAAAAAAATATTATTTATTTATTTATTCATTTATTTCGTAATCCTACAGCTAACATAAATTAAATACAACAAAAAACAATTATGCTAAAGATATAGCCAAAGATGAAATACATAATTTTAGTATTGTCTTTTACTAACATAGCTTTTAGACATAGAAAAACACTTTTAACGGATTTGAAGTTATGTTTTATTATAAATTTCTGCCAAAACTCTACATCTTTTAGTCGATACCAACTCCGGGGAAATAAATACGGATAACACAACTTTTTCTACAGCTGTGATACTTTTTGACATTAAAGCACGCGAAACGTCGCTTAAATTTAAAGTTATGTAAAATAATTGTAAATTTATAATAAAACATAACTACAAATCCGTTAAAAAAAGTGTATACATAATTTTTACAAAAAGATTCAAATATTTACAAAAGAAAAAATATTAAATACTTACATTTTATAATAAATACGTAATACCTAATTCGGCTGCGTAGTGTGATGGTGTGAAAGTGAGCCTGTGTATTATATTTTATTTTAATTTTATACTAAGTATTAAGAGTACTACCGTACTATAATGACGAAAAAAAAGGGTAGAACTGTTGCACGACGGTTTACATATATGTACATATATAGTCCAGGACTCGATAAATCAGCTATGTTATATTTCCCAAACAAGGAGTATTATAAAAAAAACGTTTGGGTACTTATGTACACGCGTTAGCACATCTTTGGCGTAAAAAGATAAAAAAATCAAAAAATTTATTCTACGTTCTTATAAAAAACTACACTAACAATAGAAAAAACTAAAATGTTGACTATGGTTAACTTCAAGGTGTCGGATTTTTGTGACGGTGCGCGCGCGCATCGTAAAAATTTACTCATCCCTAACGCGCCAAAAGAAGTTTAACTTCAAAATTTATGAGTCCAAAGTATAACATAGTTTTTAATAGTATGAAAATTTGTGTCATTAGTTTAATTAATTTTCAGGGAAACGGCAAGACAAACGCTAGTTAAAAGTAAGGAGCAACAAAGGCCAGTGCAAAGAGTACATCCGATGCAAACTCAGCCAACGACGCCCATATCAGGTAATCTATCTTTTAGGCATTTCGATAACATTGAAACATTTTTAAACGAGTGCGTGCGTACAAAGTACACAATATCAGAAGGTAAACTCCTTTGGCAAACTAATTTTTAACTCTTGTTCATATTTATACAAATCTAAAAATTTAGATTTCCGAGACTTAGAGGGAGGGAAAAAGGAAGATATCTTAGGAATTTAATGAATTTAATTATCATTATAATATTTAAAGTGTCGAAAATTAATACAAATAATAAATTTATTTCTTCGATGTTAAAAACACGTGGCATTTTAATTAACAATTCGTCATTTGAGGTATCTTGCATAAAATATAAAATACTAATATTTCATAAACTCTTGTTACGAAATTTTAATTTTAAGAATATAATTGCTATAAGGTAACTCACGCTTCTCACTCTCTCTCAATCGCTCTCTCCCTTCGACAAAAACGCTGCACATCTTCGTGACGTATCGTAAAAAAATTACCGTCATGCGCCTAAAGAAGTTTCACTTGAAAAAAAGTTTAATGTAGATATACTACTAATAATAATACGAATATTAAATATAGTAATTATGTATTTTCACAGAAAATAACGAAGCAGTAAGCGGACCGTCAGAGCAAACGGCGGAGCCCCAATCGGCGAAAATGTTGATATTCCTGCAAAATGGGGAACAAAGACTTATCACCTTCACACTGCCCAAGGAGAGTTGTACACTACAGGAAGTATTGGAACAGGTGAGTTTTACTTTTAAAAGCTTAAATTGGCTAAAATATTGTTTAGTGCCTATCTGATACATAATCCGCATTGTTAAGTAAAAAAATACTAGTAAAGTCTAAGATAAAAGTGCAATATTTTTATTTTTTGAAGTGAAACTTCTTTATCGACGTATGGGAGAAATTTTGTACAAAATCGTCATGTTTTTCGGTTACGCGCCATGTTGCTTTTTTTATCAAAGTTTAGTATAGTGACGTAAAGAATATAATATATTATGATAATAATAACAACAATATATTAGTTTTGAAGTTTGGTTTACAATAAGAATAAAAACTTGAGAGGTGTCAAAGGATGGAACGAAGTTCCTTTCGATTATTTAGTGAAGGAATTGTAATAAAAAAAAAATTTAGGTTATTTTTTTATTATTTATTATTCGACAATGAAATTTATTAAATTCCTAACATATCTTCCTTTTTCCGTATCTTCATTTTTTATTTTAAACTAAATTAAGACTGATAATTGAGCTTTGTGTTAAATCGATTGACTCTTCCAGGCTCTCCACTACTAGGTAATGTTTATAATAAATGTTACATTGGAATCTGCATAATATATCTTTACTTCATAATAAACCCTCCATTATAAGAAATAAAAATGACTAATTATGCTTTTTATTAGCCTAAATACTTGTATTTTATTATTACAAACAGCAATATTGCAGCTTCTTGTAAAACTACTTGTAATATTAAATACTAATCCTATTTGGGGATTATATCTGACTTGATAACATCTTTCAGTTTTTTTAAGTCAGATAAAAACTGACAGACAATAACATTACTTGAGACCTGGTCGTTAATATAAATGTATTTAATTATTTAGATTAATTAAATTTTTATTATTAATAAATATAGTTATTCATCAAGGTTGTATTAAATATGAAACAAACTATATTTTGACTTTTATGTATTCTTTTTAAGAAAAACTATTTCATAGATCTAAGTAGAAAATCTTAGAGAGACTTGGAGGTTTTGTATGATCTTTAATTTAACAATTATTTTAAAGTTTTGCAAGGAAATTTATTATTTGTATCGTTTATAACAGATTTTGTTCCAGGTGAATGTTCCATTTACAGAAGACACCCATATACAGTGTATGCAGAATACGTCTAGCGAAATTGACTATTTTGTGTCAGTTGGATCTACCACGAGGATAGAAGACATGCTAGAGAATCATCCAGTAAGTGATTTTAGGCACAATTTAATTCTTGGTCTGCAAACCTAGTATACATTACCTAGTTTTTAATTTTAATTTTTTTCTCGTGTGGTCCTGTGTATTTCAATAAGATCTAATTTTTTCTCGTGTGGTCTTGTGTATTTCAATAAGATCTAATTTTTTCTCGTGTGGTCTTGTGTATTTCAATAAGATCTAATTTTTTTCCCGTGTGGTCTTTTGTGTATTTCAATAAGATCTAATTTTTTTCGTGTGGTCTTTTGTGTATTTCAATAAGATCTAATTTTTTCTCGTGTGGTCTTTTTGTGTATTTCAATAAGATCTAATTTTTTCTCGTGTGGTCTTTTGTGTATTTCAATAAGATCTAATTTTTTCTCGTGTGGTCTTTTGTGTATTTCAATAAGATCTAATTTTTTCACGTGTGATCCTGTGTCATTAACATGAATGTTTTTTGGAACTACAGTAAAAAATAGTTTAAATAGTTTTTGGTTGTTTGGAGATTTCAGTTTGTTTTCAGTGGCCATCACATCATCTTTACCGTCCATTTTTTACTATTAAATTAGTTTACAATATGTGTTTTATTAATTTATATGTAAAAACAAAAACAAATTAGCTTTAAGAAATAGCCATAACATGTAAATCTGTTTATTAATTTAGGTATAATTCAATCTGTAGCTATGTATGCTCAGATGAAAATGAATGCGTGCTCTTGTTTTTTGTATTAATGTTTTGTATATGATTTGATTTCCGAGCATAAAAAAATATATTTAATATTTCAACGCCGTTGAAAAATGCCAGTAAATTTAAATACATTTATTTTTGGATTGTTCATTGGTGTTAAGTTACCTATATGAATAAATGATAATAAATTTTAATTCAGTTATATTAAAGGCTTGTTCTTTCAGATGTTAGTCGGTGATATTGCCAGTAGAAGTTCCCCAAGTGTCGGTCCGCAATCTCAAAGCAGTGAAATGTCTACACCAGAAAAGCCACCCTGTCCAGAGAGCTGTATGTTTTTTTTTATAATATAGAATACACCAGAAATAATTCACCGGAATAGTTACATAACATTTATTACAACAAACAAAATTAAAATGAACCGAATTAGATCCTTTTAACAAATATTTTAAAACCGTTGGTGGTAACAAATGAACGAAGACAGGACTGATTTCCAAAGTTGTTTCACCTTTTGCATTAAAAAAAAAAATAAAAATAAAATATGTTTATTATGGAACATAAGATACATGTATCACCTATTCCACGTCATTAAATTTGAATTTGTAGGCTTACTTACTCATCGGCAAAGAAGACAAAGGGTGTAGGCCGAGAGGAAAAGCCGGCGTAAAAAACTCTCGGTATTCTTTTAAAACAGCAAATCATCAAACAACATGAACATTATCCCTGAGTAACATATATTTATTTCCTAGATATTGCCAGGAGGATTCCTTACCTAAAGGGGGTCCATACAGAACACTAAGTACTTGAAATAACAATAACTAGACATAACATTTAATACAAACGAAAACACACACACATAAACACACAAAATAACAATACTTAAAGAAAACATAAAATAAAATAGAATAAAATTAAAAATTAAAATTAAGAAATTTTCTTTTGCCATTCGGTTCGCTTCCAGTGTGCAATGTGTGTGTACTGTGGTTGTAATTGGCCCTGGCTCAGCATTATGCTGAGGAGCAAAAAGTTCCACAGCGCTGGTCATTCTGCCAGAGACCACAGCAGCTAGTTTGCGCCTCTAATAAAATAAAATAAATAATTATAATACCAAGTAGAAAAATAATAACTAACACACATTTGATATGTAATTTTAAATTGTATGGCATTAAAGTGGCTTTATTATTATGACGAGCAGTGTTGGCCTAATGACTCCAGCGTGCGAATCTCATCTCTGTGGTCGTGGGTTGATGTACTTTCTTTCTTTGTGAAAGTTTAACATTCGCTTGAACGGTGAAGGAAAACATCGTGAAGAAACCGGCTTGCTTTGACCCAAAAAGTCGACAGCGATAGTCAGGCACAGGAGGCTGATGACCTTTTTGCCTATTAGACTGACAAATGATCATGAAACAATTACTGGAGTCTAAGGCTCAGACCTGAAAAGGTAGTAGCGCCACTGATCCTATTTTTATTATTGCTACAAATATTGGCCTGTGGCGCTACAAACTTTAAATATATTTTTGAAGTTATACTTCTTTAGGCGCGTTATGAAAAATTTATGAGAGTGAAATTTTACGATGCGCGCGCACCGTGACACAAAATTATCAGTATGGGCGCCGAGCGTGCGCGAGCGAGATGGGAATAAGACAATCTACAAGTAAAAAGAAATGGAATATGCGTGACGTTAGCAGCTATGCCAAGATTTTTGAATGACCATAATGACATTTGTAGTACCTTTTAAACAAATAAAGGAGTTTTCATTATTTTTTTAAAGAAATTTAGCAATGCTTTTTCACAAAGACCTATTGTTACTTAGTTAAAAGGTTATGAAACATACCTAGTTATTAAATTGAATTAATAATATAATAAAATAATAAATAATTATTATTATTAATATTAATTTGTAATTGAATAATATATTAAATTTTGTTAAATTATTAACGCTAAATCTTTATTATTAATTATTTAATATTTTAAAAAATAAAGAAAGCCAAAGAAGTATAACTTCTTACGCGCGTACGTACGTATAAGTACACGCACCATTTTTTTTATTGGAATTGGTGATACGTCTTCTGTGTGTTCATGTTAATTTTCTGTGTAATAAGTGTGAATTTTAATTTACCTTTTCTTGCTAGCAATCAAATTGTAATGTATAAATAATTTATTCCCTTCGCAGCAAGTAGCAGTCCCGAATCTCCAAAATCTCCACCACCAAGATTTGTTGATGGAAAATTGGCTGTTTGTAAATCTTGTGGATACTCTGGCTTCGACTTCAATCGCTGTCAAAGGTTGGTTCTGGGTGCAGCCCCATGCCCCATGTTAAAGCAAATGGCTCCATATCCAATAGGGGCTGAAAGTTAACCCATGTAACATGTGTGATTTTGATAAAAATTAAATAGTTCAATGTGCAAAGAACTTTAATTATCTGTCAACATATCACATCTAGCAATTTGTATTTTTTTTTATTTTCAGATGTAAGCGTGTTTTCACTGAAGAACCCAAAAGTGTGACAATACAAAACAAAAATGTGGAACAGAAGAAGAAGGATGGGGAGAAATCTGTATTGGAAAAGCAAATGTAATTTCTTTTATTAATATTAATAGTTTATCGTCCAGTAATTCATATACAAAAATAAACTGGGGCTACCCTTGGTCTTTGTCAGATTTCTGTAAAAAAAAAAAAATATGTTTATTTTGGAACATAAGATACATGTATCACTTATTCCACGTCATTAAATTTGAAGGCATCCCTACTCATCGGCAAAGAAGACAGAGAGTGTAGGCCGAGAGAAAAAGCCGGCGTAAAAAACTCTCGGTACTCTTTATATTTGTATCTGATTCCTGATCATTATTTATTCTAAAAAGGCAAGGTGACCGCCTGTGCCTTGACTCACGCCGTCTGGTCTAGGGAGAGTTCAAGTATTACGTCAGAGATTATTGACCCCCTCATGTAACGCGCCGTAACGTTTTTCTGTACCCAATAGTAAAACGTTTCGTTACCACCCAGTGACTCTTTATAGCTTACAGTTACCATTATGTGGTGTAAAGTACTGGTAGGTCGAAAATAATATTAACAATAACGCGTAATTCAATCCCCGCCCCGCATCGTAACGTTTTACAAAAGCGTTTTTTTTTTCAGACCTTGTGGGGATGGCATAAAGATAAATCTGCTGAAGCAAACCGTCAAGAACCTTAACAATAAAACCGTAAGTTTAGTACCTGCAGTTCCAATATATCACAAGTTATGTAATGTTACCATAACAAAAAAAAACAAAACAAATGTGTAATAAAGTATAGAAAAAATTGAAGTGTAGTATTAAAAAAAATACACAAGCCATATTTTGCACATAAGTTGACAGTGTAATTTTCACCAGGTTGTTCAGGAAAAAGGTAAACCGAATCGTGTCAGAAAACCCAGAGGAAAGCAGCCGGACCCTGAACCAGTTATATTGACTTTGAGTTCTGATGAAGAGGATTCTAATAGTTCCATGCTTAGTAATCAGGTAGGAATATTATTTTTACAGTATATGTATGCCATATTAAAAATGTGGCATCTTTTGTTAGAAAATGTTGTGTGTATTTGTGTTTTTTTTTAAACTAAGTATGCTTTGTAACTTGTAATTATTTTAAACTAGCTTTAGGTAACTTATAAATATAGAGGAACAAGCCAGATACGATTCAGCCATACGAAAATGATGTTTTAGTTTTAGAACTAATATAATAAGTAGTCGAAATAGACAAGCATCTGGGGACATTAAAAAAAATATATGTAGTATCATTAAGATTACCGTCAAGTGTTGGCAACATAAAACGGTAATTTAGCACCTACATATCCCGAATTTCACAACGATTCTCTTTTCGCACAGACTAGCTGTATCGTCACTGTAGAATGACAACCTCGTATGTCAAAAAAAAAGGGTGCGTGTACTTATGTACGAGCGTAAGAAGTTATACTTCTTTGGCATAATTAAAAATAGTTTTCGATAGCATGCAGATAATTACAGTTAAATAATCAAAGACTGGAAAAGGAGTCATTATAGTCAATAAAGTTCAGTTTACATTTGAAAAATTAAATAAATAAATATTTATTATTAGTCTCTTACATTAAGTGTAACATAAATTCTATTATTATTCGAATGTTGTTTTTAAATTATGTCCAATGCCGTAGCATCTTCCGTGGGCAACTTCATTCTGCTAATTTTGTGTCACGGTGCGCGCGCATCGTAAAATTTCACTCTTATCAATTTTTCATAACGCGCCTAAAGAAGTATAACTTCAAAAATATTCTTAGGCTCTTCTGTCGTTTAACTGGTATAATAATGAAGTAAAGACTTATTTATGTTATTAATAAATACGTTCTTTTTACCATACCAACTTCATACTGTCATTATGTCAAATTGTACTAATTTTATTTAAATTCTAATAATTTATCAATACATTTGATGGGTTCGTACATTTTATAATACAAGATAAAAAAAAATATTTTTCTTAGATGGAACAGAACTTACATAGTAAAGAGCCATCTCTGCTGGAAATAGAAGGTGAAACTCCCGATAGCGGTATTGGCTTCGATTTTGTTGGTAAGTCAAAATGTACATTTTATTGAGAAATAATTTGAAGTTTTATTCGACGTATCTAAAAGTATACTTAAGAAATTTACACTGAACTTTTATACTGCACCTACGACTTACATCAAATCCAAATTGTATTACAGATCATTTAAGAAATTTAAATATTTTCTAATGCATACATAATAAGCAAAATAATATATAATGAGAAGGGATATATTGAGTTGTCCTGTTACTTTACAATTTTATTTGGGAATTTTTCATATGCTATAGCTTAAAAAATTGTTATATCCTCATAAAGTTTTGTTTACTGTTATTACCAACATAACATAAACTAACTCAGTAACTTTCTTTTATGGCAACCCTGTAACGAGTCATAGACAATGTGTTACAGTTGGGCCGTTGAAATGTCAATTATTTTATTTGACCGTTGACAGTAGAGACTACATCTTGACTTTGACAGGTCACAGTAGCGAGAATCACAACTGATTTTATAGCGTGGTCTTTCGGTGAATGTGCGTAAATTATTTATTTCATGTAAATTTAACTTTATTTGGTGTGGAAACTAAGTGAATTTAGAAATTAAGTATGTCCCTAAATCATCCTAGTAAGTCAACAGGTATAATACTAATGCTTATTTAGTACAAATTTTACCGACAGCCATGCCTAAACTACTCGATGCAATAAATAAATGAACTATATATATATCATAATAATGTAGTTAAAAGAAGCATAAATTCAGTGTAACATAAAAGCTATACTAAAGTTGCGTTATTTAATGTGTTTCTGTTCAGTACCATATTTGCATTTTTTATTGAAATTTATAGTAATAAATGTTGATGTATTCAACTTCTGTTATTAAGATTTATTTTATCTCAGATGAAAGCAGAGAAGAGGTCAGTCAAAATATGGCCAATATAGTTTCATCTTTTAAATGTCGAACTATCAGAATTGGATCATATAGATATACGCCCAAAGAAAAGGTTAGTTTCATTTTAAAAGTAACTTGTGTAATAAAAAACTTTAAATATTAAGGTATTATTAGTGCTTATTATTTAGTTTATGTATGAGAAATAAACTTTCTATGTTATGTAAATTTTATTTATACTAATAAATACTTTATATTATACAGCTAAAGTGTTTGGTTAACTGTGATAATCTCAGGAATACAAAGTCTGTTTATCAAGGAAAGCTATATAGCATCACGCTACATCTCTATTAACACACATAAAGTGCTGTTTTTATTTTATTTTAGTTGCTTGGTGTAAAATTGTAACCTTTATAAATTGTAATCAATATAGTACTGGAAGTAAAACAATTCCAAGCAAATAAAAATATATAATTTTTTTTTAGATTTTTATATCACCAAGAGGTATCAAAATTATTGCCCCATCATTAAAAAATGAATCTAAAGAAGTTGCTCTTCAAATACAAATAAAGGATATAGTGAGGATTTTAGTTCATTTTGGAAAGGGATTACCTGTAATTTTCTTGTATACAACTAGCAAATGTGGTGGATATATAAGAAAATCGTTAGAAATGGTTGATGAACTAGGTGTGTACTCTCTTTATACTTGTGTTCCTCAATGGACAATGACATTTAGACCACATCTTGTATATATAGTTTTTTCTTTAACTTGAAACATAATTTTATAATCTTTAGATATAGTTCAATATGAAGATTGGCACTAGGCCAACAATACTTTGTGGTCTTTGAATCATGGCTGCTTGTATGGTGATGAAAAACATAAGGAAACGGATATGCCTTAGTATCAAAATTTGATGGTGTTTGTCAAAGAAAAAAGAGATCAAGTTACATAAATCTAAAGTTTTTAAATGTTATAATTAAATTTTATTGATAGATTGGTTAATAAAAATACTTATTATATTATACAATTTTCATCATTATTATTTTTCAGGTCCCTATTACAATCCTTCTGCTAAAGTTGATGCTTATAAGAGGATTACATTGTTGCCAGATGCAATTAGTGATGATTTAAAAACTTCTTTTCAAACATTATATGGGTCAGTCCTGGTTGACTTGACCACTAAAGAGGCAAATGAAATCCTTGTGCGAACTTGCCCAAAAGAAACCAGTATTTGTAAAGTGGCAACTAGATCTGCAAGTGCTTCCAGTAATCCAGGAATTAAAAGGTTATATCTTTGTCATTTTAATATGTACTTGTTTTGCAGACTTACTTAGATACTTAACTTTTTGTATGTGTGAGTACTTGATATATTTTTAATGTAACCTTTAGTAACTGTCCAGTTAATAATAATAATAGACAAATCTTTGGAACAACAAACATCAATATACTAACTAAAAACTGTGTTAGGAAGTTGTATGTATTGTGGGCACTAGTTTTGCACAAGCTGATAAAGAACTCATTGACTTTTAATTTGATTTATATATGTTATAACAGGTGTTGATTTTTGAATTGGGCAACATAGGGACTTTCCTAGCTGGACTGTATCGGCGGGTAATTACTTGAACTACTGAACTATAAATTCTATTCTATGAATGGGGAAACCCCAATATTTATATTTAAATGTAACAAATGCCTACTAGTTCATTTGAATTTGCTAATGGGACTTAACCAGCGGAAAACTTATGATTTGCAAATAATATAAATCTAATATATTTTTATCTTTTCAGTGTAAATACAGCTGAACAAATCAGGCAAATATTAATTTACCCACCAGGAAAAGGGGGAATTCCGATAAATACAGAAGATTATATGTGTCTAGCACAAGATCAATTTTTAAACGATGTTATTATTGATTTTTATTTAAAATACTTAGTTCATGATACTTTAACAATCAGTCAGAGAGAAAAGACTCATATATTTAGTACATTTTTTTATAAGAGATTAACAACAAAGCCAAGTAAAGTGAATAAAAGTTCAAACCCCCTCGAGTGGGATAATAGTTTGACACCAGCTCAGAAACGGCATGCGAGAGTCAAGACATGGACAAAGAATGTGAATATCTTTGACAAAGACTTTATAGTAGTTCCTATTAATGAAAATTGCCATTGGTTTGTGGCTATCATATGTTTTCCTAGCTTAGAGGGCTGTCGTAGTATGATTGATAATAGAATTGTAATTCCACAAGCAACAAAAAGAAAAGGTAAGATTATCCCGGTAAGGTATTTATATTATTTACCTGCATTTTATTATTACATAAATGAATTGATAATTCATTGAGCCACTCGGGCAACACTTTTCATTAGATGTCTTATTTCTTTATTTATGAATTATAATAATAAAAATTACACCTGTGTGCGCTTTGAATAGCAATCATCATGTTGTTGTTCTGTAAAGTAAAATTATTTATTTCAGAACGAAAATCATCAATGCAAATAGGCAACACAACAATAACGCCTTTATCAAAACAGGAACAGCTCACATTAAATTGTGATTCTGATAATTTAAGTGAACGTGACGAAGCTGAGGCGGATGTAAGATTCAATTTAGATTTGTCTTAACCCTGTATATACACAAAACAAGTCATAACTGCTACAAATAGCTGACTATGTGACGAGTTTACTAACCATATGTTTTATAGAAAAAACATAGACATGCAATTTAATTTTCCACTATTTGAAACTTGTGAAAACAATAGTTGTGTTGAGTCGTAGTCGTAGAGCTGACCACCTATTTTTCATATAAAAATAACCAATCAGACTTGCAGATGTGTGTTAACACTACACTACCCAGTGTGTATACAATCAAGTGCATTTTTTTAAAGTCAAGCTAATTAATTTTTAAATCTAAAAGTAAACTAAGACAAAGTTATATTTAAATAAATAAATAAGAGGCCCTGTGTTGTGGGTAACTAGAAAACAATTGTTACGTGGTACATGTTTAAATTAGTAAAAAAAATATGATAGTAAAAAAAAAATAGTAATAATAGTTATAAATTTAGTGTTACAAATGACAATTAAATGATTCTTCTGCATTCAAATATTTTTCTAATTACATGTTTAGTGTTTCAATCTAAATAAAAAGTTATTTATACAAGGTACTTATTTTAACAATGTTAATTTATTTAATTAGGAAAGTGACTTGGACATGCAATGTGACTCCGAAGAAGATGAAACAGAAAAACCAGTAGAGAAGAAACCAGAAGTACCTGTTGTTCGAAAAAATGAACCCATTAAACAGTGAGTAGCATTGTAGTGTTCTTAAAAAGATGTGCAAACCATTTCATATCATTAGTTTGATCTATTGTCATTAATAAGTAATTTCATGTGATTAATACTCTTCATTATTTTTAATATATTTTTTTTTTCATGCATTATATATGTAGTTTACTTTTCAATATGTTATAATTGCATAACAATTACATTATTTAATTTTATTTTACAGACCCTGCATTCTTATTTTTGATTCACTTGCTGGTGCTTCCCGATCAAGGGTTGTGGCTACATTGCGGGACTACCTCACTTGTGAATACCAAACTAAAGTAAGTCATTTTTACCCTCTGTGTATCATAATTTCAAAAAGTTAAATTCTTATACATTAAGAAAAGCAAAGTGTTATTAAACCACTTTTAAACCCTTTTAGGTTCAACCAAATTTGAAAAGTCTAAAAGTTGTCAATAAATCAGCTTTTAAACCATTTTTCGATATAAAATATAAATTTTTTGTATAAATTATAAATATAACATTTGTTCTTTTTCTAAAGAGCTTTACTCAGTCAATCGGTTTTAACAAAATGATGACTTATTCTTATATTTGACAATGTTTTTACAAATGGTGGGATTTTATACTTGTTAAAATTCTTGAGAGAAAATCTTTAAAATTAATAACTTATGTAATAAACTCTTAGGGTCTGTTTCACAATGTACAGATAAGTTCCAAATTTAGCTATTTATTACTTATTGGTAGAATAAACACAATTGTTGCGTTTCACGACTGTCAGATAGCGCTATTCGTCACATAACGTCCATCATAAGTTGTGAGTCCGATGAATGTCAAATAGCATAGTTTATCTTCCAGATAATTTATGTGTTGCATAGCTATTTGGTACTTTATCCATACATTGTGAAACAGACCCTAAGACTCCTAAACTCTATTCTCACTATATTCAATTGCTCATTTTTGGTATGTTTTCTTATTTCTGTCTTTTTTCAGGTATCTAAAAACAAAGTGTTCAACAAAGACAATATAAAAGGCAGTTGCCCAAAAATTCCCCAACAGAATAATTTTACAGACTGTGGCCTTTATTTACTACAATATGTTGAACAATTTTTTAAGGTAAATTATTCTACAAACTCTAATCACATTATAACCATTGGAATGTATTCTAAAATGAAATTAAAAAAAAAATCTCTATAATATGATTGATATAACATATGAAAAAAATATTTGTAATGTTAATCATGAAAATTGATTTTTCTAAAAAATAAGACAAATTACATGATGCCTGTTAGTCATTAACTTTTAACCATTTAAGACATTGTATTATAATTTAATTTTCAGGACCCAGTGTTGGACTATAGTTTGCCAATAAAACAACTAGGAAGTTGGTTTGATGAAATTGTTGTTACCAGGAAACGTGAAGAAATCTCGAATTTATTGAAATCCCTAATGAATACATATAATCCAGATTCGCATTTAAATCTACCTGATATCACATTCCCTACATTGAATGGTAAATGTATATTATTTATACTTAAATCCAGAGCTAATGCGATTTCCAACTATTTATCCCGATATTATCCTCCCCCTGTACATAGTATATTGTATTAACAATCTAGTTGGAATCTTCATCTCTTATAACAAATGTTTCCCTGGTGTTGTGGTATTAACATTTGTGTAATTTTTTTTATATTCACAATCAAATAATTGTCTTCTAAAAAGCTGTATAGATATATATAAATTATAAACATCTTTATTAATTACTGAAACCTTTTTACAGGAAAGTTAATTGAAACTGAAGAACATGCAGATGATGGTTCGGGCAGTGAAAAAAGCAGTTCAAGTAAAGAGCAAAAATGTGATGTTAGAAGCAGTGATGGGACTACAATTACTTTTGTGAAACAAATGGCAACAGGCGATATCCTTGTGAAGAGAAATTTTGCAGATTCAACTGAAACCTTACATTTACGAAAAGCCATAAGACTTTCGAGTGACTCTGAAAATAGATCTGTGTTGCCTTTTAAACAGAATTTAATTAAAAAAGGAGACCATGACAACCAAGTATTAATACTTCACTCTGGTGATTTGGTGAAAGACATTCAAAATACATTAATAGTGAATAAAAAAACAGTGGCTGATAAAAAGCATGGTGTACATAATCAAAATGTTTCAGTGAACTGTGTGCGACAAAGCGTTAGTGATAGTGACAACACATTTCACAGAAGAAGAATAAATAAACTCGAGGATGTAATGCATGACTCTGTTAAGAAGTTTAAGAAGAATGAATGTTGAATACACATTGTCCAACCAATGTATTAAATTATTGTTAATTTAATAATATGTATAGAACCTAATTGTTTGACTTTTGTAAATATTAGTTAACATTATTTACTTAGTATTAGGTGATGTATACTTATGTTTTTATATATAGGGTTTTGACCCTATTGCCTTTTATTTGAGAAAGAACTATGGTTATTATCTCATTTTACATAACAAATTGGCATCACATGTTAGCAATAAGTTAACATAAATTTCATTTGTGCTAAGTGTTAAGTATTGAATACTCTATCACCAATGATTTAAATAAAATTATGTAACTATTTAATGGACATTTGAACTATGTATATCATAAACATTAATTAAGATTCACTGCAGTGGCCTAAAACAGAACAGTTATTTAGATGACACATTGTTTTACAACTTATAAATTAATTTAGGCCCAGAAAATTTTACTTTGCTTCATGTTTGATAGTGAAAGGAAAACGTGATAAATTCTGATAGAAAATTGTATCAATATCTGTTTTTCCATTAGTTATTACATAAATACTAATGATACACTTTCCTATTGGAGTAATCTAAATTGTAAACAATCAAATCTAGAAAAAGCAGTTCTTTCTTAATTAAAAGTAGTAAAATGATACTATCAATATAATAATTGTAAAAAGCTACACTGAAAATATTACAATTTAAATTTAGAAATTTGTCTGTTTTTCTTTATGCCTTTATCTAAGAAATTACACTACCTATGATAACAGTGTTTTGAATGAAACCCAGCAATCTATAGAGAATGATTGTTTCATTATACTGATTACTGCTCACTTTCAGCCGGCAATGCTTACATTTAACATACATTCCTATTATTAAGTCTTCTGAAATTTTAATTCAGACATATACAGGTTCCACTTTTTAGTTGAGTGCCTTATAAATAGAAAATTGTGTTTGTTGCCAAATGAAAACAAGTTTAGTAAATTTTGGATAAATATAAATGAGAACAGGGCTATTATTTAAGCTACTTCAAGACCAACGGTTTTAGCCATAAATCAGTAATGGCTTAAAGTAATAAACGATAATATAACACTCATATAGGAATGTAGGCTCGCTATTGTGACTGTCGATAATCCTATAGATCAGTGATTTTTTAAAGAATGAAGTCGCAAAAAGTCGGCAAGTAAATTTTTAATCTTGAATCTAAAGACTTCTATTTTGACTTCCTTCGGCACTAAGCCAAATTTTATGAAAGTTCACAATTATTGATGATTATAGTAATTAAAAGCAAATACCGACCGAGTATCGAGTCGAAAGTTTTATAATCTACGTTGTATCAACAATGTCATGGTCAAATCTTAACTATCGTCTATCACTGTCAAATGCATATTTTACATTTCAAAAGTGAAAATAAATTTGTAGGCTGAGCCTGAAATCTGAATCCCATATTTAGCTTTTTAGTTATTGCTATACCAATAATAAATAAAAGTTGTTTCTTTATATTAAAGTGCGATATACTATTTGAACAATATATAACATATATTAGAAGTCTACCTATATTAATTACAATCTAAGTGATCACATTTCAAATCGACAAGTTTTTGAAAACAACAACAATGACTGAATCGACAGCAACGGCAATTGAAGGATGGTCAAAGGAGGAGAAATTTAACTTATTGCGCGCTATAAGAGAATTCGGTTCTCAGGACATTGAAAAGATACAAGGTTTTATGTTTAGCAAAAGTTGTGAAGAAATATTGGGAGCTATAAAATATTACAGATCCAAAGCTTTTCAAAATCCTAACGTCAAAAAAAAAAGAGAGAAACGCAAGTTAAATACTTCTACTACACCCTTAGGGCGTTGGGCTTCAGCACTAATGGATAATAAGGGTTATGAAGAATTAAGAACGGACATATCAACTGCTCTTAGGTTGGTGGCTGAGTTTGAAGAAAGGTCTCCAAAAACTTGCACAGAGCAGTATAATTTTGGAGCGGTATACCAAGCATTGGCAAATGCTTTAGATGGGAGAGTATTGTCTGGTGACCAAAAAGTAAATGCTTTGATAGAGAAATGTTTAATTGATACAGCCGTTTTTAGCAAAGCATTTAAAACAACTGGTTTTGTCAAGGATGTGATTAAGGATATAAATTTGACTGAATGTATAGATGATATAGTGGTTCTAAAGGCAAGCAATGACAGTGACCTTGCAAACATAAGACATATAATTAGTCACAAAGCATATAATCCTTTGAATATATCTATAAATGATCTTCAGTGTGGTAAAAAATAATATAAGTATCAATTTCATACATTATTTAAACATAGTATATAAATTTTTTGGACACCGATTTTGTTTTTATTATAAAAACAGGCCATATTGCACAAATACACAATTAAATATCAATCAAGTATTATAATTAAAAGCAATTGAAACATTTATGATGTGTTTAACCATTCAATAAACTTATTAAATATTCTTATTGCTACATTCATAACTCTTTCCCAGAAGCCAGGTTCTTCTTGTGCTTTAACAGGTGGAGGGAATTCTTCACTCAAATCTTCTATTTCCCTTCTATGCCTGAGCCAACTTTTATTTTCATCAGCACCACCTACAATTTTGTATAAGTATTTATTGAACTTTAAGACTGTAATGTAGATCTGTTTAATCTAATTTTTAAGAAGCTGAGCCTGAAAACTATATCTTAGAATATCTATATAGAAAAGTGTAGCGGTTTAGCTAACTAGAATATATTTTTTTTATCTCCTTGTATAAAAGACACATAATATAGCAAAGATACTCAGAATTCGCGAAGCCCATGTCGTAAGCTACGGAAATAGTTAACATGATATCTAATTGCATAATAAATGGGTGTTTTGTATGAAAATTGCTTGGAAAACAATTGTTAGTTGTTACTTAAAGAGCTTTTTATCTAGGTTTTGTTAATGATGAACTAAGTTGAGAAATTATTAGGTTCTACCTAATACGACATTTTTGTTGGATATTTTTTAATGGAATTCGCTTTAGATCTGAGGGGACTAGACACAGCTCGGCATTGGACTGTTAAGCTGGTTAGTCTGTAATGAACGCTATTCCCACGACTAGGGCAAGGCATCTTATGCGTGACTCGGACCTTTGCTTGGGCCGTCATGAGAGGGACAGGACCGCCTGCAGGGCCGGATGGAAGCTCACTAGAATGAGCGAATCTATATATTATGATACATAGCTAATAAAAATTATTACTTACTAGAAGATTCATAAGCTGATATCTGAAAACATATAAAATTATAAATAGTGTAAATTCTTTATCCTCGGAGCCTGTTTTTTATGAGGACAGTATTATATCTACCAATGAAAATTTTGATACCATATTTAATTTACAATAAACGTGTAAAACTATATGATATACCATAACTATTTATTTCTTATGGTCCAGGTTCGACTCCCAGAGACAGAAACGTCGTTACGATAAATAAATTGGTTTGCTAAGAAAGTTGTTTTTTTTTAAATTTGTTATTAATGTGTAAACTTATCCTCGACTAGACCATACCTATCAAAAGTGGCAAGTTTATTGCCAATTCTTGATTTAAGAAGTAGTAAATGAACTTGACTTTCAAGGTCAAAGAATAATTTAATTATTTAAATTCATAAGTGTTCATAAGGCAGTTAAAAAATCTTGGGGATGCTTATTAATTAAGAAAAGATAAACCTACCTGAAACGCTATACACATCGAAAAGCAAAGTACGAGTCCGAAAATAACAGTTCTGTGCAACATTGTGGATGTTATCACCTCGGCTATACGATAGAGGTCCATTTGGCATTGAACTTGCGTTTTATAGGAAGGCGTGGTGGCTAGCGGAAATCATGTTGGTAATTGCAGTTAGCCATTGTGATGACAAGATTATGTCTTCAATGTAAAAAGTTAATTCTGTTCATCCAAACGATATACCGCCTAGTTTACTACCGCATATGGCGTTCGCCTCCTCAGGATCGAAATCTGGCCGGCTTGGGATCCAATTCCGGTAAACTCTAGACTGCTGATTATGAAGCTATTTAACTTAAACATAATAATAAATTTCTAACGTAAAAAGTTGTGAGATCCCTGTGATACCAAGTCGGTTGGCCTAGTGGCTTCAGCGTGCGACACTCATCTCTGAGGTCGTAGGTTCGAGTCCCAACTGTGCACCAAAGGACTTTCTTTCTATGTGCGCATTAACATTCGCACGAACGGTGAAGGAAAACATCGTGAGGAAACCGGCTTGCCTTAGACCCAAAAAGTCGATGGCGTGACAGCCACAGGAGCCTGATCACATAGGTGCATTAGATTACCAAATGATCATTAAACAGATACAGAAATCTGAGGTCCAAACCAAAAAGGGTTGTAGCGTCTCTGATTATTCTTCATTTTACCTACTAGACCTTCTGTCTTAAGTTATTACGTAATTACCTAACTCAAAGTCATCTTATAGAGACCATATCAATATTAATCTTTTGAAAAGCACAATGTATCTTATAAATAAAATATATTATATTGTTTAGAACAATTGCCAACCGAAAACCGGACCGAAATTGCAATATACTTTATACACTCTGTCTGGTAGAAGTGCCTTAAATAGTTTTGATGATCGGTCAGTCAGTGAGTGACAAAATTACGAAACTTTGGTAACTGAATATTCAGATTCTCACTTTTATACGAAACAAAAGTATAAAATGTCCTGAAATGCTTTGAGAAAAGGAGGGTTCCACCGCGCCGTGGCGCTTTTTGCTCATTTTGGCGGGCGCACTGCAGATAAGAAATTACCGTCGAAGAAAGAAGTGATGCATGCTTAAAAAATCCTATATACAATAAAGTATGATGTTTTTGACAGTACTTGATAAAAACTATTGTATTTGTGTCTTCTATTTAACGGTGTGGAAAAATAAATCGATAGGTAATTAAAATGCGGATGCGAGCAGTGAAGGGTTATAATTCTGTGAAGCTGCATAATGGATATTAAAATAGAGTTTGTGTGACCTTTGTTACACACGACAGCTTCAGCACAATAGCACCTAGCTTAATCATTGTATGTAGCCACTACTATCAAATTAACAATTTATTTACTAAATTACTATTATTGACACATTGGTAATGTGTCATATTCCAACCCCCAGTCCTGGAGGAATGGCATTTACTGTATATACTTCATAATAGTCCTGGGGGTTTAGTCAACCCTTAATCAGATACTGAGAAATGGAAGTGAATGTAGTGTATGTAGAAAGTTGAATTTGTATGAAAACGACACAATTTTTTTATAATAATCACTATGACTTGGTGCTATTACAGGTGCAAATTATATATAAAAATATTAACTTAATGTTCGGTTAATTAGTCGAATCATGAGTTATGTAACCTAACATTAGTTAAGTTACATAACTAAATATATATAATATTTAAGTTAATAATTAGAAGCGTAAGCAATCTTCGCAGTTCGCACACTCGAAGCCAATATGAGCCCTTTAGTTTTTACCGCACTCATAAATTGTAATTTAACATTCTCGTTTCCGAACATATCCAATAACATAAGTGTCACTTAGATTTACGAACTCTTCAATAAGTCAAGTTAATTTTAAGTTAATTTCCAGCGTCGCAACCCCACCACCCCTTATGTTATATTAGTTATAAGCTCATGTTTTAAACAATTAAAGCTAATTGTTGAAGCTTCAAAGCGTTTTATTTGAAACTACAACTACCGCCACCAAACTTAATTCACGGCTCCACCTTAAAACAGCTCCAATTTTGTTTCCACATATTTTCATGACTCGGCAATAGTGTACCATGCAGTAATGTGGTGGCGCATGCTCTTTAACCCCATGTAAATTAAGGAATCATGATTTGTGAAATGAATAAAAGAAGGTACAAATTTTTGGCTGTAACCAAACCTTTTGTCTATCGTTCTTTACTTGTATGTAGTAGCCCAAGCTAAGTAACCTAATGTCATTCACTGGGAACTGAGACAAAATCATTTACAACATGATTCATGCATGTATTTGGAGGGTAGAAGTAAAGAAGCATGCTAAATATCAGGAAGTCTGATAGAATCAATAATAAAATCATCAGATGGGTTGTCGGTGTCACAGACTCACTAGTGATAATATTTTAAGTTTAAAATTATGTAAAATTTTCTATCTGATTAAAGGCTTTTATTATTATTATTTATTATTCATGCATGTAATATTATCAGTGTTTTATGTTTTTTTAAGAGGTCCAAAGCCATGCGCCTCCTAAATATTACTTAAATTGTAAAGAACGGTAGAAAAAAAATTGTTTTACGGTGGAACCGTGAATGTTTACCTTATTTACCCTATTCTATGTGTACAGACATTTCTAATGCAATAGAACTGCACCTTTACCTACCTATGATGATGCGAGGTCCTAAGAGGTCTATTCTTATCATATTCATGTATACAATCAGGTGCCAAAATTAAACCATGCTATGTATGTAAAATAACTTTATTAGTATAATAAATCTAACTATTAACTACTTTTTTGATGCGCCAAATCCTGAGAATCCCATAATCTGTGCAAGCTCAGATTGGGCGGGACCGTCATCATTATCGTCATCGTCTTGAACCTTGCGTTTCTTATCACGACGGCGTTCCCGCCTTAACTCTTTCAGCCTTGCTTCCTCCTCTGCTGCTTCTTTTAGCCGAGTGTCCAGTTCATATTCTTTCTTTTTTTCTTCTAATTTACGCTTATTGAGTGCAAACCGCGATTTTACCTGTAAGTAATAAATTTATCTTTGGGAGCGTTCAAGTATTACGTAACGCAATTTTTGAAGATTATTGACCCCCCCCCCATGTAACTCGCCGTAAGGTTTTTCAGTACCCAAGTATAGTACTGTTCCCAAGTCTAGTAAAACGTTTCGTGACCACCTAGTGACTCTTTAGTTACTATTATGTGGTGTAAGTAGAAAATAATATTAACAATAACGCGTAATTCAATCCCCGCCCCGCATCGTAACGTTTTACAAAAGGACCCCCCTCCCAAAATTCGTTAAGTAATACTTGAACGCTCCCTTTATAGTTTTTAGACCAAGGCAAGCTATTATGGTAGAGGTTTACATGCACTCTCCCTATTAGGTAACAATATCAGACACGCAAATTATGCACAAAATCAGTTTAAGCATTGCTAATATAATTTAGTGCTGCAAAATACCAGTAATATAACAATGCAATGAAATTATATTAAAGTGTAAACTCCATGTAACATCCCTCGATTTAATAACAAAAACCCTTGCCTTTTACAAAAACGCCGAAATCACTCGTCTTTGGTTGGTTTAGCTCGTCTTCCATACAATGATAACATTCTACATAGTATAACACCCACCCTCAATAATGACAATTAAATAATCCTAAGTAAACTACGGAGCTGTTTACGTTCTTATGTTGCTGTATTCTCCTAGCCCGTAATAAACTCAACTATCTGCATCATATGTGTATCCCAATTTGCATCAATAGAAGAAATCCGATCTATTGTTTACAAATTGGTATTGCTTGCATGTGCATTATCACGTGACATTATCAAAATGAATAAAATAAGTAAAACAATACAACATAATTACTAGTGCAGCCAAAGACGTCGGACGAAAATAAAAGACTATATGCAATACCATTCAAATAAGAATTGTTTTTTATGTAATTACTCTCACTAGTCTGAAAAAAACTTTTTCTAATGCAGATTTTTCTTCTTTCCATTTAACAACAACTCTTTATAACATCAAAATAAACAAATTCCCTTAGAGTTGTTATATAGTTTACACTGTATATTATGTTTTAGGCCTTTAGAGATTAGAATCTGAGATTAATTTACAGACAAAAACTAGACTTATGAGCTAAGCAATGAATGACAAAGCTTTATACAAAAAAACTACTATGGGCTTAGCAAATGACTGGATATTTTGTCAGCTTATGTCATGTCCTTGTGGTAAATGACTATTAGTTTGCCATCAGCAGAGGCATACCTTATGATAGTGATAAAAAAAGGTTTATTATTCAAGTTTTTACATTCAAATAGCAAATATTAATCACCTGATCTAGTGAGCTCCGTTCGATCTTCATTGACATTCCAAGATTTCTTTGATGTTTCTTGCCATTGATGTGATCAAGAAAGTTGATTGAGTCCTTAACAACACAATCACAGACATTACAGTAATAACCACCAGATTGTGCAGTTGGTGTATTTTTTGTAATTACTACACTTTTTCCTAATTTAGAATCTAAGTCTACTTTGTACTCTCGTTGCTTCAAAAGCTCTCTCTTAACAGGTGGCGCTGAAATGGTAAAAATGTATATATATTTTTTTGAATACAGATAGATACCTCATAAGTAGAATTACGAATAACAATACTAGTGTCATGCTTTGTATAAATGTATGCAATAGAACTCCGGGGATGTTTAAAATACTCTACTGACTAGCAAACTTAGAGCTAATTATTCGAATAGGTAAGGTTAATCACAGATTTAGGGTATTTGCGGTAAGTGGTGGGTTTGCGGTAGTTGAAGGCAAGAGGTTAACAAAATATATTTAGGTTTATACCTTTTTTCTTTGACTGCTCTTCTTCCTCTAATTCTGCTTGTAACCGTTCGGCAGCGATTTTTTCGAATTCATCTTTGTCCCACTTCCTTCGGTGATCATCTGGCCTCATACTCATCTTGCTATTTTGTATATTTTCCGAAATGTAAATGGATGTTAAGTAATGATATGGACGTACTTATTGCTTCCGATTGCACTGTAAATATAAATATTTGATATTAATTAACTACAAGTTACAACTTTTAAGTTGTATTTACATTTTTACATTGACATATGACATGCAGGATTTCATCAATCATCATTCTTGGCATTTATTAATCGCGCCATGTCTTTCTGGTTTCTAGTCTATGATACAAACCAAAGATTATATTATGCAATTAACGCTGTGGTTCGTGTTTATTAAGCTATTTTGAATTCGCCGTATTAAAAAGTTAAGTGTAAATCATTTCTGATACCATAATTTAGAATAATTGCAGTCGAAATAAATATCTACTACAACAATATAGGGTTTGCGATTATTATGACTGATCAGTCAGTTGAATTTTTAGGTTCTCAAATCAATACAAAATGTTAAACGTTACATGGTCCAGGAAAATAAATTATCGCCAGTATTGTTGTTGACCGATGGTTGTGACACTAGATGTTTTTTTTCCTTTCTAAGATTTCATGTAATTTTAATCTATTCGGCAATCACCGAAATCAATTATTCGACTTTCATCATTCGTACTTATCATAAAAAATGTAGTTTCTGGGACTAACATAAATTCTACGGTGATATGAGATTATTTTTGCAGTCATTTTTACCGCCATAATTATCACTGGAAAAATAATCGATAGGAGTTTAGGATCGTGCACTATCCTCTCTGAATATAACATAGCTAGAAAAATACTGTAAAAATAACTGAAAATGTTTACAACAAACAATACATTTTACAAAATTCAAACAATACGTTGTTGAGAGGGAATGTTTTTAAATTGCGTTACGAACCAATTTGGCATTTACGGACTGTAAAAATTAATGTGCCCAGCCTGCGTATTGGGTCATAAATTCAGATTGAGTCTTTTATCAAAATGTATTAACCTGTCAAATCCGTCCTTGAAAAAAATAAATACGATTAGCTTGTATATTACAAGTTGCTTTAATGCCCGCATCATTAAATTTTAGAGCATACTAAATAATAAACGTAACTAAAAAAATAAAAAATATATTGGTATAGCGTGAATTATTAGTTAAAAATATTTTAATCATGTTTCAATTAAATGTGTTTCGCAAATAAATATTTTTTTATTATTTTAGATTTAGTTTGGTTATTCTATAATTTTTCAGTGTTACATAATTTTGTTTTTGTAGATTTGGTTATGCACTTCTTGCACTTTACCCTTAATATTTCTTTTCGATTTTCCTTACTATGGTTGCTCGGAAAAGATAGCTTGTTAGCGGTAAGGCAGCATTGCTTACCTTATAATTTTTATGTTATTAGTTTTTCTTTTAATATACCTAATGTAACGTACGAACAGTACTTGAGGTAAAAGATGTTTGGTTGTGATTGGTTCAGAAAATTAGCTAAGACTGACACCCGTTAAAAAGGACATTAAAAAAATTACTTCTATAAAACAATGCCAGTGCACCTACACTATTCTCTGTTAATTTGAATGTTACTAATAATAAAATATAAAAAAAATAGAGCAGTGTTGTCGTAGATTTGCTTTCCGGCTGTGCACCAATGAACTATGAACTTTCTTTATATGTGCGCATTTAACGTTCGCTCGAACGGTAAAGGAAAAAAACATCGTGAAGAAATTGGCTTGCCAAAGACCCAAAAAGTCGACGGCGTGTGTCAGGCACAAAAGGCTGATCAACTAGTTGCCTATTAGATTGACAAATGATCATGAAACATATAAAAATCCGCCCAGACCTAAAAACGTTGTAGTGTCACTGATTTGATTAATTTTTAATACCTAATAAAATAATATTCAGTGTCAAAGTAACCAGCTTTCTTGTCTCTTGGCTACAGGTTTCTTTATTTATTTCACTGATTATTTTTCCGACCCAAATGTCGACCAATAGAATTGCACCATTCGACGTCACGTGGACCTACATGGTATTATACTGATAATTTTTTGAAAATTTTCTCTGGTAGTTGCTTCAAGAAAAGTATTAAGTAGTTGTTTTATTCATTATGAAATTCTTATTTGTTAACTGTACATTTCGTCTCATGGTGCAATTCTATTGGCCGACATTTGGGTCGGAAAAATAATCCCCCGAATACCACACGAGCTTCAACATTATCTGGCATTTCCCTCAAGGTTCCCTACAAACAAATAAAGTCGTCAAGTTTTTCAGGTTAAAAAATCACGAGCGCTTCGCGCTTTATTTGTTTGCAACGAACCTATCGGGAAATACCCGATAATTTTGAAGCTCTTGTGGTATTATAAGTGATAATTTTTATAGGCAGGTTATCTCCATTCTGGGGCTGACATTCGTCGTCCATTTTTTATCATACATGCTGGTCTCAAGATGTTTCATTCACGGTGAGGGCAATGCGGATTCTTAAGGAGAGAGCCAGGCCAGAAGAAGTAGGTACAAAGAAAAAGTATGAGTTATTTAAAGCTTCGTCTTCACTGTACAATAATAAAAGATGTCAACATGGTAACTAATAATATACATTTTTATTTGTTTTTTATTCTTTGGAAAGGGTCTAGAGAGAACGCCTATAGAAAAAAAATGTTTTACAACGTTCGAACACTCGACCACAGGTAAAGAATAACGCTTCACTAAATTATCTATGGTATAAAGTATAATACGTCTTATGAGAAATCTGAATTCATAATAGGATTGACAGTGATAAATGAAAAAATCCCATTTATAAAAGTACGTGGCGCGATTAATGCCGCCTTCCGGTAAATCGTAATACATCTCAGCTTAGACGTAATAAACATACTTCAATTTCTACCTTCATTTCAACCTCAATAAATTATAAGACGCGGTGATTTTGTTTCTTTTTATAAGATACTAGTAGACTCGGCCAAGCGTTGCTGTGAGTAAGATTTTTGTTATATTACATAGTAGCAAACTATTTAAGAGAAACGGCAGGCAACCAATCCACCATGCTTTTTTGGTGGTTACGCCATTAAATTGTAGCTTATGTGAAACGTTGGTATTTATTTTGATAAGGATCAATACCTGGGTACGAATAGAGCCTTTTCTAGCGGTGGTATTTTAATAAAAAAATAATAATAAAAGGACGCTTATTATGACGTAACTATAAAAGATAGAGACATGCTGTCGCGACATTTTTTATAGATAGTGATGTGTCCTGAAAAATTGAAATACATCATTTAGTTCTAT
This sequence comes from Pieris melete, assembly GCA_963693345.1. NCBI lineage: Eukaryota > Metazoa > Arthropoda > Insecta > Lepidoptera > Pieridae > Pieris > Pieris melete. The sequence goes on along the minus strand of CAVNZK010000131.1, from coordinate 28,266 downwards.
CATTAATAGTTTTCGCAGCGCACGCGATTGAAGGAAGTTTTTTGTTTATTTTTTACACCTTGGGTTAGATTATTCAAGTTTTAGTAAGCATCTCTATTTTTTTTGAAAATGAAACATAGCCTATGTCACTCGGGAATAGTGTAGCTTGCCAACGGTGGAAGAATTTCAAATCGGTCCAGTAGTTTCGGAGCCTATTCATTTCAATTTTCAAACAAACAAAAAATCAAATCTTTCCTCTTTATAATATTAATATAGATTCTTAACCAACATACTAATAAAAAAAAATTGATAAATAGAACATGCTTGCTACTTGACATAATAACCATTTTACCGTTTATTTGTATTCAAATTTTCTCGAGTGATAATGCCAAAAGTTTAATTCAATAAGTTTCAAGAACAAAATTTTAATAAGTCTAAAATTTACTTATTCTACTATTAAACAGAGCTCTGGTATCTTTTGAATATGTATGAACACGGAACATCGGAACAAAGCCCTGCTTCTAATAGATATTTTATGTATTATGAACGTCTATATATAATAATACTATTACAATACAATAATATATTTTAAATATTTCAAAGAATATTGTAACTACGTTCGTTATATTGAAAAAAAAACACTATAGTCGGTGGCTTGTTATCATTATAACATTGTTTTTCTTCAAGTGCCACTTTATTGCTAGGTTGGCTCTTAACAACTTGAATTGCCAGGTATCTTGCTCTAGTTTAAACAGAGTTTCGGCGGATGTAATGCTCTCATACGTTCCGCAACCACGGCTTATTTCTAATACCAGTCTCTTGCCTTAAATTTTGCCCATTATAAGCTGCAACAAATCGAATCAATGATTCGTATTTTACAAGTCTGCATAAACTTTTGTGTCGTCCGGATTCGTTGAAGGACTTGAAGCAAATTTCAGTCCAGAGTATGTTTGATTAATATGTATTAAACAAAAAAAATTTTTTATAAATTGCATGTAGTAAATTTTTTTAATTTTTTTCTATCAATATTTTTAATCAGGGTAGTATTATATATGTATCACTATAACTTTCTCTTTTACTAAAGATGTATATATACTTTAGTGTCACATAAAAATATATACACATAAATAATTAATTGATTAAAAACAACCTAACGTTTGCATATTCTATGGGCTTCATACTTTCGATTGGTATAGAATTTATCTAATAATCATACCGGTGAAATGTGTAAAAAAATATTTTTTTTTAATATTAATTAAAATACTCTGGACTGAAATTTGCTAGGCAACCCATATGGATTATATTTATTGACATATTAAATTAAATATAAAATACGTTTCATTAAATAAGCATCTCGGTGAAGGTCGTTGTATATCAGAATCTTAGACCAACAGATTCTGAAATTGGATTAAAGATGTTGGCCAATAATTATATGCGTGCGTGTGTCGAGTGCTAAATGTCATTGCAGTGACAGGTGAAAATGCCGCATCTATTCAGATAACATCATACACTGTTCCAAATTTAAAATCCGAATCCTCTTTGATACAAATAAAAATCGCTTAATATCGAGTGCATATCTTTCCAGCTGGCCGCTTTGCAAATATAAAGTAGAATAAAATGACTCGGAATTTTATTCCCCATCTCGCTGTATTATTTTATGCAACAACCTTTATTTTAAAATATTTTACTAAATGTTTTACGCTTCATTCTAGATTGTTTAAAGCAATAACTACTACTGAACGAAGTTGCTTTTTTATAACATATTATGCTTTTTTTTGCTATGAATTTTTAAACGACTTCAAAAAGGAGGTCTAACATGTGTGCTTGTGAATTGTGATACTGTTGTATAATTTTGTGCGAGAGTGATTGTGCCAAATTTTATAAGTACATACACTTACTATATGTATTTATACGTTTATATATTTCCAACGTCTATGAAAATCCACGTATGTCATACATAATTGGTATAAAGGTATGTTAACAAATTGGGATCCAACGTCAAATGTGTGCTGCTCTATGGGTGTGAAACATGGAAGGTCACTATCTCGCACCAACTCCGAGCCTTCGTCAACCGCTGTCTTCGCCGTATTCTGGGCGTCTCTGGGAGAAGATGTCTATCGAGCAACTTTGGTAGCGCTGCTGAGAAACCCTGACTAGCCAGCAGATCAACGACACAAATGGAAATGGAGAGGCCATACACTCCGAAGGGATCCCAACCATATTCCAATGCAGGTGCTTGATTGGAACCTGCAAGGAAAGTGGAAACGTGGCCGTACCAGGCAAACCTGGCGTCATACAGTTGCAGATAAGGCAAAAAGACGCGGAGAGACTTGGAGCGAGGTGAAATACGAGGCTCAAGACCGAACGCGATGGACTCCCTCTGCCCCATCTAGGGGTATAAAGGCATATATAAACTAGGTAAACATTTTCCGTTTCAGTTGACACGTACCAAAAGTCGATGTTTTTAATCCATAGATTATACATGTATAGAAACCTATAATTCTGTAGATTTCCTAAATAAGTTAAATCAATTTTTCACGTTTATTTTTTTTAATGACACCTATTGACAAGACCTTAACATTTGAGCTTTTTTTAAATATTGTAGCCCGTACTAATATTATAGTGAAAGACTATATATGATTGCAAAATACTTTCAATATTAAAATGCTAGATTATCCTTGAATAAAATAAAGTATATTTATTTTCAAAATATTTCACAAAGTAAATCCACCTGTGCGAAGCGTAGACCACTAGTAAATTACACTTTGATTGCACGAAGCAATTAGGTAAGCGAAAAATGGTCAAAGCATAACGCTTAAGCATGCAGCTCCAAGTTTCTTAGTAATTATACAGTGTTTACGTGATGCATTTTGTTTGAAATTTAAGGGTCTGACTAGACATAAAGGTCACTCACTTCCACTTTTAACTTATACTTGGGTACATAACGTCGCTGTAGAATGATAACGTCGTATGTCCAGAGAACCAAACATTACAGGAAACGAAAAAAATGTTTCATTTCGTCAATGTTTGTTAAAATATTATTAAGTGCTTTTGTTTGTAGTTTTGGATGGTTAAAAGGACTTATTTATTAATAACATAAATAAGTCCTGACTTCATGATTTTTCCAGTTAAATGACATAAGAGTCTAAGAATAAAAAAGAAATGGTTTTATGACTAAATATAAAATAATTATGCAACTAAACAATACTTGATAAATATTTCAAAAATATATTGAATTATTGAATATTGCATTCTGAATTATCGATTCTTAAAAGGCTGAGAAGGCACTCGCGATTTGGCAGTAAATTACCCATGGATGGAATCTCTTAACATCAGATGAGCCTCCTGCCCGCTCATAAGGCTTTGAAAAAGTGTATATAGTGTGTATCCTCAGATGTTTTGATCTGCTTAATGGCAAATTTATATGAACGAGTAGATGATACGATTTATATGTCAAGACATGTTGGGTGGGCCGTGCGAGCAACAGTTACTTGTAAATCAAATTAGCTGGCGAATAAGAAGAGAGTCTCTTGCCAGTTTTTCTCGTCCGAACTACGCCCTTGATTTGAGAATTGGCAGTGAATAAGTGTACAATAACATAAATATATTTTGACAGTAATTATGTTGGTTGCCGCCGGAGGTCTAAAAACCAAGCTCTATAAACTATTATAAAATTACAAAGTGGAAGCTCTAGCTATATCTATATTCTCAGTAACGTATGCTGAATTGTCCCAGGGCCATTACGCCGAGTGTGTATGTGACACATTGGGACTTAGTATTACTAGAGCTTCAAATAACACAGTTTACTTCACGTTTGACAGCTGGACTTTGGTGCGCGGGTAACTACAATTTATGTTTTTAAATCCCTTTTGTTTCAATCTAATAAATGCAGAAATACTATTTAACAGCCAGCAAGGCAGTTGTTTTATATTGCGTTCCCTTGTCGATCTAATTCTTGAAGCCCCTACTCATAAAACTGAATTCTGTCATCCTCCTTTACTGTGCAAAGTATCGTGCTTTGGACCTCCTTTACTCTTGATATCGAGCCCAGTCTTTACATTTATTTAAGAATCCTCTTTTTGAGGATTTATCTTCTGCCCCGTAATTAGCTACTTATAAGTATATTTATTAATTATGACTAATTAACCCTATGACTTGTTTAGTTTTAGTTGGTATATTTCGAGAATTACGTGTAGTTCTATGTTTTTGTCGTTTATTGTTTTTATGCACTTCTCAAAATTCTAAATACAAAAATCATTTAATCATATAGGTAACACATTGTACACTTATGATCGTTACGAAAATAAATGTATATGAAATGCTTATACCCTCGTACCCTCAATAGGTGTTTTTTATACTAGGATTGCCTGGAATAAATCGCTTATTAGCGATAAGGCTGCCCGTTGTCCGTTGTTTTATATGTATGTTTGTAAAGGTCACGAAGTGTAAATAAATAAAAATTCAAGAAACGTAATTTAATTATTTTTACATAAATTTAGACTGTTAATCCTTTGACCAGAATGTGGATCATAATTACGGCTAACTTTAAAATTATAAACACAATCAACAAAGCGTAAACATCAAAACAAACATCGGAAACCAACTATCTGTACAAAGGTAAAGGGATGTTTATGTCGTTTTTTCACGACAAAGGTTTTGGATAAGATAAGCTTAGCCCCGTCATTGTTTTTGTATTAAAGCTCTTCATTTGATCTGAAAGGCTTATGGCTTCAATTACCTTTCATGTGATCCTTACACAAGCTTACAAATACATTAATAATAAAGCAAAAAAAGCTATTATAACTTATGCAATTATAATTATTTATTTATTTAGACTCAGACTAACACGCCTATATAGTCTGTCTCACTCTAACGCGTACCAGCTGCACCGGCCGCGCATAAGCTACGTCACAGATCTCCTCAGAAAGAAGTGAATACGCAGGAGATGCCCAATTAAAAGCCGCTTAAATGAACCCATGGAACTTTGCTGTTTTATAAGAAACGACGAACCAAATCGTCCACCAAAGCTAGGGATGTCAACAACGAAGGAGTGAACTCCCGCGTGCTTCTTTATTATATTATTTATAAGATAATTCCAAATATCCCTGCTTTTTTATAATGCATTCTTTCTAAGACCGTTAAAGATGGCTTTTTATGTCTTTAAAAATTCTTTGAAAACCATTTAGGAATTTATTACTAGATAAACATTTTAAGCTGAGCTTTGAATGTTGAGCGAAAACATTCTTGGAACTTTTCCTATATTAAATTAATATAATGCTTGCGGTTTGGCTTGTTTAATCTGTTCTCAGATCAAAGCAAATTAAATATATAAACTTTTATGATACTGGAGTAGTGTTTGATAAATTTTCAATTACTTGATTTCGTGTTAAGTTTCTGATAACAAAATAAATTATCTCTAAACCATTTATTTTATACAAGAGTAACCATGAATTATCCTATTTTTTATTATTTAAATATAATTAAGGTTTTAGTTATAATTGGCATGTTAAAATTAAAAAAAAACCCTGTCGAATTGTATACCTCATTTTATATACATATTTTTTTTAGAAAACTGGGTATACGGGCAGGAGGCACACCTGATGTTAAGTGATACGCTTATGGACACTCAATGCCAGAGGACTCGCGAGTGCGATGCCAGCTTTTTAAATTTTAAATCGTTCAAATACTGTTAAGTTTAAAATATATTGTATTGTTTCATCAGACATTTAAATATATATAATAACAAAAGAGGGCAATATAGTTAGAAATTTAAAATCTAACATTAGGAAAATATGTTATAAATAATGCATTTTCTACTGTATATGTTGCAATCCAATCTATATTCTTAAATACATGACAATTATGGTTTAAAAAAAAACATAATAAAAATGTACACTTCCGATTTTATTTATTTATTTTTTAAAACTCACACTAACGAAACACATACAAACACTTACACAACACACGACATAAAAAAACATAATACATGCATGTGTATCTATCAAACGTGTGCATAACATTTAAAGGGAAATATTTCAATGATAAAAGAGAAAAGAATTTATACAATAAAAATTAACGACAATACTAGAAAAATAAATGCAATTTTAAAAATGTTATACTTTTCTATTAGCAATTATTGTCATGTTAGTGTACTAGTAATTTACTAGTAATTTTTTGCTTAACAATGCGAATGCAAACTAGCTGATGTGTGTGGCAGAATGACCAGCAATGTGGAACATTCTGCTCCCCAGCATAATGCTGAGCCAGGGCCAATTACAGCCACAGCACACACGCATTACATAATTGAAACGAACGGAATGGGAAAAAATATATATCTCGTTATATTTTTTTTTATTTAATTTTTTTTTTTGATTATTGTTATTTTGTGTGTTTATGTGTGTATGTTTTTGCTTGTAATAAATGATATGTATATGTCTATGTGTCTAAAAATTAAGTATATAGGCCCTTAATAATGCATATTCACACACATGAACATGCGTAACTGAATTTTTGTAATATCAAAAATAAACCTAAATTAGATACATAAATAACGTAATAGCGTAGTGCAACGTCCAAAGACAGCAAACAGTGTGGCATCTAAATAGGATTACATTCTGTGCAGCCAGCGCCGTCATTGTTCAACATCTTCAGCTTAAAGCAAGGTAATCTGTTGGCACTTCAGACTTGATAAGCAAACTGTTATCGCAAGTCCAGTGTCAGTTGGAACAAGTTTATTAAGTAGAATGCGGGAAAATTCAACGATAAAGTACGTCTTTGATATTTGATATGACTTTGGAATAATTGTACCTTCGCTGTAGCGTAGAACTATTTTTATTAATAAAAGCTTGCGTTCGGCACACTGATACATTGGTACAAGAAAAATAAAATAATATATTTAATGTGACAAGCACTTATAGGCAAACATGTAACAAGTAAAGAAAAATTAACGTGTGAGCAACTATGGATATCCAGAACTAGCTCGTTTATCAAAATGCTCAATCTGGATATCGGTGATTTTTGGGCAAAACGCGTTCTTCTAAACAATACTACTAATAGTCCAGTCAATAAAGACATTTGAAATAACAAAAAATCCCGGAAAGCCAAAAATTGGTGGAGAGCTGGGGTATACCTTTACAAATAAAGTTTTGAAAATCCCCATCGATCCTATGTGTGCCACAAAAGTTATTCGGGGTCAAAGGTCAAAATTTGAGATTTTTTTAATTTTTCTCGAAAACGGTGAGTTTTAAAAAATACTGCATAAATTAAAAAGAAATAAATAATCATAATTGAATAAGTTGATAAATAAATTCTAGCTTTTGCTTTAGCTTTACCGCGGCAGTCCCAACTTTTTTTTTAAATATTTCTCACATATAATATTCACTTTCAAAGGTGCCTTTTATTAGCCCTAATTAAAATAAATGATTTTACTTTGACGTTTGACTTTATTAATTAAAATATTTCATGATAATATACATTTTTTTAATAGTTTCCACGCAATATAAATTATTTGAAGGAGTCTAGTATGAGGGTGTGCAATTATTTGATCAATTACCTTTATTAATTCAAAAGGGCATGAAAGATACATATCAGAATGAGCCTAGACTAAAATTGGGACGGCTGATGGCGACGTGTATCACGTTCGTATATACATATTATTTTTCTCATGTAAATAAAAAAAATATTATTGTAATGAGAAATAAAGTTCTTTAAACATCAATATACTATGTAAAATAATATGCAGCTACTTCTTAGGAATATTAATTAGAATTTAACCCATTCAAACCGATGTTATGTATAAAATAGATGGTTTCTCTACCGCGAATATCTATTATTAATTATAATAATGAAGCTATAATAAAGACAAAGGAAGACGGCATGTGTAAGTGATAGTATTGTGATACGAATATCCGGATTCACCGCATCAGCCAATTAATGTAACGACGACGCAATTATGCTATTAGCTCCAACGTCATCGAGTTATGTAGGTAATAGGTTTTAGGTGAACCGACTGAGCGGTTCGACGCTTAGCCCGTACCAATTTAGGGCTTATAATGACTAACTCGTAAGTGGAATCTTGGCATGGACCTTTAGTGTTATTGTTGAGTTAAACGTTTTTAGGTATTGGGCGATATTTTGGCGAACGTTGCGTGTTCAAATCACGTCGGGGTCACCAATGTACCTTATTTGGTATTGGTATGTCCTGATAAGGTACTGAGTATTGTATTGAAACGCTTTTTAGGACACGTCTATTTAATGAGTGTTTGTGTAATACTGAACAAACAAACATCAATACATTATATTTTTGAAGCCCATGGACGCCCATTTTTCTGAGTTTTACCGGCTTTTAGAATATATATAAGTATATATACTTAAAATAATTATGTTTCATCTCCAAAGTGTTTTATGTTCATAGTCTTCGCTTAGTAGCTTCAGTAGATACTAAGCGAAGCAGACTCATTGGTCATGACTCATTCAGTATTGACGACTCATTGGTTTAGTGGTTAGAACCCCTGACTGCGAATCCATGGGTCCCGGGTTCGATCCCCGGCTGAGACGAACATCGATGTGATGAGCATTTGGTGTTGTGCTTAGGTCTTGGGTGTTTAAATATGTATTTATATGTCTATCTTTAATATGTATGTATATCCGTTGCCTAGTACCCATAACACAAGCTTCACCAGCTTAGCATGGGACTCGGTCAATTGTTGTGAATTGTCTTAAAAAAAAAAGTACTCTTCCTGAGGTCGGTGGTTCTAACCCACTAATGGACTTCTGTGCACATTTAACATTTGCTTCGAAGTAAGATATCGTAAGGATTGCCTTAGACCCAAAAGTCGAAGGTGTCCGACACAGAAGGCTAATCTTCCTGTCTGTTAGAGAAAACAGATACAGAAATCTGATGCCAGAACTAAAAAGGCTGTAACGCCACTGGTTTTTTAAGCACAGTGATGTGATTAAGGATGTTTTGGTATCGTACAGTCACATTTCTTAGCGATGGATCTTTCCAACCTTAAATCACTGTTGTGAAGCTCGTACTCACTCTCTTTCAGGCAATAGATCGATCCTGACCCAACTCCGCATACGGATTCGCCATATGCCGACAGCAAATTATATCGTATTTCGGCCATACAATGAGAACTTGGAGAAACTGATCGTGGTTGATACCACAGAAGGCAAAAGGTCCCGTGGCTTTTCACCAACCAGTTGGACCGATGTGAAAGACTCATCGTCCTCAAAACTATACACTGTCATAAGGCGCTGGGCAGAAACCGGTGGAATAGATTCTCCGCTCCATGTGTTTCCTGTGTGACCTCGATGCTCATGAACTACCGTCTGAAGAGAGAGCGAACCAAATGAAGAGTTGAACGAAAGATGTGCGAATGGTTCTTATAAACGCGGGAATTTGCTAAAATTACCACAGACATAAAAGTTTGAATATCAAAATAACATTAACAGCAGGATAATGTCAAGAATGTAAACTCGTGGATGTAATTTATATGCACCAGTTCAGCTGCACATTTGTGAGACTTAAGTTTAAATGTTTTGTGGAATATCATAAATAATAGTTTCTATAATGTAATTCGCAATTTGTTTAGACCGGTCAGTAGACTAGGTTTTTTTAAATAGGATTACTATCGGCAGTCATCGCAGCCCATGGACACTCATGTTAGTGGGTGCGTTGCCGGCCTTTAAGGGCTATTAGAGCCTCTTTGCATGGGGCATTTGAATACCGGTTTTCAATTTTTTCTCTTTACAAGTGCGCAATGACAGTACTCGAACGGTTTAGGAAGTCGACATGACTAAAAAAATTGTAACAAAAGGCTAATCACCTACTTGTCTATTAAGAAAAAAAATGGAGACAGAAATCTGAGGCCTAGAGCATGAGGTTGTAAATTACATGAAGGTATCTGGAGTAGTAGTCGCCTGGGCACGGCGGGAGATGCCAATCCCACCAGACCTAGTTTAAGCAATTAAAACCCCTTTTTAGGAAAGGGGAGATTTGACTCTCCCCTGCTGCCTAGCTTCTCGGCCACAGATTTTAGGTAACTATAATAACGGTGAAAAGCATATTGATCTTTCAGCTCGCTTATTTTGTTCTACGCTCTATAGTGTGGGCTAAATGTACTGCATTGATAGTTTAATCAAGGCTTAATAGCTTAACCGTTTTACGTCCAGATTTTAGAACTTTGACAGACCTTCATTTACGCAGGTTAATTAGGTGCACCGAGTATATATACTGTATAGACATAAGACAGGACATATATTATAAATAAATAAAATAAATGTATCGGTTTTTATGTATTTTATATAAATTGCAGTTAACAGAGGGCATTTAGTATCTTAAAGTGTTACACAGAACAAATAACAAACAAAATTGCGAACATGCTAAAAGATGTGTCAATATCTTCTCTGTATTTTTCTTTACTTTATTCACAAACTTCGAGGCGAGCTATGTTTGCGCCAACTCAATGTCAAGTGTCAAACAAAAGGGGTTGTCAGCTAAGTTGTTTCACAGATTAGAATTAATAGACAATATATTGAATTTTTTATTACAATATACCTATCAATCACAAAATTGTATTAAGTGTTAATAATTACGACATCAATTGCATACTTTCAAGTATTTTATAGAGGAAGGAATAGTCATTAGAAACACGTCGAAACAACAAATCTAAGCGTACGACCAACCAGGCTCCAGAAGATAAACCACTCCTTATATGGAAATTGTAGTAGTTTTTTCAACAACCTCCAAGCCAAATTAGAGAATTATCACTGAACAAAATTAAAACTCTCGTTAAATGAAAATTAATGACATTTTTTATAAACTTTAAAAAAAAACGGAGAGTTTCTTGCCAGTTGTTCCCGCTCTACACCCTTGACTAGCGAACTGGTAGTAAATGTAAATTTTGAATCAATTTAACATATTTTCTGTTGACGTTCATAATTGTAATTGGTTTCCTATATGAACACAGTTATTTGAGTTCATTTAAAATAACCTTAAATTTAAAATATTCTAACCTTAAGTCTTGGTGGTATTACCGGTTTTGATTCCTGACAAACTGATATTTTTGCTTTAAAAATAAAAATGAAACAGACATGATTTCAACACTTGAAAAAACTTAATCACCCTAACATTTGTAAAGTAGATTATACGAATTACATTTCAGTAAATGTTCCAATTCGATGTTCGATCAAAAATATTATTAAAGAAAAACGAATGGGTATCAAAGACAATTTCCTTTATCGTACAAATCAAATAAGTATCTAATACACTTTTAGATCTGCAATAGCCAAATAAATAACCGGCGTGAAAATAACAATATATTGCGGAATTGCTTGGTAATTTTTCACTGTACTGTCAAATGCTCGTATAAGATATTGGAAACAATTTGAGAGATATCTTGAACGTTCAATGCGATATTATGAAGGTTATTTTGTAAGATTAATTGTGTGAGAACAGTGTAAGCTTGGTTAACTAAATTAAAAAATGCTTTAATAATAATGAAATCTTTTGGTCTGGTTTTGGTTTTTAGCCCATTAAGCTTGGTTAATTTTAATCCTGAGTTCATAGGTCGAACTCCACAATTCCTAGATTCTACAAAATATGTGTCTGTCATGTGTGTGATGAGGTACTATTAATTCGATGATACATTTTGATGATATGTTTACGCTTATCTAGAAAAGCTCTCAGCGACTGTATTTATAATATGTTAATGTTATTTCCTTAGTAGTAGAATATAAACTGTTATTAGTGTAGCGAAGTGGCAAGAGTCACATAGCTCGTGCGTCCGGCAGCTCGCTTCGACTCATTAATTCTCAACAAACGCTGGCCAGCCGCTGTGTGAGAATGACAGCACTCGTTTGTTATCCTATATGCTATATTACGAGCTCAATACACTAGCATTTAGATGCCCACACTACTGTTTTTACACGCGATCAATTCCATACATGGATATTTTAATACATTACAATCCGTAAGTAATTTTCTGTTATTGTAAAATACGGTTATTGCAATTAATTTTATCTAAGTCAAACGAGGACAGGCGTTTCAGTGCGTCCGTATTTATTAACGCGCGGTTTTAAGAGCAATGCGGTCTCAGTACTGGAAAATATTTTCGTCTGTCGGAATGGAGATATTACTTCGCAGATTTCATGTAAAGCAGTCACTTGGCACTCGAACAGCGTTTAAAGCGGCAATAAAACTAAACATACGAAGTGCAAAACTGGTTGTTCACGAACACGTTGAAACTTAACGACATCATCTTCTTGAAGTGCTGTTTGTAGTGAACTTACTGCATGTTCTACATTCCGTAATATACTTATAACGTGGAGATGGTTGAGATTAGTATATAAACTTATTACCCAAACATTGTATGCTGTGAGATATCGTCTGAATTTTTTTTTTGACGTGACAACGTCTAATAAATCGATGAACGCCGGCTACCCGTCCGAAAAACCATGACTCATTGTCCCGTTACGCTCAATGTCCCGTTACGCTTATTATATCTATCTCTCTTCCTTAAGTTTGCAATAATTTCATCAATATTTTGTTATGACGTCACATTAAACTATCGTCCGTAAACCGACTTTATAGACCATTTTTTTTATATAATAGGGGGCAAACTGGCAGGAGGCGCACCTGTTATGTGATACCACCGTCCCTGGACACTCTTAATGCGAGAAGAGTCGCAAGTGCGTTGCCGGCCTTTTAAGAACTGGTACGCTCTTTTCTTCGACCCTAAGTCGAATTGGTTCGGAAATACTTCAGTGGGAGCTGGTTCCATAGTGGTGGTTCGCGGAAAATACTGCCTTAAACCTATAGGGGAAGATCGTTACCCTTCGTACGCGGGGCACATTCATACAGTCAAAATAAAACTTGAACGAAACAAAGTACAGTCTTGTTTTTGTATGTGTGTATGAGTCGAGATACCAACTATACATCAACGAAGTTTCGCGAAATTCGCACCGATGAGAGTGAAGTTACAGACGTGGACGTGTTTTCGCGCTCGGTAAGTAATTTTTTGATCAATGTTTTTGTCTCTTGTTTCCGTAGATAAAATAATTTTTCGAGTAGAGTATTCTATCAGAACTTGCGAAATATACTTAAGATACGTCTCCAATACTTAATTTATGACGAATTACTATTTAAATAAGTTATATTTTGTTGTTGTTCATTTAGTGGGGTACTTTCGGACAGCACTAGATGGGGCACATTTGAACGAATTGTACTACTAAATTTGTCGACAGGAACTGTCATTTTGATACAAATTAAGTTTTTAACTTTCTACATACTACTGTTAAGGCATCTTGACTAAACCCTCTGGTAGGTAGGTACGATTGTGTTAGTGTGCTAATTGCTAATTTTTGCATTTACTTTGTCCTGTGTTGCTATTTATTTTTATTTTATTTTTGTTCAATAGAAATTAAATCTTTATATTTCTGTTTAATTTCATAGCTAATAAATGAATTTTGATTTATGTGTGTCGTTTTAATAGCACGTACGGAAGTACCCCACAGCGTACGAAGGTACCCCCAACACTGTACGAAGGTGCCCCGTTGATGGGGCAGATTCGTACGTTTTCCAGATTTAGTTTAAATCATAATTATGGTTGAACCATCAGATGAAATCATTTGTAATTTTTTTATATGAATCTCAGATAGTTAGACTATAAATTTAAGCTATCAGGTGATTAATTCATGGAAAAAGAAAAAAATAAAAAAATAAAATGTGAAAACCGTACGAAGGGTCCCGACCTTCCCCTACTTGTACTTATCGAAAACAACTCTTTTGTACTAATAAAGTAATCACTAAAGAGCTTTTAGTAAGTTTGTAAGTTATACTTTATAGCAGAGTTGGTTAACCAATTTTTTCTATACCTAACAATATTTTAGACGCAAAAATTGATAAATTGTGTCAGGTATAGAATTCAGAATACCTACACGTTTATCTGTTGTAGTATTATAAAGAGCCATAGAAAGCCACATTGTGAACCGGAAAAATAAAAAAAAAATCTCAGAGTACCTAGTTGGATTTGCAATGTAAGTCGGAGATAAAACGGTCAAACGAAAACACTTCTTCCGAAAGCTGCCTTAATATACCTAATGAGAAATATGATTTCTAGAGAAAAGTTTTAATGCTTGATTTCAACGATTCGATAATTCACTTTTGATCTGAGTTTTTATTCCTTTCTATTACAAACATAACTTGTATTTAATACAAACACAAAAGATTTCGATTGAGACTGTTGACAAGTGACGTTGCCGTTATTGGTTTAGGTGGTGGCCATTGCTTTTGTGCGAAACGAAAGAAAATATCGTAATAATAAAAGGTATCTTAAGCGACGAGCCGCAGGCGCCATACCCTGCCCCACTTACCTCTCGGCGTGATCGAAATAGGACATGTAATTCGTCGATGCGCAGCTGACGGGGCTATGGGCATTGCCATTGTACTAATCCTAAGTCTTTCCAGATAAAGTACAAATAAATCATTGCTATAGAAAAGCTGTAACTCTCGTGGTTATTACAAATGTTGACTTGAAATGTCACAAGCTGTATGAAAATAAGGGATGTTTACGTTAAGAAAACCGCTGCGATCGCTTTAAAAATCATTTCTACGCACTGCGAGGTTGCCAATGTTTGAATAGCAACGGTTGATCGCATCCCATCGATGCGATCTTAAGATTTATAATATTACTAGCGGACCCGACAGACGTTGTCCTGTCTTAACTATGAATATTGATTTCAAATTGGTATAATTAATTAAAAAATATTTCAGACACAAAGTGTTTATTATTCTAATGCTTTATGTTATACAACATTCTTTGTTTGTTTTTCTGGCTCGCATATTATTAATATAATAACTCCGATCGAAGCATTTATTTTAAACGATATTCATTTTTCTTACATCCTCTTTGACGATATTTGCAGCACGCATTCTGTCAATGTTACGTCAAATGCCATAAGGTTACATCAATAAGTTCGAATTGTGTGGTGGTTAAGTATTTTTAAATTTCCTATTTTTTCCCCATTTTTTTTTCTTTTTTTCTTTAATAAGAACCTTCTCCTGACAATTACAAACACAACAAAAAGAAATCTGACAAATCGGTCAAGCCGTTTTCATGTTATTTCGTGACGACGGAAAACGGGTTTGATTTTTATATATATAGATTTATTTGCCCGTACAAAGACTTCATTTAAATTAGTACGTACGTACGTTGGTCAATGTTAACTTTCATAGAATGGCAATATTACTTTGAAGGATATTTAATATTTTTATTAATTCATCTGAATTATTAAATTTTACTTTAATAGGTACTAATTAATACAAACTTTATTTTATTTGTATATATGTACTTAGATATACACGGTAAGATTATTAGTAAAGAAATTGAAAAATTTTATTGGAATTGCGAGATAAACTAGATTTAGACTAAAAAATATTAAACTAACAGTATTAAGAAGCTGCACCTAACAAAACATCGGAATTTCTATGTCCTACGCATATAAAGCACTGGATTATTGTAGATTGTCTAACCATAGTATTTCAACATCGTTAATAGATCGCATTAATACATTTCTCTCAAACCGTCAACGAGATGTCGTAAGCACTATCAAATATTCGTTGTTTACCACGTGTCAACATCTCGACTTCCGTAGTATGTCGTTGTCATAGAAACCCCATAAAACGACGTAATTTTTGTAAGTTAAATATTTTTTATTCTCCAAAAATGGTTATGTAGGCAGGCATGGGAGATGCCTAATCTATCCTAACCTGAACTGAGACTCTATTAAAAAACTTATACAAGTTTATTTCATTATTAATTACAATACTGTAACAATTTAAAATTAAGAAATTTCGGCCATGTAACAAGCTTCGATGTGTCTTGATCCTTCAGTGTACCATTATTTTTTAGCTTATCCAAAACAAACGCTTCTTAGAATAAAAGAGAGAAAAAAACTAACTCCATATAAGAACTTATTAGAATTTTAGACCCTGTTCCTATCGAAGTGTTCCCAAAAGGCAGATAGTCGTAATCTATACAAGGGGTACGTAATTATAATTTGTATGGGCGTGTCAGCTTTAACCATATTCAATATCTATCGGACAAGGCGATAGTAATATCAAATGTTAACAATGTATGTATAGGATAGATATTATGTGGAAGGCTATTAGGTCTGATGGGTACAAAGTGTAGGCTTAAGCAATTACTACCGCTTTCCGCCCTTGTCCAAAATGTATAGTAAATAATTAACGAACGTTGAATTAGGAGCGGCTAGTACAGAGCCGTAACGACGTAATTTAAAATAACTAAAACTGTGTTTTATTATTTTTACGAATTATACGTGATCTATTTGAAATCGATTAGAAAAATCTGGCTTCTTTTGAAACAACTTTGCATTTTTGAAGCGTCTTTAGTGTGTAGTATGGAATCAGTTTTCGCACATAGACGCACATTTGGTCCATTGCGCTGGCTGTGGCACGCTGGGTTTACGGAGCAACCTCACTGCTTTGAGGTTTTCTGTAATCAGGACTACGATGCGTCTTTATCAATGTTAACAAAACAATAACATTTCGCAATCAAATAAGTATTAAATATACTTAGGGTCCTTCATGAAAAGAGCGTACCAATTTTTAATGCCGGCAACGCGTTTGTGAGCCTTCTGGATATGTGAATGTTCATGGGTATCACGTAACATCAGGTGAGCGTCCTGCCCGTGTGCCACCTATTACATAAAAAAATATACCAATTATATATTACAAGCGGGCTAAACGAGCCTATTCGCCCAAAAAAGGCCAGTCATCACACCCATTTTAGTGGGTGAGTATGATCTTTTTTTAAACAATTGGAGGTCCTACCTTCCAGGGAAGATGCCTATTGGGAGTCAATTTCACTGTTCCTTAGTTCGCAAAAGAATTGAAAAGGTGATGCGGATGGACTTTACTCATCATGGCTTTCATTCATCGGACATCAGAGTCATCATGTTTAACTTCTAACTATTCACAACCCATTATATTTAATTATAATTAATCAAATGAAAGTCTTAGGAGTCCAAAGGTCACTAGAGCTAGTAGGACTGGCGCTACGGAAAGCGCTAGGACTAGCGCCCTAGAAATGTAATTCCGTCCCTGGATAACAACCCAACATTGATGTTCATAATGACAAATATGAAGTTTCTAGGGCCTTCGAAGGGTTTAAAGGTTCGCAGATTGGCTTAAGCTTAAAATATGTGTTTATAAAATAAAATAATATAATACTAAAGTTATATAGAGGTGTTATGACACATTTCCCAATTTTGTTTGTTATCCATAGTCCAATTTTATGTTTTATTGGTTTACTACAGAAATTAGTTTTATGTAGACTTTGACCTTAATTTAAAATGAGACGAATAATAAATGCAGATTAATTACTTAGTTTTTGTATTTTATCAGTGCTTAATTACAAATATACATAAAATAATATATATAATTATATGTATATACTAGCTGCCCCCGCGAATTTCGTTTTCCCTTAATGTGATTTTACTTAGCCTACCTTTTTAGTACCTACTAACATGGAACATTTTGCTTTGCTACCCCAGAGACCGTTCGGTTTTCCGGAATGAAAACTTTTTAGGTTTTTCTGAAATTTTTCTCTATGTAAAAACCTCAGAGTTCAAGTTATGCGTTCTTAACTAACAAATAAAATATGGGGGTTGATCGTAGAAGGTAGATACAGATTAAGGGTTGTATGTATTTTTTTATGCTATATCATAAAAAACAAAAAAAAATGTTTTTGGGGTTACATCCCTTATAACTTAGGGCTTTGAAAGGTAGATAATAGCCGATTCTCAGAATTTCTGAAGTTGCATAAAAAATTTCATAAAAATCAGTCGAGCTGTTTCGGAGGAGTATGGGAACGAACATTGTGACACTTGAATTCGATATATATGATAGAGATGTAAGATATAATAATAATAAATTGTTTTTTTAAGGGCAGGGCAATAAGACTATTTTATTTTGTAAGGAATTTAGCTGTTGGCTTTAGCTCGGCCTGAATGGGCGTTATTCCCGCGACTAACGCAAGGGCGTCTCCTGCGAGACTCGAACCTCGGCTTGTGCCGTTTCGGAGTAGTAAGACTTTTTGATGATCGATGTACCATAAGGGCGACCCAGTGGGGCCCTATTGGGAAACGAAACAGAGGAAGACCGTTCACGAGATGGGCGGATGACATTATTAAAACGGCTGGCTCAAGCTGGATGCAACTCATCCTTGATCCGTGGAGTGTTTTTGCAAAGTAATTAAGAAATAAAAATAGTAAAAAAAAATTGTGTAATTTAATTTAATAGGACACAAAGTTTATAAAAAAAAACACTTTATTTGACACAAAAACAATTACATTTTGTACTTACATTCTAAACCTTATAAACAGGCAACGAATCGTTTAGTTACTATTCATGTTGGTTAACCTTGTACATAATATAATTCTATGAGCGTTTAACTACTAGCGTTTAAACTAGGCTTAGCCTGTATCTTAAACGCTAGTTCCTTCCAGTGTCATTAGGATAAGTTGTTTGTCGTTAGATGTTTATTCGGGTTATATGTTTATTGTTTATTAAACTAAATGAGGGTAGAATAGTTTAGTAGTAATATAAGTTTACTTTGTTCCTTTGCAAGAAATAAAAATGCTTTTTTTACTTTTATCATTATTTATTTTATTAATAAATGCCATATACAGTGTAAACCCTTTATAACAAATTTCAGGGAACCGAGCATTCTTTTTCGTTATAGAAAGTTTTCGTTATAGGGAGGAAAGAGAACAAAAAACTGGAGTCACCGTGACCACGCACGCTGTAAAGCACGCGAAACGTCGGATAAATTTAAAATTATCTTAAATAATTGTAAATTTATAATAATACATAACTTTAATCCGGTAAAAGTTTTTTCTTAAAAAAAAAACAAATTTATCTAATTATCCTACCTACAATAATTTCTAATTTGGTTACTGCTTAAAAAAACATAATGCTTTTCTTTTACTGGCCATCTTGACATTTTCAAAGGTTGTTTACGACAGATAATACACGATTGGTGATGGTGGTCCGTTTAGTAACTGAGACCAAAATTTCCTACACGCAATGTAACCTAAGAACGCACACGTGTCAATGCAATTAACAATAACAAAGGCGAGACGGCTGTCTATGATTATGAAAACAATTACACTTAAGTATGTTGTTGATGTCTAAATAGGAAAAAAATTCTTCGTTATAGAGAATGGCTGTTGCATTAAAAAGTGTGAATTAATGTATGGGTTTTGTGTTTAATCAAACAAAAATAACTCAGTTTTACAATATAGAGAGTTTTTCGTTATTACGAATAACGTTATAATAAGTGTACACTGTACTTATTTATTTATTTTATTAATAGTATATAGCGCGATACCTTTAACAAGTCAAGGTTTAAATAGTCGTGTTCATAAAATCGTATATTAAGTCTGAAGATTCTAAAACTGACTAGAAACGACATCCTTTGTTCTCGTAATAAACTGTCAGACCACAAAGAATATCACCGACACCGGATGTCATCCCGAAATTTACAGCTCGTACTAACAGGATCTTCCATTCAGCCGCACCTTATATGAAAAAGTAGTCAAACATTTTACGTAGAAAGTTTTGAATTAATTATTGTACTTTTATTAGTATTATACCTGCCTAGTAATAATAAAAATTGATAAAAAGAACATTAAAACACTTTCAGTCATATATCGTATACTTTCAGATTATAACACAAATTACCAAAGCGTTATAATGGCCTTGTTATTCTTCCTTTATTTTAAATATATATCATAATGATCAAGAATCTTAGAACTTAGAATTTAGAATTAATTATAAAGATATACTTTGTTATATTTGTTGTATAAATAGTAAATACGTAAAACTGTGTTTTGTTTATGTTTGAATGTATGTTCCGTTTTTGGCTTTTGTGTACAATTTAATTGTTTGGATATTGTTTAGTGAGTAGCTGTAGGAATACTATTGACCAAATAATAAAAACGTTTGGTCCCTGTGGCAGTGTAGTGTGTACCTTTAATGCTGGCAGCATTTCCTCGCTGTATTGGGATACTTATTCGTTGAGCGAGGAAAGCACCAGTTCTGGCGTCATCGGTACTATAGGTACCAGGCGCCAACGTAAATATTTAATCAGCTCCTGTGCACTTGAAACCCACGGCCCAAGAGTTTCTCTTCAGAGAACAACATCGAAGTTGGAGGAAAGACTCTTATATTTATTGTTTTTTTTTTATGGCTCTGATACGATTTGTGCATTAGCCAGCGTCAAGTGTAGGGTTTTTTTATAATTCGTGCTTGTCTTTTAGAAATTCGACCGTGTCCTCCATGTACGGTTTAAGCATTCACCCGGTACCGCACAACCGTCCCAAAGGCCGAGAACAAATTTAAATTAAATTCAAATTTGCCCTCGAACCGGGAATCGAACCCGGTACCCTACACCTAGCTGCCACTTAATAAGACCGCTAGAGTATGAGGCCCCTATATTAATTGTTGATATGTCGCGAACCAATTACATTTAAAATAACATATTGTATCTATAATTAGGACTTTCAAAACCAAAAAGTTTTCTTTTAACTTTTTTAGATAATATTATAATGATGTGTGTTATAAAAATGCACCAACCTTTTTATGTAATAAGTTTGTCGTTAAATATAAGAGTTTTAAATAAGGAAGTATAATTAAAATATGACGCAACAGCGGAAGTGGCGAATCACTCGTCGTTTACTCCGGCTCTAAACCGGAAATTGAGAAAGTCAACCGTCGGGCATCGTGAGGTCATTATGAAAGAACTGATCCGATTTCCTGCAATTTGCGTCCCATCTTCGCTCCTCATTTGTGACACTTTCAGTTCTCGTCCGATAGACCGTCTCGGAAATCTAAAAATAAATTCGTGACAGTTTCCCGATAACCGATTAGGAAAATCGGTAACTTATCGAGAATAAATATGGAAAAAAACTTTTTATACATGAAATCACATGTCGTTGCTTGATTATTCTTACTATTGATTATTACACTATTTTCTAAACTTGTGGCTAACGATTTATGCCAAATATCAGTTTTGGTTGTTCACCAATGCTTTTACCACTTTTTAGATTGTTGTTATTGTTGCAAAAACCTCCAGAGATCCTAGATTTGTTGATAATATTTTAGTTTTTATGTAACAAATTTAAAAAAGTTATTTTCTTAAAATACGTACCGTATCGTATATTTGTGCAATTAGCATGTCTAATATATAAACTTATTAATTAAATTTGAGTTGTAAGTGCTAAGAATACAAGGAATTTAATAATATTTGTAGATTCTAAAGTAGCAGTATTAGCCAAGTGGCTTTAGCGTGCGACTCTCATCCCTGAGGTCGTAGGTTCGATACCCGGCTGTGCACCACACGACTTTCTTTCTATGTGCGCATTTAACATTCGCTCTTATAGTGAAGGAAAACATTGTAAGGAAACCGGCTTGCCTTAGACTCATAAATTTGACGGCGTGTGTCAGGCACACGAGGCTGATTACTTACTTGCCTATTAGATTGACAAATGATCGGAATAACAGATACAAAAAGCTGAGGTCCAGATCTACAAAGATAGTAGTGCCACTGATATATTTATTTTATTTTATTATACGTTTTTAACGGATAAACTTTAAGTTATTAGATATTATGATTTTATATATAATCTGTGTAATGTGATTAGACAACTAAAATGTTACCATATTCACCCTATCTATTGCGTCGAAGTTGCCATTTATAAATTCCATTTACAAACTTTGGTTGAAATATCAATGACTTCGTATAAATGTTTTTCGAATGTTAGTGCTTGGCCCTGGAAGATTAATGAGCGGTCAGAGCGCAGACTGTCGCCCCTAGGGACAAACTAGAATGTTATACGGCCGACATTAATTATATAGTACTTTACTGAAATGTGTAAAAATTCTAATATATTCATTAGCGATCGTCGAACAATGCACTTAATGAATTTATTAAAAATTGAGATTTTCTGTTGCACAATAAAAACACTTTATTTTACACAGCGTAATAAACAAGTACCATGAATACAGATAACACAAAATTACATTGCTGTAAGTGTTGCCCACTGACAGATCATCAAAAGAATTTAATATGTCAAATAAAATTAAGTGAGAATCTCACACGACGGAGTATTATGATCAAGCTAATAGCAATTTAATTGTTTTATTAATTTAGTTTTAACTTGATAGTTGTGTCTATGTCTTTGTCAATGTGCACATTTGTATGTTTCTTAAGTTTTCGGTGCATAGAACACGTACATTTTTGTGTGCGCACTAAGTTGTTTGTAAAAGAGTAATGATGAGAAAATTGTCTTTGGTACTATAAAGAAATATGATAGAGTTTTATCCTAAAGAAAGTTATTCGACAAAGTCACAGACTTGTAAAATAATAATGATACACCAAATATATATTGAAAAGCGCAATAATGTTGTACTTTTAGCTGCTATTTTGTACATCTTTTGAAGAGTATGACAGCGATTAAATTACGTTCGAATTCTTGGTAAGTATTTCTTTGAGTTCGCTTTTACCTTTTCTTGAGAAAGGTTGCACTTTTTAATTTTAAGAGATAACTAAGAATTTTTGACTTGAAATATCAGTATTTAGTTTTAGCATTATACATTTAACATTTATGTCTAGATTTATTTATTAATATTTGATTTATCTATTTCCTAACATTTCGTTGCAAGTGTACACAGTACGGAAACAGTTATGGAGGGAAACTGGCGGCCTTATCGCTATCGAGCGAACTCTTCCAGGCAACGACTGTGAGAAATAAAAAAGTATACAAGGCGCAAGGAGTGTAAACCTACACAAGACATAGTTACTTAGACAAAACTAATGAAACCAAGCAAAGCAATTAAAACATGTAAACAGTGAAAGGGACGCAACATTAACACTATAAGTTAGTTTGCTTCCAGCCCAATAATGATAAAAAAGGGTTTTGTTTTCCAAAATAGTTTTCATATGTACCTATAAATATAAATAAATATAGCCTTAGAATTGTCTTTTATTACACATAGAAAAATATTTTTTTACCGGATTGAAGTTATGTTTTATTATAAATTTACAATTATTTTACATAATTTTACCGTGACCATGCACGCTGGAAAGCACGCGAAACGTCGGTTAAATTTAAAATTATGTAAATAATTGGAAATTTATAATAAAACATAACTTAGTGACAATGTTGTAAGGTACATTTTATCTTGTTTCTACTTAGTTTTTAACGAAATTTTGTTAAAGTAAATGTAAATATTATCATATTATTTCCTAATAGACACCGGTTTCTTGATCGTGGTGCTTTTCAGCATAGGCCTCCCCATGTGTTCTCCACAGAGATCTATCTCTTGCTTTCCTCATATGTATAGAAAAGGACAAATAAAAACCCTTTTACTCAATGTTTGATTTATAGAACAGGGGGCAAACGGGCAGGAGGCTCACCTGATGTTAAGTGATACCGCCGCTCATGGACACTCTCAACGCTAGAAGGCTCGCGAGTACTTTGCTGGCCTTTTAAGAATTGGTACGCTCTTATCTTGAAGACCCTAAGTCGAATTGGTTCGGAAATACTTCCGTGGGCAGCAGGTTCCACATAGTGGTGGTGCTTTTTATCTTCTTGGGGTTTAATTTGGACCAGATTTAGTCTACCCCAGTCCGAGACTCCACGTAGCAGTGTCCACTTCAGACACAAGTTTGTTCCGGTATTCATCGACCACTGCCCTAGAAATACCAGCCCGGCTAATAATAATTTATTTCCTTTAGATGCACTAATTTCGTAATGTAATTCCGGCTTAAGACTACCCTACACAAACATTTATACTTAATATATATGAAATATATATATATATATATGAAACAGTTTTAAAAATACCACCAAAATATTAAAATAACACAATTTGCCTTTATTATAAAGCTTATAAATTTTACAAAATAAACCTTCGATTTTGAATAACAGGCAGCACTGATAAAATACCATTAAAATGATTTGATTGATTCGAGCTATTGGTTTGATGTTACCAATTTGGCTGATTTGCCCTCATTTGTTATTCGACCGGAACCTGTTCGAAAAATGTCATCGATAAATCGTTTTTCAATTTATACAGATAATATAACATATCCATAGATCATACGTCAGTAACAATATTTATACGTTACGCGCATCGATTGACAGTTGACACTCACTAGAGGGATGCTTGTTTATGGCGGGACGTGGAATTTATGCCCATTCGGTGTGTAATAAACTAGATAACTCAATTTATGGCACTTATAGCGATGAATTCCACCTTGTATTAGGTATATGGAGCTTAAATTGGTTTGTTCGGTGTGTATATATATCACGTATATAATACCTTATTTCAGATAGGTAAACATTTATTTAAATGTTCGGTTTCATTTAAATGAAAGGAAATATTCGTTACGATGATCCAGTGGCGCCACATTTTACAATTTGAAGCAAGTATTGCCTTTGTCTATTTCATACGACTTTGACAATTCACTACGATCTTCAACTTTGGCGAAAGAGTGTCAACCATGGGCGGATCGTGAATTTGTGGGGCTCTGGGCTATTACGGGGAAGTCCCCCGTGGATAAACGCACACGCGAAAAATTACACTGACCGAAAACAAGCGACGGGGAATTTCCCGTTTCTTTACATAGACGCGCATCCAACATGGGTTAATTGACCTCAGGGATACCAACCTTATAATTGTTTTTTTTTTAATTTCAGTGTTTCAATTTTTGAAGTTATACTTCTTTAGGCGCGTTATGAAAATTTATGAGAGTGAAATTTTACGTTGCGCGCGCACCTATGACACAAAATTCAGTATGGGCGCCGAGCGTGCGCGAGCGAGATGGGAATAAGACAAGTAAAAAGAAATAGAATATGCATGACGTATGACCATAATGACATTTGTAGTACCTTTTAAACAAATAAAGCAGTTTTAATTATTTTTTCAAAGAAATTTAGCAATGCTTTTTCACAAAGACCTATTGTTACTTAGTTAAAAGGTTATGAAACATACCTAGTTATTAAATTAAATTAATAATATAATAAAATAATAAATAATAATTGTTATTAATATTAATTAATAATTGAATAATATACTAAATATTAAATATTATTAAATTATTAACGCTAAATATCTATTATTAATTATTTAATATTTAAAAAAAATAAAGAAAGCCAAAGAAGTATAACTTCTTACGCGCGTACATAAGTACACGCACCATTTTTTTTTTTTTTTTTTAAAAAGATATCACCTATTGTTTTCAGTTGGGACTTGAGGTCCTTTGTATTCACGGGACGCGGCCCTGGGCTGCAGCTCTAAAAGCTCTTAAGTAGATCCGCCCTGGGATCAACAGTAAACATTAACTTCCTTTGCTTACAACACGTCCAATCATGAATCGTATCGAATCAAAACAATAAATTAACGGAAAAATTTTAGACAAGTGTATCGCGCGGTAATTCCCCTACTCACTTCTACGCGAGTACCTAAACGTATTCATTATTTAGGAATCCTCAAAAATGTTTTTTCAATAAGTTATCAAGCATAGATAATGTGTGTGTTAAAAATTACTGATGACGTAATCACTATCTAGATCCCCCCACGTCTTCGAAAACAAGGGCCAAGGCCAACAAATCAATGACCCTCTGCCCCTTATAATACCTACGAAATACTTGAGCGGCCCTATATCATTTAAAATCGTTGTTTTCGGGCACATCTGGAGTTCGAAGGCTATATAATTTTCTATATAATTTTGAGCGTAATACAGAGAGAAAATTCTGCTAGCGTTAAAGGTACACTGCCACAGAAACAACTCTTTAAATTTGTTTTAAATTTTTGTTTATTAATTATTATTATTTTGTAATTGTATTTACCTGCTTAAAACACTGCGGTATTACAACTATAATCTATCCAAATAAATAAATATACTCGGTACGAAAAATAATAGCCTAATAACTGAATTAGTTGACATTCGAAATATACAACTTTTTCAATAATTTACGAAGTTTATTACTCTGTTATTAATCATTGGCAAGTA
Organism: Pieris melete; assembly: GCA_963693345.1. Taxonomy (NCBI): domain Eukaryota; kingdom Metazoa; phylum Arthropoda; class Insecta; order Lepidoptera; family Pieridae; genus Pieris; species Pieris melete. The sequence goes on along the minus strand of CAVNZK010000131.1, from coordinate 2,179 downwards.
AAGTTTTCCGTTCAAACAGAACTAACATCGTCAGCAATTGGCTTGGGGTGGAAAACATTAATCTGTATAAATTTTATCCGCCCCAATTACCCGGAAAACAGAACAACTGAATTTCCCAAGGCTTAGGAAATATTAGTTAGAATCGTATTTTATTACTTTTAGGAATGTATTTTGTTTATTTGCGGTAAAATTACGTATGAAGTGGAAAAAAATAGATTTTATTTCCTTCGGCACGCGGTTTCTACGTTAAATATATTTATTATTTTACTTATATTATTTTTAAATTGTTTAAATAATAATGTGACCTATATTTCAGTTTTATTATGTTTTTAAGGTCAGACATGTCTGCCTGGCCATCTGCAAAAGTGTGTGTAGCTCCTAGCTTTGCACACCTGTAATAAAGAAATATGCAATTCTTCTTCTCTTTTTAATATAAATACAATAATAATCCTTGTTTGTTAATTTATATATTATTATATTTAAATATCAAGATAGTTAATTTATTTCCCTACAATTATTATCTCTATGCTACTAATGCGATTTTAAACCACAAACAAGCCCGGACTAGAGTTTAAATGAGTGACCGACCTTTATCTGTTTTAATAATTATGGAAAATGCGAATCCAAAAGCTCAACGATTGAATGTTAAGTAAATTTTGTAATATTTTAATGGAATGAATCAGACGTAAGATAACGTATGAATTATTCAATTTCATTTAATATTACCATCTTATGTTTTTTAATATGCTTTTGAGAAGTTAAAAAGAATTCTGTACTCATAATATTTTTATATTCATGTTACATAAGGTTTGTCTTATTAAAATATATTACAGATTACTAATCCAGTGTTGCTACATCTATCTTGGTTTTAGCTTCGGATTGCATCCGTCTCTTTATGTATTTTATAAAAGAGTAGTCTTTTTGTTTTATAAAAGAGTTGGCGATTAGCTTTCTGTGTCTGATGTCTGATGTCATAGGTGTCATGTCACCTGAGGAGCAAGTGCTAATTTATTTATTTGCACATTCTAAAACAAAGTGTATGCCTAAAAAATACAAGAAAATATGACTTCACAAATTTAATACACATACACATCAATTACATTAGAACATAAGCAATCTATCAGGAAAAAAATAAACAAACAACTACAAATTTTTTTACTAAAACTAAAATATAATAACCTAATTACAATAACAGAAATAAACAAAACTAAATGAAAACTTAAACCACATTAAGAGCCTGCAAAACAAAGTTACGGTAAGTTGGTAGACTGTTATAAAACACATCAATGTTTTCATCCATGTTTGTAATTAGGTTGTAAGAGCGAGATAGCCTATTCACTGGACCATTAAAAGTAACAAATAAGCTAGCCGTAGGAAAGTATAGAAGACTAATTGTTCACATAACAAGAAAATTCCATTGCGACACACACCTCATGGATGAGGGTTGCACGCTTAAGCCGTTCAGCCTTGCGATTCTGTAACTCACTTTTCGAACTCGCACAGCGGTTTTCGCAGCGGCGGTCGCGCTCACGCGCACACGTTAATTTTATAAATTGGATATAATTTATAAAATTAACGTGTCAAGGGTACAACTCAGTTATCAAGATTAATTTAACATTTAAGTTAAAACCCAGTCAAACATTTTACTAGGTTTTCCAGAGCTTACCAAACGTCTAAATAAATCGGTATAAATAATCGTGAATCCGTAACGAATTTCACGTGACCGTCAAATAAGTTTAATAATTTTATGAAAGATGTGTAAACTCAAGAAAGCAAAGGAAAATAACCGTTTACACTCACTACAGATTATCCCAGGTTCCATTTTCATAAAACGTGTCAAAAGAATGTGGTGTTTGTTATTCTCTGTGGAAGCTTTAAGAGCGAGGAGTGTATTATAACGACTCAGGAAGATATAACATGTAATGCAGTGGCGTCGGAATGCTTTTTGTTGTGTGGACAAAGAGCTGTCCGCACAACAACGTATGAAAAACACTGCAGAGATCTTCAGAGTAATTTCCGTTCGTACTTATTCTGAAATTAGACTACAGTCACGCGTGGTTAAGGTTTTAATATATAGCTTTTAATAACACATTTGCTCTCAGAAACACAATAAACTTTAGTAAATTATATAGGCGGAGGGAGACAAGTCTTTATTGTAACGACGGGATGTATTATATTA